>VWYH01007034.1:1963886-2221664 GCA_013399365.1 Pampusana beccarii | reverse complement strand
ACCCTGATCTGGGAAAATTACGTTAGACCTGAAATACTGAAGTATGCCAGGTTATTAAAAAAATTCATCACTAAGCCAAATCCCACAACTTATAATTCCCTCGAATTTACTTTAATATTGATCCCAACGTTCCCTATCAAATATCACATACACCCAGTATAACCAGATACACATCTAGAAACAAATTTAAGGATAGATATGCCATGATTTTACTGTCAATTCAAAACTTGTGTTTTGAATAGAATAAGCTTTATATATTCAGTCTCACAGACACACACAACATGCATGGAATGCATAATATGGATGGTAAAAAAAAATCAAGTAATGCAAAGTTTTGTGAATCAGAGCAATATAGTTCACAGAAAAAATAGCAATAATCTCTCCAGACAGACAAAAAGAGTTTCTTATAATTATCAAAGAAGAGTGGGAGAGATAAGGATCTAACAAGAGAGTACTAATGCATTTTCAGATTTCAGATTCTGACTGGTTTAAATAATGTAATTTTCAAAGAAATAATTACAGTCAAACCAAATGCAAATCATATCCTTGTATACTAACGTCCACCAAAGAAGTGGAAAGCTCCAAAGGAGATTGCAGGAGTTGAACTTTGCTTGTATGAAAAAGGAAAATGGGTACAGAAAAAAAAAAAACCAAACATTCCGGCTTAGCAGCACCATTGCCATGTAGCTTGTAAAAATCTTCAAGGTAAGCTATGAACACAGTATTATATCTGTTCACTTAATGAATGAAGCAACAAGAAAGGGAGATATAACTCCTTTCAACAGAGAATGTTGTAGCATAATTTACAGGTGACTGAACTATTGCAGCTGTACCCTAATTAAAAATGCTATACATCATGAAGCATTTCTTGCTGTAACAAGACAGCCCACATTATCAACCAGAACCTTTTGATACGGACTTATGAAATTACTTACTACGGCATGGCCATAAGTGTGAAAGCAAAGTGCAAACATGCTTGCTTAAGCACGTGGAATTTGATACAAATTCACCAAACCATCTGACGGAAGGCTCTGCTCTGGGCAGCCCCCGAGCATAAAGGGGGCTATTCACAAAGTGCCAACTGCCCAGAGCCCTCAGCTCCGGGGGATTCATGAACTGACAGGGCTCAGCATGAATTCCTGAAGTGGACAGAAAAAATACGTCTCTCTTCTCCCTTATGGACAACTTCCATAAACTAAAATGTTTTAATAGCAATTTTCGTCAGATCATTTTGAGCAAAAGAAAACTTTGGTAAGATGGAACACTTCAACTTCCCAAATGGAAAAAAAAAATACTGAGAGAACACTTCTGTCAGAAAGCTTTTACTTAAGAAGTTACTGATAATACTTTAAACAAGATCTAGTAATTGGAATTTAACACATAGATTAAAGACAGATGCTGCTAAATATTTTCCTCATCTCCTAATAACATTCTGTAATCACTGAGGACTTTGTTTGGAATTTTTCTAACTCTAATACAAAGAAAACCAACCTCTTTAATTTCAGATTTACAAAAAGCATTCATTTTCCTCTATTTCAGCACCACCTTGCAGGGTGACTGATAGGGAGAATCTGACTAAAAACTAAAAAAAAATCCCAGATCCAAATATGTAACCAAAAGATCAGTTTGACATAACAGAGCAAGCCTGACTCAATTTAAAAAGTCTTTTGAAACTTTTTCTAATACTGCATGACCTGGTTGGCTTGATCCTTTGCAGCATATTTGATGGATTTTGTGCCTTGCATTTGAGAAAAATAACTTCACAAATGTGTAAGAGTCCTCCTTTTACTTGTTAGTTTGCTTATGAGGGCATGTATGATGACAGTAACTGGTAGTGTTCAGGATGGTTTTAAAGGACAGATAAAAACAAACATATGTCTACAAAGAAGTCACAGTTTACACTCTTAAGTTTCATAGTCCAAGGTTACAAAACATATTTGCATAGGAATGTTTTGCAAAAATGAACTGAATTACCACAGACTCTCTCACGCACACACAAAGGGACAGCACGTTATTAAAACATACGTACGTGTTTAAAGCAGGTAACAGGAGCTGCTGTAAAGCTATTGCTATTGATGTAGTTACCCCAGCTGAAGCCTTCCACAGGGACAGCTGCAAAGAGCAGGATATTTTGTTTAGGAAGCTGCTAATGAGCCACAAATCTTATATTACCAAGGATTTGTTTCAGCTGTTTACACACCATTACCTGCTTTAGTCTTTGCCTGGTTTTGTAAAGTTGCTTGGTACTGAGCGTATGCTGCTAATTTAGCCACTAAGGGTTGTTTTTGTAGAACTTTAGCCTTCTTTGTTGGAGGTTTACCCTAAAACATAAAAAAAAGCTAAGTAAATAAAGTCTTTCCAAACAGCCACTGGGAAATTTCCATAGGTGTAACATATCTCTGGTACATTTAACTAAAATTAGAACAACACAGAATGGAAGTTGACTAAGTATCACAAAACTACACGTAATATTAAATAAATTTAAAAACCAGTAGCAAAGAATGTCCAACTGTGACTTTTGTACTAGTATTCCAACTTGCACAGCATTATAGATTCATTGTTGTTTACCTGAAAAATAGATATCTGTCAAAAGGAAGAACTTTTAATCTCATTTATACCAATGCAATTTCTTGGCATTTGTTGCAGTGAATTTGAGACAGGACATAACACTTCCTGACATTTCTATCTCTTTTCTTGAATGTTACGAATATACCTTCACGATTGTACGATTAATATTTTAAGTGAAAAGACCACAACTCATTTTGGAAATCTGTAGAGTTAAGAAAACCCTCAAAACCAAACCAAAACAATAGTAATTAAACCTTTATGCCCTCTAAAGCCAGAAAGTATCTTGGGTATGAGATGCATGGAATTTCAAGTCACTACATACGTAGACTCTACTTTTTCTTGCAGAAAAGCCTCTGCAGCAGAAACAAAATAAGGAGTCACTATTGTCTGGAATTTGCTCTGCTGAACAAAGTAATTTGTTCAAGACTGATACAGTTTTGAGTTCTGGCTTGCAAAAAAAACCAAAAACAAACTCGTGAAAATTTTAACATGTTAAGAAACGTATCTTAAAATATCATGCAAGTTTTACAAACGTACACGTTTTACACATACTATAGTAAGTATAGAAAGAAAATGGTGTCTGTACCGCTACCTGAAGTCTGGCCAGAATGCTGGCCTTCTTGGAGTTCGATGAGTAGCTTCTAGAGCACGACACACTGCAAAAGCGTTTTGTTTTAGAGTAAAAAGCGTCGCGGACACCAACCATTCCACACATCTCGCACGTAGCTAGTCAGAGGAGAGAAAAAGCCAAGTGTCAAGAGCGTAATCAAGGCCTCAGTAAAAATCCAGAACAAAGACGACAAAAGGAAGGTCCTGTAGGTGGCACCACCAAACAGTTGCTTAGAGTTTGAAGAGAATTGCACAGAAAAATAACTTAAAATAACACCACAAGTGTCAGTGAAACACTAAGAACCTCAAGTTCATTGGGGAAAAAGTGCCGTTTTCTATTCTCTATTAATTTTACTGCTGGTAGAAGTGAATGACCCAGCTAAATCAGTTAAAGCCGATTTTTGTTTTCATGGTTCTCAAGCAAGGGTCTGCTTTGAATTGGGGTCTGCCAATCCTGATTTCCTCTAAATATTCAATACTTCCCAGCTGAAATAAAATCAGAACTCTTTTTGAATCATAAATTGGTATCCCCAAAGTACCCTAGGCCACCAATATTGTCTTCTAGCTGGAACCATATGCTTCAGAGGCGATAGCATCACCCACAGAGTTGTTTCATGATGAATAAGAGTTTCTGACCAGCTTATGCCAATGAGACAATACCAAGATTCTACCCAGAGAGAGCACTATTAATCACTAATGATTTTGGCTAAAATATTTTTTTCCCTGATGATAAAAGCACTCTCTTTTTTATTTTATTTTTTTTCCAGTACACTGCAGCTCAGAGCTAGTGGGTGGTGAACAGGTACACACTAACTGACTTTATACAGCAGCAGCAATGAAGTTCCTAGTATAGGAAGAAAAGTATTTGAATATATTGTATATATAACATAAAGCGTAGAGAGAATATATGCCCAAGCATAGAAAGAACACATTGACATTTTCCTCAAATTATAAAGGCAATGTATATGAGAACATAGACATACACGTGCATATATAAACACCACACATTTGATGGGAGAGCAGATATTCCCATGCTATTTCTTTCCTGACAGAAGGATTCAAAATTTACCTTATTTCAGTTTAGCAAAAACCAAACAATTTTCCTACCCAAAACCAAACCAACCCAAACCCTTCAGCTGTTTTGGTCCATTTTCAATCAGGACCAACATGTGGGATTGGACCCTTATAACTCACAGCACAGGCTGAAAAACATCAATATCAAGCTCTTTGTACCCATGCACCACATACTTACCCATGCCAGACTTGCCATCTGGATAAGTATAGACCTGTCCATTATTCTTTATGATTGGGAGACTGGACGGCAAAGGAGAAACCTCCTCTTCACTCTCTTCTGAACTGGAGCTGCTGCTCGTGTCCTCACTACAACTATCATAACCGTCAAACATCCCGAATGAATCGCGTCTTTTCCTTTCTGCTCGTGAAGTATGTTCTGTCTAAAAATTAAAAAAAACAACCAACCAACAAAAACCCCAAAGAACAGCAGAGCATTCTGAATGCAATCATTTCAAAGTTTCAAAAGCTTCAAAAGTCAAAGTCAGCCTTCAAAAGTAGACGTATTAACCAACTGCTCTATCAGAACAGAGCCACATATGAGCCACATATTGCCAAGTAACTTAATATTAGTAGAGCCAATTTTTGGTATTGTGATATACAGGAATAAAAATCTCTCTCATGATCCACTGCGAATACACAGTAGCAGTCCATACATTTCCCTTTCTTGGTATCTTCAGAGTTCATTAATCCTGACTTGCTGAATAACGACAGGCACACAGATCTTACATGCAAATGAGCACATTCCAGATGGCTGCAGCCAATTTCACTAAAATTCATTCATTTGAGAAAGCTGGGCAGAGCAAAGGCAGCTGAACCAGGAGGGCACTATTCCCCAGGAACAGAAAGGAGAGCGGATCTCTGCTCTCACTGCCCTGCGGGGTTAGCGATAAATCAGCTTCCCCGTGATTCACTTTCTCACGTGTGGCACAGGAACACCTCTCTACCTCACAGGGATATTCTGAGGATTAATACATTAACAATTATGAAGAGCTCAGTTACTATGGCAATAGGGTCTGTATAAATGCTAAAAGATAGAAAGGTGACTAATTTGCCACTGTCATATACAAAAACTCGTTATATAATAGAGTTTTTCCTATAACCAGAAAATCTGAGGTCAAAAAACCCCACACAATTTTGAACAACACATAACAGTTAAGCCATTTCCAAATACATTAAAGAAGTATAAACAATAGATTAACTGATGTCTTTTTTCTGATGCACATCCAACACATGCATTTTAATACAGTGACAGTTTTCACTTTATAAATATCTTACATAGCTCTACTGAAACAAGACAATTGCTATGTGAGCTCATCTCATTAAGCTAAAAATTAAAAAATAAATTTCAAAGTATTTTCATTACCCTTAACAGTATTCACTAAGTTTGAGGGGAAATAAGAGATGAAGAGAAGACAAAGAAAAATTCTACAATGGAAGCACAAGTTAGGAGAATGAAGTACAGCCAAGAAAAAAACGAATACTAAAACCTCTACCTCTACATCCTCTTCCAAGAGATAATTTTATTTTAAAGTCATTGCAGATAGAAAAATAACAGCATGTGATCGGACTTTGCCTTCTTAATTTGCATTTGGATTCATAGCTTTAAGATTTCACAGTAATTCCCCAAATCCCTTTCCTAGAGAGTATATGCCTGAACATCTTTATTGTTGGATCTCATCCGAGCCTTTTTCTGCAGTGCTATCCCTTTATTATATCCTCTATTCTCCTCTGCAATCTGACTAAATCCTATTATGGAAGGATATCCTTATAGTTAAAAGGGAAAACTGACTTCCACACTGACCCAATCCTAGAATTCAATAAAAAAATAATTATGATTAAAAAAACCCAACATAACCCACATAAACAAAAACCAGTAAGCACAAAAGGTTATGCAATAAGGTGAACAAATTGAAAGCTCTTAAAGCGGCTTTGAAACAAAAAGTCAGTGTAATGTTAATTACGCACACGTTCCTCAGTGAACAATACAAAATGATGTTAAAACCAATCAAAGCCTAGGATGGGGCATAACTTGACATCTCCTTGAAGGAACTGGCATCTGGCAGAAGTAGCTGGGGTAACAGTCGCAGTCGTTAACCACCGAGTGATGGCACAACCAGAGCTCGTCCCGACCCGCACTGCAACATCTCTCACCTGGACACTACTACTGATGCTACTGGCCCACGAGAGGCAAGATCAGTTATTTGTGTGTAGGTTAAGGCAGAAGTTGAGCACAACGTTGCCATGGATACAGCGTTCTGCGAACAGTGCCAGTAATTTACAGCTCAGAACATGAAGACTCATCATCTTCCTCAAGATTTCACAAACTCCTCAATGCCTCACAATATTTAACTTTCCCTGACCACAGCTTCAGGTACCACAGCTTCAGGTAAGGAATCAAAAGCCACACCATATTCCCAATGGTAATGCCAGAACACCTTGATACCTTCTGTTGTTACGGGTGGATATCAGTGGTGTCCCAGAGTGCGTGGGCAGGATCTTCTCATTCACTCATCCTCCATCAATCACCTGATCTGGTTTCACTAAGAGATTAGGGCCTCATTCCACAAAAAGCAGAACTTGAACCCTTTAGCTGCAGCACAAGGCAGTCTCAGAACACCCCTTTTCCATTGCAGCCGGGAGACCTCGGGCCCCACAGGGCAGATCTGCTCTGCGCAGCACTTTGCTGGCTGAGATGTGAAATGCCAGAGTGGCTCAGAAGGACGAGAAGCACAGGCCGGTCCCAGCGGCTCCAGGAGAGCAGCAATCCAGCCAGCTCTGCCCCATGGCTGGGGGGACAGGAGAACCGGGGGGCTGGAGGGGGATGAAGGACCAGCCGCACCAAGGAAAGTCAGAGCACTGTGCGTGATTGCAACCTCGGTTACCGCAACAGCATGGCTGGCTCTTTTGGTTGGTTCTTCTTTTGTATCAGATACACTGCCAAGCCCTCTTTGCCAAAATATCCACAGGTGAGAAAGAAAACATTTTCACTTTATGGAAAGTTGGGACCTCCACCAAGAAAATAATCCTTCAGCATCACGCAGGTTCCTATATAGCAATGACCAAGTTTGTCTAGTTTAACTACGCTGTCGAAACAAGTCCCATATATCACCTTTCCATTTACTTTATATTGGCCCAAATTGCCCAAGTGATGAGCAATTCAAAACAGCAGCTTTGCTTGCTACTTTGAAATAATACCGTAGTTGTTTTATAAAACATTTTTATCCAGCTTTTTGCCAGAAGATAACCATGTCTGCCAGATAATTTACGTAGGACATTCTTAATGTTAATTTTCAGTTGTTATCTGGATTATAATTCTGAGCAAATTACTCAAATCATCTTTTGTGAGACTCAGAAAAGATACAGTTTTACAACAAAAAAAATATGATGTACTTTTTGTGCAGAAGTAGGTGGAAGTTAGAGAAGAAGACGTGCCAGTACCTATGCTGGAATTTTGCTGGAGCAGATCAAGACATTTCTATTTTGATAATAAACACCCCTAAGGTTCTTTTTAACCCATGCTGAGAGACAGCATTTATAGAAACAAGAGAATGACATGTGGAACCTCCGATAACCCTTCCTGCAGAAGTCAGGGGTCCTATTTTTTTGCAAAAAAACCCTAAGATCCGAAACAGAAAGCTGGGGTTGAACTCTGAACTCGAAGGTCAAAAATGGCACCCTGACAAAAAGGACAACTCCATCGCTAATAGAGTCTGATCATACATTAAACAGAAGCAATGAAGACGCAAAAGGACAAGACAAACTTTCAGGCATACTGGCTAAGGCTTATTTTCCTAATGAGATTACTGGTTCCTCAACAGGAAAGATTTTTAGACAGAGCCATATAAAATCTAGCATAAGCGGGACTGGCAAATAAGCCTGTACGACTATTTGCTTGGGGGTTTTCTCGCATACTTTTCTTTATTGAAGGGATGGGTGGAGAAAGGAACTCTTAAGAACTGCTTTCTTATTCTGCCCAACTTCCCATTTTCCTGTTCTTCCTCTCCTCCCTGTGAATACTTGGCAACAACATATTTTTGAAACATACTCCTAATTAACCATTACACAGGGCAAATGGTACAGTAAAAGAATATAGTTAAGGAAACTGGTTTCCCTAAAAGAAGGATGGCAAATCTATACCAATACGAAAAATAACTAATTTCTCACTCGATTAACGTATAGTCTTATATATACACACACATATATATATACAGTTGAATTTGGTCACCACATTACAGCATACATTCTCTGAGCATAACTACTACTCTTCCTGTATAAAAAAAATCAGTCACACAGGGCAAACAATGCATGGCCAAAACACAAAACCACTTAATATTAATTAGACATCAAATACTTACTCAGGAAATTGCTTTAGTGTCTTGATGAAGACTAGGCTCAATTATTGGCAAAATTTACATGAAAGTGTTTTGAAGGTGAAAGCTTGCTACAAAAAATACCCAATTATTAAGTAACCAAACTCCTTCCCCCCAGGTGCATCCTAGTCAAAGGTGGATGATCCACAACAGTCACAGAAAGGTTTCAAACCACTCAAAATTGTTGTTGTTACTACCGATCAATTTGGAGCTTTGAGTACAAGAACTGTAGCTTAACAAAGGCACCTATACATGAGGCATCACTTTCTATATTCAGATCTAACGCCCAGAAATGTATGCCCAGAAATGTGACCGAAGTTCAGACAGATGGTATCTGAGGCCAAGGTCAACAATTAGGTCATCACAACCTTTGAGTGTGATAAGACACATTCACTTTAATCACATATCCTTAACAGATCATGCACTTCCCATAGTACATTTCCACAGTGGTATTACATTTTATGCACAGCTTTTGTTCTGAAAAATTCAATAATGTTTCACACTACAGGCTTAGTTTTAGTTCTGGATCTTGGTATTAAGGAAATAAGACGATGGAACTAATTTATTGCAACTCTTCTGAATGTAAGCTGGCCAAAATAATTTAGTGTAGTAATACGAGCTTGCCCCCTGTGGAACTTAAGTCTAATTGTGCCTCACAGCATGACAAAAAAAGAAAATTCAAACATGGTATCAATTTAAAGAAAACATACTTTCAGCTTTCATTAAAAACAAACAAACAAAAAAAACCCCAAAGCTAAACATCTTGGGATTCCTGGAAATCATAACCCACCAAACTTACTTTTTTATACAAGCAACTCACCTCTATCTGGAATGTGCCTTCCACTCCTATAATAAGTAAAATCTCTGCTGGAAAATTACAGAAATGTTTTTTCCTGTCTCTTCATTTGCTATGTATGACAGCATTTTGTCTGAAGCCAGTTTCTGCTGTTTGCCAATGGTTTTGTCCATAGCCTCTTCCCCAGGGGTTTTCACACAAGAGGGGAGACTCTTTCATAAAAAAATATATCAAATTAGCAGGCAATTTAGGAGGGGGGTTGTGATGATTAATATGTGAAATATCTGAGTTTTGAGAAAACTGAAAATCTGTTACAAACTCTGTTATGTTTCTACAAAGCCCTTCTAGGAATATCTGGAAGAGGCAAATACTTCACTTTAAACACTGCGTTACCGTTAAAAAAAAAAATCCATTTAAATGTAAAGAACACCCCAAAAAACACCACCAACCCCAAACCGAAGTCTTCAACAGCTGAATTCATTCCATGTGCTCAGAGACAGATTCAGCAAAATATCACACATGCCCCAATTGTACCGACTTACCTGAGAAATGAAGGTATGCAGTAGCAGTTTGCAGAAGGTATCAAAAGCCTTGCAAAATTAAATCAAATTTTAGATGGTAAGAGAAATGAAAGCCAATCAGAGGGAGCTTTTGTACACAGTATCTCTACTGCCACAGTCACCTCGCTCTTTAGGAAATAGGAATGAAGAGAATTCTTACTTTCAGTCTACAATCCTTTTGCACATGCACAAGGCTACACACTCTAGAACAACACCTAAACTGCTCTTGTGGCGTAAACAATAACTTCCACATAGGAGAGCGTATAACAGAAGCAATGAATAAAGACTACCAAGTTTGATTGCTTTTTTAGAGGAACATATTGATTTAGTTCGCATGTAATGTTCCAGATTAGACTCTCATAGACACTCCCTACAAGTCAAAATCAGACTTATAAATGAATACGGCAAACAAGTAAATGCAGGTCCTTAAACCTGCAAAATAATCTTACTGTAAAATACAGAAAACCGCCCTACAGCTGTCGGTTTTAACTGGTTTTAGATGTGAAAAATCACAGCGGCTGCCACACCCACATCTTAAATCGTTATTTTAAAATTAATTACTTTTTCACATGCAGCAGTTTCTATAATAATCAGCATATGCTTTGTATCCTTTTAGTGGTGTGGGGTTTTTTTTTAAAGTCACACTGGACAGAAATCGCTACACTTTAAAACATTTCCAGCAACAACCTGAAAGTGAAACTCATTTCACAGGTTTAGTGCTCCTCACGTTAAGAGCAAAGTCAAAATACGAACAGCCATAAAAATTATATAGAGGGAACAACTGGATGCAAAGAATCCTGAACTTTTGAAGTGTTAATATTAAAGAATACTCTACAGCACTTAAAATTAGCATAACTGGAAAAGTAAACCTTAAAGGCTTTAACTACACGAGGAAGTTGCTGAAAAAGCAGCACTTCTGTGGACCACTACGAGAAGCACGTCCGAGTGCGCTTGGATTGCTAAATACAAGATAATCTAAAACTTTTTACTACCTGCCCTGGTTTAGAATTGGGAGTTAATTTTCTTCTTAGTAGCTGGGATAGTGCTCTGTTTCGGATTTAGTCTGAGTGCTGATAACACACTCATGTTTTAGCCATTGCTCAGTAGTACAGTGGTTAAATCAAGGACTTTCCAGCTTCCCATGCTCTGCCAGTGAGGAGCTTCACAAGGAGCCGGGAGGGGACTCGGCCGGGACAGGGGACCCAAGCTGGCCGAAGGGATTTTCCATTCCATGTGCCATCATGCTCAGTATAGAAACTGGGGGGAGTTGGCTGAGGGGGCGATGGCTGCTGGGCACCCATCAGCAGGTGGTGAGCAATGGCACTGTGCATCGCTTGTTTTGTCTGTTCTTCATTCATCATCACTACTATTGCTACCCTCCCTTTCTGTCCTATTGAACTGACTTTATCTCAACACACGAGTTTCACTTTTTTTTTTTTTCCCCTGATTCTCTCCTCTATCCCGCTGCGTGGGGGGGGGGCGAGCGGCTGTGTGGCCTTTGGCTGCCTGCCGGGTGAAACCACAACACTCCCCATCCCGGCAGGAAGAAGAAGGGGAGGAAGGAACCCCTCCCGCCCCCACCCCGATCCATCCCAGCCCCAGCGGGCCGGGGGCGGAGCGCAGCGCCCGGCCGGGATCACAACAAAGGGGGAACCGCCGCTCCACGTGCCCGCANGGGGCGGCCCCTCCGCTCCCCTCAATAAACTTTCCGCGCCCGCGCTCCGCAGAACACCGGCCTCGCTCCGCACCCCGCGGGGGCCCGCACGGCGCAGCCCGCCCAGCCCGGGCTGGCAGCCCCTTCCCTCCCGCACAGCCGCCCCCGCTTCCCCAAAAAAGCCGGAGGGTGCCGGGGCTGCTCCCCTCCCACACAGCCCCAACCGCCCCCGGCACACGCCCCGAGAGGACTCGCTCAGCCCCCCAGCCCCCTCAGGCGCTCGCCCCCTCAGCGGGGCAGCCCCCGGCGCGGTTACCGCCTCCCCCCGGCTGCGGTACTCACCAGGTCCTTTGTGTTTTCCATCAGGCCCTCATGGGCAGGAGACGCCCGCTTGCCTCTCCCCCCTCCCCTCGGCTCGGCCCCCTCCGCCTGCCGCCTCCCCCTGCGAGGGGCCGGGCCCGGCGGGGCAGGAGGCGGCCTGGAAAGTTCAGCCTCTCACTCAGCCGGAGAAAGAAACCCAACTCCGTGCGCCGGAACATCAACAACATTAACATACCGCCCGTGCGCAGGCGCGGCGCCCGGCCCACCGCGAGCCCTCATTGGGCTCCCAGCTGTTTGGGGCTTCCTCGCTCGCCGTACCCCCTCTGGGAGAAACCATTCGGAAAAGAGGGGGTTCGGCGGCAGAGCGGAGGCTGGGGGATAAAAACAGGCCCGCCGCGGGTTGTTTTGCCTTTTGCTGGATGGCGACACGGGAAGAGAGGCTGTTCGGGCGCCGGAAAGGGGCGATTGTTGTCATCCGGGGTACGGGACCCCCCCTGAGAACGCAATGGAGCGGCCCGGCCGTGGGACGCGTCACGTGGAACACGGGGTGGGGGAGCGGGAGGGCGGGGGCGAGAGGAAGGCAAAGAAAGGAGGCCACGTGACAGCGCCTTGAGGGCGGGGACGTGGCCGGATCATGTGGACTGGGGAGGGGCAGGGGCGTGAGCCTATCACGCCCGGGGGGCGGGGCAAGGGAGGGGATCACGTGGCCAGCGCGCACGTGTTCCTGTTCCGGTTCCGGCGGCGGCCCCGTGGGCAGCGATGGGGATCGTGGCGGAGGCGCCTCGGGCGGGCCCGGCAGCGGCCGGAGCGACGCCGAAGAAAATAACGAAGAAAACAAAGAAAACTATGAAGCAGCTTCAGCCGCGGGCAGAGGCGGCGGCAGCCGAACGGGAGGCGGCTCAGCAGGCGGCGGAGGAGGCGGCCCGGCGTGCCCGGCACCTCAGCGCCCTGTCCTGCCCGTCGGGTCCGGAGCGGGAGCTGGAGGAGCTGGTGTTCGGGGACAGCCTCAACGTGGAGGAGGATGAGCTGCTGCAGCGCCTGGCCGGCCCTCAGCGGGTAGGGCTGGGCCCCGCGGCCGGTCCTGGGCCCGGGGAGCGCGGGGGGCGGCGGGTCCTGCAGCCCCGGGCAGGGGCTGGGGGGAAATCGGCTCCCGGTCCCCGTCGCCGTGTCGTCTTCTCCCCGTGACTGGGCTAAACAGGCTTGTTTGGTCGTTTTCAGCGTGAGGCTGCAGAGAGGAGAAGTCTGCGGAGAGACTCCAGCGATTCGGAAGAAGAAAATGAAGCAAAAGGTCAATTGCTACCTAAAAAACCGGCCTGGGTGGATGAAGATGATGAAGCTGAGGAAAAGTAAGTTCAAGTTTGCCGTGGGAATTGCGTGGCATGTTCAAGAGTGACTGTAAGTGGCTTCGGTTGGAATGATCCTCATGTTCTGTGTGGTTTTTCTCCCTCTAGTGTTGATATGACCCATAAGTATAGGAAAGATTTCATGAAAAGTGACGCTGAGAAGGTACTTACTAAGAAAAAGCTAAAAAGACGGCTTGAAGAACAGTGAGTTTCATTAATGTTTTTGTGGCTAACTTTATTAAGATACATTTATGTGACATTCAAAGTCACTTTTTACCTACTGCATGTATGTGTTCTGTTTAAATCTAGTGCTTCTTGCAATACTCACAGTATTTTTAAATCTGAGATAATATCAAGAATAGTAAATAAAATATGCATTAGCATTGTGTAGGCTAATCTGTTTAATACTTGGTTTAGTAAACGTGTGCAAATTTCTATTCTAGGGTGTTATGCCAGAAAATTTTTATAGTGATATCTTGCTTTGTAAACAGCATGGTGAGAAGATAGTAGCTAAGTATGGTATATAAGAATGAACTGAAATGCGAATGTAGTTAGATAGTAAAGCAGAACTTCAGATGTGTTTGTGTTGCCTTGGTATTAGCAGGTGTTGCTCCTAAGAACAGGGCTTTGATGTTTGGTATCAATTTTGATTTAGATTTACATTCAGGAGATTGGCAAAACACAGAAAGCTCAGTAAAACTTTAAAAAACTTGCATAGTGTTCTAACAACAAGTAATCTTGTGAAATGGTAACTCTGGCTTGTAAGTACTTGATGCATAGAAGGAAACTACTTTCTCAAAAAAGATGTTGGGTTTTTTCCTCCTCTTCCCCCCTCTCCCTTCTCTCACCAGGTTTCAGCGAGCTATGGGAGGAGTTCCTGCCTGGGCTGATTTAGAAAACGTGAAGAAATCCAAAAGGACTGCAAGTGATGGTAAATGATCCCCTTACTAATCAAGTAAATGTTTCTATGTTTCTCTATTCAGCTCCTTATAACTATTTTTAATGTTTTCTCATTTCAGTACTGTGATAACATGCTGGATAAGTCGCTTTATTCCTTCTTTAAGTGTTCTTTGATTTGTTTCCATAAATTTGTGGGTTTTGATGTGTGTTTGTGTAATTAGTGTTTTCAATGTGCTTTATTGTAATTAGGTGAGAGTGATGAAGATAATGATCTGCTATGCAAGACTGGCAACTTTATATCAAACTCAGAGTCCCTGCCAAGAGGTATTCTGAAGGTAAAGGCAAACCTTATCTTTCCACCTCAGTTTGACCTATATGCACACTGTGACCTCTTTGCTATTTGGGCAGTAAAATCGTATGAATGTCTTCTTTGAATCTGTAACTGGAAACTCCATAGAGAGTAAACAGTTGGACAAATTGGATAGTTCACCTCTTGAAAGCATGAAACAATAAATTGAGATTTATGGTTTGACATAAGAATTATATTCTCTGAAGTAGCATCTTGTAGGATTTTAATTTCTGCAAAGGGTGGAATTTTCCCCTAGCTTTGAGGCTGCTGAAATGGTCTTTGAGAAGTGACAGCCTTAAATGAGTGTTTTTAGACTGTCTCTTTTACAGGTATTTCAGATGAGTCAGAATGCAACTGGTTTTACACAGACTGTTAATTTTGAAGTCAGTAGCAAGGCTGGCTGGTTTATCTTATGCGTGTACCGCTACTTTGAAGCAACTTACTGTGTGTATGTTCTGTTTATGTCATGCTGTCTGAAAGTTCATCATAGGGTTTGAGATCTTGGTCTTGTCAAATAAACAGCAATTAAATTGGCTGTTGATCAGCATAAGCAAAAATGTGCCAGTTGTGTTGTTTTTAAACTGCTTGATCTGTGTTCCAGATGCGCACCTGCTTACCTGCCAATCAGGAACGTTTTGCTAATGGAAAGCTGGTGACTGTGCAGTTTCATCCGTCTGCTCAAGTAGTGATGACTGCTGGGCATGATCGATCCGTGTCGCTCTTTCAGGTGAAGAATTTCAATCTATGCTATGTAAATGGCCACTAATACAGAATCTTTTTTTAATAAGTATACCTGAAGTATACCTGGAAATATAACCTGGAATATACACCTGGAATGACAGACTTTCCTCTCTTCCTGTGCACACGGGGTTGTAATGTCTGTGGTTACAGTGGAACTTGCTTGGTTAAAGGCATCTTGTTGGAAGAAATTTCCATCTGACTTCATACCAACCCCTTACAGAGTGTAGGCAAACTTAGTTGTATCAGAGTTTTGAATTGAAGTTTTGTTTTTAAAAATATTTGCTTTTAAGGTTTGCAGTGACAAGGACTAATGAGATATTTTTTCCTTAAGTTTTTTGTAAAGCCTGTAGTGTGAAGAGCTGTCCACCTTCATTTATAATTGTAATGTTGCTGAGAAATAATTTTGAGGGTGGAGAGACTGTACTGCAGCAGGAGCTGCTCATCCTGGGACCCTGCTGCCCTGCTCCTCTGGAAGCTAAAGATCATAACTGTATTTAGGAACTTTCAGCATGGCCCAGCACCAGTGAAATGGTCAAAGACACAAGTCAGATTTGACATTGCCATAGAGGTGCGGGAAAGAAGAATGCAAAGCCAACGTTTCTGTTCAGCAAAGCACAATAGACTGATTATTTGAACAGAGCGTGGATGAGATGGGGAATAGATCTGGGAGTGCCTGATGTACACGGTGAGGAGCCGAGAGCTGGGTTGTTTGTGGACTGGGAAGATAGGAAGAGATTAATGCTTCAAACTGGTGTTCCTCTTAAAGTCTCTTGTAGTGGCTGGTTGATATGACCTTTCTATCTAAAGCTATTTGACATGTTCCTTAATATGATATTTTTTTATTTTTTTTTAAGGTTGATGGTATAAGGAATCCAAAAATACAGAGCATCTATTTAGAAAGTTTTCCAATCTATAAGGCTTGTTTCAGTGTTGATGGAGAACAAGTTATAGCCACTGGTACCCACCATAAAATGTTCTTTGTGTATGACATGATGAGTGGAAGTATCATTCCTATAGAGAAAGTAAGAGGTATGTTTTATAGTGCTTTAAGTGTCTGGGTATAGTTGAAGCTGTCCCCAGTAAGGATGGCATATGAATTTGCATTAAAAGGAAGTGCAGTAAATTGGTGGTGGTAATATTTTTAACTTGCTTTTAGGGGTCTTTACTCAAGTATCTTTAGCTTTATTCTGTCTGGAGTTAATTGTCACACATAGACAAGGTTGAGTTGTAGCTTTAGTGTAACTGAGTATTACAGAAATGAGAAGCTGAAGTGGAGTCAGATCTTATTCATTGTACCTCTGAGTGTTGAGGAAAATAATAATTTATGCCAATTTGAAGTTCTTAATCTCTTTTTTTTAAAGGTGTGGAGGAAAGATTTCTCAAGAACTTCGAAGTCTCTCCAGATGGATCATTTATGCTTCTAACTGGAACTTCAGGTTACCTCCACTTGTTGTCAATGAAGGTAGTTTCTCTTCATGCTTCCTGTAGCTTCAGTTTCTTGGTATCTTTTTCCTTTTGAATCTGCTTGCTTATATTTAATCTGAAAAAAAATCTAGCTTTCAGCTGAAGCAAAGTATGAGGCATACTGTGACAGCATTCAGAGATGACCTGCTGAATCACCTGACTGGAGCTTTAGGAAATTACTTTGGGGTGTCAGAGAATTTTTTTCTTGTCTATATGGTTCTATATATCTGGTGGAGCTAAGGCCGGAGTTCCGTGGGTTTTTAATCTGTCACTGGAAGAAGTCATATCTCAGTGTTGTATTTCAGCTGATTGCACGAACACACTGCGCTGGTGAAAGGAATGGCCTCAGAGCGGAAACGGGCATCCGAGGGCAGGAGAATTACAGGGCTGCTTTTTTGGGAATAGCGCCAGCGCATGCTGGTGTATCGTGTTCGTGAATCATGCCATCTACTGTGATTCATAATGCATACAGAATATTTTCAGTTAAATTTTTAAATGCCATATGATGGCAGCTGGATCTGTTTTAAACTTTTACTAGCAAAAAATACTTTTTAAAGGAAGTTCTGTTCTGTTATATAATGAAGACCCTTTGGTGAGGGAGCGAATGAGTGTTGACTGAACTACCTGTAGCTGCGCGATGATAAATTGGTTGTGGAGTTGTGCACTGGTCTGTAGGCACTGAAGATGTTGATGCTGTTCTTTTAATGTTGGTGTAGCTAACTTTGAATTTTTGTGGGACAGGAGAATGGAAACAAATTTCCTACAGATTTTTTGGCAGAATCATTGTCACCATTGTTGTTCTTCATCCTATAGACAAAAGAACTGATTAGCACTATGAAGGTAAACGGAAGATGCACTGCATCTGCTTTCACTCCAGACAGCAGTAAAATATATAGCTATTCAAGTAAGTACTCTCTCTAACAGCACTAATCGTAATTCTGTTTAACTTGTGTAAGTTTTTATAAATCTTTTATAGTTTTACAAGGATAATTAGAGGACTCTTGTGCCAGTATCTGGCCTATAAATACAACCAAGTGATCAGTCATTAAAGAATGGAGTTAACTCTTTTAGCATGCCTTTTTACAAAAAAAAAATTAAATATCCTATATTTTATAGTTGTAAATGAGCTAATGGTTGTCATTTAATGGGATTTATTTTATCAAAATAGACAATATGTTCTGTATATATGGTTTCTGTAATCTTCTACTTTATTCTGCAACCAGGGGAAGGTGAAGTTTTCATCTGGGATGTGAGAAGCAGAAAGTGTCTACACAAATTTGAAGATGAGGGTTCTTTGGAAGGAAAGTGCATTGCTGTTTCAAAAAATAACCAGTATGTGGCATGTGGGTAAGTGACTTGGATTTGACAACTTCTTCCTATCTTGTTTTGGAGCTCTTCAGTAAACTTAATGGTGGCTGGTGAGAATGTAGGAACATGGAATAAGTTTGGTGTAATAAGGTTAGAGGTGAACAGATTAATAGACTGGTTTGTGATGGTATTTAATGTGTTCTATGTACATCTGAAATACTGTAACACTTAATATCGGTATCACTTTAATATATTACTGTTGCCGTATATGGGTTTAGCAGTTAATTTTGAGATCCTACTAACTGAAATCACAAACTCTCTAGGACAAATATCAATTCAGGGTCTTCCACCTTTTCTAGTTATCTTTCCAACGCTCCTCATTTGGCTCTTGCAAGATAGCAGATTAGTGTTGGAAAAGATGCCTCGGCTTAAAGCCACAACCTTGGAAGTGTTTCTTAAGTGTACTTACCGAGATGCAATTTCAGCTTGCGTATCAATTCCTTTAAAAGAGACTAGCAAGCACTGAAGTGCAGTATGCGTTTTCTTAGCCCACTATAGAAGAGGATTTTCAAGTGGACTTACTCAGTATTAAAAAAATGAAAAAGAACTTGCAATTATTTTAGAATGTTTTGATACCAAGCTCCTGCTGCTTTCTATTCATGCTGTGTAAGAGATGGGCTTATCCAGCCTCTTCACAGTTAAATGTGTCTCATAATAATAATAATAATAATAATAATAATAATAATCTCTCCACTAAATACTGTTATAAACTCCAAAGCAAAATCAAGCTCCATACAAAATATTGCTACAAACTCCAGTTAGTAACTAGAAATCACATTGAATGATGGGTGTAGATAACAAGGTAATATGTATGTAAATGCTACTGCTTGGTATAATCTTCATTAATTTCTTCTTTAGTTCAGCTTCTGGAGTTGTAAATTTATATACTACTGATGTCTGTCTCAAAGAAAATCGTCCTAAACCAGTTAAAGCCATAATGAACCTTGTTACATCTGCTACATGCGTGACCTTCAATCCCACCACAGAAATTTTGGCGGTGGCTTCCCGTGAAGCTGATGAGGCTGTCAAACTGGTATGTTCAGGTTCTTTAGTGTAAGGGTTTTTTTGTATCTTGATCAAAACTGTTCCTGGTGACATAATATAACTGGTTTTGAGCAGGTATGTGTACTGCAGAACTTGCTAGACTGAGCAGATCAGGACATGTACAAGATACTGTACATTTATAAGGAAATAATATTTTCTTCTTCAGGGAAGTTGTTCTGAAAATAGCATCTTATGGTCTAGTTTATTTTTTGTTTTTCCCTTTTTAAAAAGCCCTTATTTCAGTGCTGTAAATACACCTCAGCAACAAATCTGAATTTTCAGCTGGTAACTGTAATGGTCTTACCATGTGGTGGTTTTCCCAGTTCATTAAATATTTTGCCAGCCTTGTCGGAATTCTGCCCAACAGCAGAACTGTTGAATTAATATGAGGGTATGGAAGCCTGTTTTTACTTACTTATATGTAATTGCTTAAAAATTAATGAGTTACAATAACTGGCTTCATAGTGTGCTCCCTGTACCTTGTTTCTCCAGTAGAACTACGTGTGATAGAGTGGTGTAGGATATGAGTATAACTGAACGTTTAAACTTACCGTGGACCTTCAATTCTAAATTTGTACTGTAAATTGAATTTTAGTGGCTTTTTCCTAACAGTTATAACTAATGACCTATTTCTCAACAGGTACACATTCCTTCATATACTGTATTCTCAAACTTCCCGGTGTTCAGAAGAAAGCAGATTTATCTTGCTCAATCTATGGACTTTTCTCCCAGAAGTGGTTTTTTCTCTGTAGCAAATAACAAAGGCAAAGCTTTGTTATTTAGGTAAGTACTAAGTAAGGTTCGTTAATCCCAGGTAACCTGTTTACATTCTGTTAATCGGGGCAGATTTTTTTTCCTCTGGTGTGGCAAAGGTAAGAAGTGGTAATAACTCAGACAGGAGTGTTTCTTTTTTTAAACTAAGTAGCTTTATGTGATACTTGAAAAGCTTTGTATTTTTAATGTGAGATTTTAATGATTTATGAAGTCTGACAGGGAGAATTTATAAAAAGACTCCCAAGCAAGTCCGTAAAAAAGTGAATAAATCTTGTGATTTGGCCTTTATTTGAACTTGAACTACATATTTTAGTGGCACTTGAAGTAAATCTGGCACATGGATAATTGCTATCTTTTGCCACATATGTGTTTCAGATGAGCCAAGAATGCTCAAAGTGACGCTGCTGAATTGTTGTTACTTCTTTGTGTTGTTCACTCAACAGGTTACTGAAAAGTTTTCAATTTGTCTGAACTTTTTAAAAATTTTCTTTAGGCTGAAACATTATTCAGATTTTTAAAAGACATGGGAGAAGATGGACCAGTTACTAAGGTAAAAGTTGCATCAGAACTGTTGACAATATTGTCTTGTGGAACGTTACTTTCCTTTTGCTACCTCCACCACTTTATAGATGGCAACAAGTTCCTCATGCTGTGTTATCTGAAGCTGTTCTGCCCTCATCTCTCGTGCAGTCGGCTCCACGTGATGGGCAAGAGTCAGGATTGTCCTGTCAGTCTCAGCTTTTCTAACAATACTCTTACAGTTGGTAGTTCAGCTAAATTCTGCTCAGTCCTGTTGACAGCAGTTTTAGAAATCTAAATATATTTAAATCAGACTCGTAGGCAGTGGTGTTACAGACAGCTGTAGGCTGGCAGATACTTGGCTTGATCCCGGTGTGGGGTCACGTAAGTGAGCCCACACGAGTCTGCATCATTTCAAATTTAGATTACATAAATTACTGAAGTTTGAAGTGTAGCTTGTGCGCAGATATGAGTTCATTGTGTGCTTCAACCTCTTACTGGGAAGCTGGAAAGACTGTAGCCTTGACAGTAATACAGTACTTCTGTTTGACCCAAAATGTGTGAGTGATTGGAAGCTGAACTCATTCAGACTGGAAGCAGGTGCAGCAGGTGCGTGTTAAGCTTGCATAAAATTTTGTGATGGCTAAATGTTTGCAAAATACTAACACAAATTTCGGTACTGATCTCTCCCCAGGTGTTGTAACCTACAAGTACGCTGACAAAATCAAACAAGTATTTTTGTTTTGTATGCAAGTTCAAAAATACTAATATCTGTGTTTTTTAAATGTTGTTCCTTAATAAATGTACCTGATAAGTTTCCAGACAAGTTGTTTCAACTCTTTCCAGTGTTTTGTGTAAACACATGACTAACTAGATTTCCATGGTTGGCATTCAAGTTGATATCTTCCAGAAATGCTTAAATGTCTTTATTACAAGCGTACGAAGCGGTGCTGAAACAGAAAACGTGACTTTTGTGTAAACTGTAAGCTCTGCTCTGTGTGTTTAGCTCGAGCTTTTCTGTCAGCCGGATTAATTTGAGGCTGGGTTGGAAACAGCATTTTGCTGACTGGAGGAGCAAAGTGACCTGAAACCCTGGTGATGTGGGTGGTGCAGTTGAGCCCAGCTTAGCGGGCCGGGTGCAGCTTAAAGTGCCGAAAAGTGAGAAACACCTCCCGCAGTTGTGCTTCCTGCATCCTGCGTGTCATGAGCAACTGTGTAATGTGGCTTTAATTCTTAAAGGAAAGCCCCATTCTTTCTGTGAAAGTGAAGTATCCTGAATGTCACTTCATACTTTATTTTTAAATCAGCTGTGCAATTCTCATACCATTAGGGTCACCGGGCAAGGACCGTGTTACAGCTGTTGTTGCTGGTTCTTCATCTGTTGCCAGATATCGCACCTCAGATCGCTTTGTTCCTCAACTGGCCACTGCTTTCTAAATGAACAAAAAGTCGACTAGGAATCTGCTACAATAAAACACCTGCTTTGAGAATAAATTGTGGCTAATACCTCTGTCCACATGAGAGAGCCTTTTGGGCAGGAACATCAAGAGCCAAGGTGCTCCAGTAACCAGGAGTGAAGTCATGAAGCCTTCAGTCAAAGTGGCATTACAAAAAAGGTGCTCTGAGCATGAGGAAAAGCTAATTCTAGAATCCTGACAAAAATTTTAAATATACAAGCCTATTGTTAAATTATTGTAATATTGTTTAAAAAAAATAGAATATTGTGTTTTCTGATGCGATGGGTTTTTAAAATGGCTTTGTCAGTTATTCAGTGTAAAAAGAGAACTTGATTTCACAAATTGGAGGAAAAAGCAGAATGCGCTCTGGGGGCATTAAATTGCCTTCAGCGTTTAACCTTATTGCAGTGCTAAACCTAAAATAGAGGCCCTGCTATGGAAGAGTAAAATTAAATCATAAGCACGCTTTATTAAGGCACTTGCTGCAGGATTCTTCTCTAATGAACAAATCTGGCTGGGACTGAGGTTTTTTGTTGAATTTCCCAAATCTGGATGGTTCATGACTTCACTAGAGGGCAGCACTTAATCATCTTTGGGGCTGGAGCACTTCATGTTACTGAACCAACAGGCTTCGGTTGTGGTTATTGACACAATTTGGATGATGTGAAGTATCACAAGAAGCTGAAACTTACTGGTGTGTCTGGGCATATTTATTTGCAATGGGATGATTCCATTAAGGGTCCATATCACTGCACTCATTCTGAAAAACTCAGCTCTTTGTCAGTTTGCCATGTGGTAAGAGTACTTAAGCTTCTGACCTATTTAAAACCTCTTTGTGTTTAATTCCTTTTTTCCAAGCATGGCTTTTTTTTCTGGCATCGTGAAGCTGAAGTTCTTTTAATGAATTATTTCTCTGCTTTTCCTCTCCTTCCATTCTCCTTGGCAAAATAAATTTTATTGATGTAGCCCATTAAATATTTATCACCGCAGCCTTTCCCCTTCGGGCTGTGATCTTGTCCAATTTTGCAAGCTGAAAAGAGTGAGTCTGGTTAGTGCTTAGAAAGGAAAGCTCCAAGAAAAAAAAACATGTCTAGATGTTAAAGTAACACTGGTTATTTAGAAGATTATTGGGTTTGCCACTAAGTCTGCATTGAATCTGCTGTTTGACCCTGCTCCTGTTTGAGAGCTGTTTGTGGTGCAAGCGCTTTAGCAAATTCTTGAAGGACTGAATGATTTTTTTTTTTCTCTCCCGTTTCTCATTGAATTATCTGGGATTGCTGCTCTCAAAATTATTTGGAAACTTACAGCTCTGTCAATCTTTTCCATCCAGAACTGTTTCAGCTGCTACATGATTTTTCCAAATGCTGATCGGATGTCGCACACCTTGGAAAGAAGCTGCTTTCTCACCCAAAGATGTTTCTGGAAGTCTTTGAAGGCTTCTAGTGATCCTCTAAATTTTTTGCTCTGATTTGTAAGATCCTGGGGGGAAGATACAGAGCTTTTCAGGAGGGTGTCTGGAATGAGTCTGTCGAGGATAAAATCCTCAGCTCTGCTGTCCGTACCCCCAGGAGTGCAGCTGGGATCCCAAGCACTGTCCCTCGCTCCTGCGCTGAATTCTGCTGCATTGGTGCTGCATTTCCTTTGGGACAACCAGCAGCAGCGACGTGCTGGGCCCAAAATGGCACGTAACTGTCACTACTTGGATTTATTATCTTAAAAACTATAGACCAATGGTTGCTTGTTCTGGAGCAAAACATCTCTTGGGTGCTGCGATGTTTTTGCCCCGTGTTTGTGTCACAGTGAGATGCCAATACAGCCTAACCTGGTTTGGGACACTTTAATTGAGGCAGTCTGCAGCTGTAGATTTTCTTCCGATGATTAAAACTGTGCAAGTTATACATCTTATTAAATTACTTTGAGACTCCTTAGCCTGAATGAAATCTTATAAGCTGATCAGACACTTCGAAATGGCTGCAATATGATTTGGTTTTCATAATAGGTAGTGCAAAATGTGCCCAAGATCTCAGTCTTCATAGTGTTCTATTTTGCACAGAAGATTGCCTGCCGAATGAGACTTCTATTTGGTATGTGCAATGTTGAATGTTTTATTATACTTAAACAGATGGGAGGAAGAGTTAAAGCCGAGGGGAGTTTGGAAACGTGATGCAGGAGCCTTTGCTCATCATTGCTACCCATTGCTGCTCTGCCTTGTCAGAAGATCAGGGATCTCTATTTATCATGGGTTTAGCGTGTATTCTATTGTGTTTTCAGTCATTTTTTACTGAATTGAGGTTGACTTAATAAATTAAAGCCTAGCAAGATGTTTTTAACAGATATACAGGAACTGGGGGGAGTTAAACTTCAGTTTAGCATCTTTGAAGACCCATCTATTTTATGAAGAGTGAGTAACTTCTGTCTGCAGATCCTGCTGCAGTGTAGTGTTCAGCTAAAGGTCTGTATCACATGCCCAAATAAACACATTTAAACCTCAGAGTTCTTTATTCCTCCTCTTTAATCTTGGTTTTAAGCTTTGGATGCAGATTTCTAAGTTGCTGGAAGAGAAAACGTGGTTTGAGTTCTTACAATTCAAACGTAATTGTTCAAAAACTTGTGTAGTGACTCAGAAGCTCAGCATCCTGCTGTTCATGAAATTGTTTCAGCTGCCTGCTGAAGAACTATTAGCGTTGATTTACTGTGAGAAACTGCATTAAGAATGCAATAATTAAGCTGTGGGTGTTGTGGTGTGGTCTGGTGGTTTGTTTGGTTGGGGTTTTTTTTGTTGGCTACGGTCAGGGCCATGTACAAGTAACCACCTTTACTACAGGTTTACTTGAACAGTTAATAATGCTCGAGCTGCTTTTCCACTGTGAATTTTGTGTAAGGTCCCAAACACTTTGTGTGACCATCTGTTTTCACTCTGTATATGAGATGTTGAATGAAGCCTTTAAGGAAGATGCAATAAACTCACCCTCTCCCAATCTCTAAGAAGTAAATTTTTACACAAAGCGTGAAAGAAACTACCTTTTCTATTAGCTCTCTGGTTTGTTGTCAGTGAAGTGAATTCCAGTGACTTTAGGTCTGATATTTAGGGGCTGTGACACACTTAACGGTAGAAAGATGACCCAGCGGTTAGCGAAAGTCTAGAAGAAACCATTTTATGGGAGTTTTAATCGGCTGATTTCCACAGGCTGAAATGACAAATTGAAACAAGTGTTCAGTACCATGGAGTCAGCATTGTATCTATTGCTAACGCAATTACTAAACGCTATTTTCGCTTATCTGAACTCAGAACTGATATCTCATTACAATACATCCAGAACTGTGTGGTACCTTCAGTGTGTTCCTACCTCTTCAGACACCTCTGAAGCTGCATTTTTGGGGCATACCTTTGACATTAATACACCCACAGTTACTCGCTGATTTGTTTGAATATATCCTCCAGCAAATAGTGTCTTCACCTCAGAGCAATTAAAACAGCGTAACGGAACTTCACTTGAATGTGTTTAATGCTTTACTCCTGCTTTTGCCGTATGCTGATTTCTCCCAGAGGGAGAAAATCTCAGTACCATGGAAGATTTTCCAAACAGAATAATAAACGAGTGGGTGTTTGAGCTCTGAAAGGACATGGGTCTCTGAAGCTGGCTTAGCTGATGTAGTATTTTAGTTGCATAGAGTAAAGCAAACATTTTCAGGAGTGTTCTCAGCTCAGAAACCTGTTTGTGCTTATGCAAAACATCACCAAGAACAAATGAAAGTGAAGCACATACAATAAATTAAGGAACAGGACGGGTCTCTGTTATCCCGCTTTGCCAGCTGGGGCAGATTTTCCTAACTTTTACCTACAGAAATTAAGATATTTCTGCTGCCGTGGGGCTGCTCAGCCAAGTACCGGCTGCCTTTGCTCTTGCTGTGAAAGAGCTTCTGTTGTCCTGCTCGGATGCAACAGGACGTTGTTTGGATGCTTTTCTATGCAAGGAGGCTCCGGAAGGGCTGGTGAAGGACCGATGAGACCAGAAGGTGAATGCTCTGCCACCATATCTCAAGGTAGAAGTTCCATGTGGGGAAGATGCTCAAGATGAGGGGAAACTTCATCTCTTCTTCTGCTTAGAGGTCACAAGATTTCCAGGCACTAAGTGTCTCAATAATCAGGATTTTATCCGTCTGGCTTCTGGTAAATAAATGAGAGAAAGCTGGCAGTACAAGTCTGGTGTGGTTCTGGGTACAGGTCCAGCTTAGCACAGTAAAAGCATGAAGGCCTATGGCTGCGATGGTCTGATGCTTTAGGGAGTGAGTCCCACAATTCCCAAATTGCTCTTTTTCTTCTGCGCTTTTCTGCCTTTTCCGAATCTGTCCTGTGGGACCCTCTGCCTTGCAGTCATGCAGACTCAGAGAGGACCCTCGAAAAAAGATTGCAGTTAAGTCTTGAGCCCAGCAGCACTCTTAATCGAAAAATATGAGGCACATAATTGCTGTTAACACTCATAACGGTTTCAAGTCTGTGCAAAGTTAGCCAGTATTTTTAATGGGGCTACTTCACAGTTAGATTATACTCCTGATGAGGGTGTCGTTGCTTCATTAGTTTTCTCCCCTCATAGTTTCCCTTCGTTTTGATCGCAAAATGACTCTTCGCTCTCAAGGATGCAGCCGGAGCACGTTTCTGTGAAGCACATGGCAATATCCCTTACAGATACGTTTTCCTACATAAGTGGCTGTGCCACTTTCAGAGATCGACATTGTAAGAAGGGCTAGAGAGGAAAACTTACAAAAATAGAGTTTAGTAAATTTTTATGGTAATGATTTTATATACATCCATATATCATGGTAATAAAAGTGACGAGATTTATATACTCCAGCTACTAATGTAGACTTCATTAACTTTATTAGGCAAAATTACTTAAGACTTCATAAATATCGAATGCTAGGCCCTGCACAGAGTGGTATCATAGCATTTATAAGCATCATTAACTGCTGGCGCATACGCTTGCACACGTGTGTTGTAGCAGAAGCAAGATCACTCTAAAGAACTCAGATGTATATATTTATTTTCTGTTGGACAATTTTCAGCTTCCGCCAAGCAAGGCCTGAATTAATTTCTCTTTTATACTTTTGCTGTGTATTAAGGTGGCATCTGCAAGCCCAGCCATAGAGCAGAGTCCTCTGCTGTAGGTAATAGGGAAGCACAAAGCAGAACCAAGTTGTCTGCCTGAAAAAGGTTTGCAAGGTTATATTTCCACGAAAGTCAATCCAGTTTCTCCAACTTTGTTTTTCATTCTGAGGTGGTAAGTTAATCTATTTTGCCGTTTAGCCGTAAGAGTCTAAAGTCATTTGAAGAGTATAGAAGAGGGTTAAAATATGTAACAATCTCCTGAAAATTTAAAATGAGCAGGTTTCATGACCCAGCAGATTAATTCAGAGAGAATCAAGTGACACATGGCAGAGGTAAGACATCTGATGAACAGCTCTGGTACAGGAGGGCAAATGATGTCAGCTTCATTTGAAAGTAATTGTTTTTGTACACGGCTCGCATATAAACTACAGCAACCTGGCATTACAAGAATCTGATGCTACAACGTGCTCCTTGGTACAAATGGGCAGTGAAAGCTGATTTTAATATTCAACTAGCAGCACTTCAATGGCACCTAATTAATTTATATATAGATGTATCTATTAAGGAGAGAAAACTGCTGTAAAGCTGGAAAGTTTCTACAAGGCCTGGTCCGCACCTCTTCCTGACTTGCAACATGTGAGTTTATCGCTGGACTGGATAGGCCGAGGTCCAAAACTGGCTCCCAGGGTAAGGTATGGGCTCCAAATACTTTCAGTTCTCTAACATAGTTTATAGTTGATAGACAGAAAATAATCACCACCTGATGGCTGCTCATTCTAGTCTGCAAAATAAGCTGTTGGTGTCATTTTGTTCTTTAGCAGACAGGTATACTCATTCAAAAAATGCCCACTAGATTTAACACTAATTAGCTGCCTTGCTGGTAGCCTTTGCCCAGAGACATGGATGTGAGAGAAAGACAGATGTTAAAGTATCCATTTATCCTCAGAGTTTGCTCCTTTTCTGTCTTTCTTGTACTTTCTTTTGTATTTTGTTGTCATGTCTGTGCACTGTGAAGGTTAAAGAATGTGGCCTGTTGTCTTTCAGTAAAGTGATTTTTTTTTTCCTTTTTTCTTTTTTTGCAAACATTCAGTATTTTTATGAAGCTTTGAGAGCAGCTAGTGAGCCAAAATGCCATCAGCTTAATGGCTTGCAGGTGAGGCGTTGTCAGCGGGGGTGAAGCCACAGGTGTGGATGATTTCTGCAGATTCTGTTGAAGAGACTGTTATGCAGAAGAACTTTGTGAAAAGGGGAACATTTGATGTATCTCTTCACAAGCTTGTTTGTAATCCTGCTGCCATGTAAGGACACTTGGCATAGAAGGAACCCAGTGTTAGCAGACACCTGGGATTGTTGGAATCCATCCTTGGGACTGAACGACAGACCCGTATGCAGGTGAATCTCCAGTTCTGCTTGAGCCTTATAAATCTGTCACTTTTACAATCTGTTTTTTCCAAGTCTCGCTTTCCCTGTGGTTTGTCAAGTGCTCTGTGCAGATAAGGGTTCTCCAGACAAGTGTGTTGGGGACGCATGGGGCTCTGCGGCCTTCAGGAGTTGTATTGAGCCCCTGTGATGCAGAGCAGGGTTTAGGGCTGGGTGTGCTGGTACCGTGACTGTGTCATGTTGGTGTGATGTTTTCTTGAGTTAGTACATTTTTGAAAGCAAGCTATTTTCGTAAAGATTAAAAATCTGCTGGCTATTTGACTGGCTGAATTAAAAGTCTTAAGAGTTCAGACCTCTCTGTCTCTCTTTACGTTTGCTTTGCCAAATGATTTTTATTGTATTTCATTTTATGTGATAACCTTATCACAGAGCAAAATGAATTTATCCCTTGCTTTCCTTCTTCAGACAGAAACTGATGAGGTCTCAGTTTTCCAAATGGGCTTCATTTACAGTCACAGAAGCCTCTGAAAACTGTGACTGCTTTATTTTCCCGTTTCCAGTTCCAGGGAGCACGCAGCGTGCAGTGGTGTGCGGAACACAAACCGGAGCTTTTTGATCAGAAGTCCCTATTTCCAGAGCCGAGGAGAAGTCCTTTGTCTGTCAGTGGAACAAGTGCAGGGAAAAGCAATGGCTTTCCATTTTCTTTGATCCGATAATTTACGGGAGGTACAGTCCCAAGCAGCACCCTTGTGTTGCTCGTATCGTGGTTCAGCATTGCACCAGCTCCTTCGAACCTGCAGGGAGCTGGAGCTAATAATACAAAATAGGAAAAAGCAATTTTTTGGTCACTGTAGGGTGTATATCCTACTTTATGTAGCTCCCTTAAAAATATTAAAAATTAAGAACTTGCTCGTTGAGTTTTAATTAGCCATGTTTTGGCATAACGTGGACTTGCTCTGTTTTCTGTAGTGGATTCTATGGCTGTGGTTGTGTATCCGTGTGTTTCTCTGCTGCTATTTGGAGACAGTCATATTTTTACAGCAATATAACCCATTTTCCCTTTATTGTAATTGTTTTGGAATAAGAAGTAATCATCCAGGACTGACCAACTTGCTCTACCAAACGTTCTGTTCTCAATTCTAGTAAATTGCTTTGAGAATTGAACAAAGCTCTGCTCAATCATGCAAGATATCCATTCTGAGGAACACCAGGAAAGTAAACCTACATTAGCCTGCTGCAACGATCTTTTTTGCTTCTTAAAGATAAAATGGTAAGAAGACGATTCCGAATACACAGAACTTGCGATTCTTATTCGTTGAATAAAGAAATTAGTTTGATAAAATAACTTCATGTTCCTAATCTAAATCCGCAGACCTGGCAAGTGTTTAACTTCCAATTTATTACTAATAGAGCAATATTATTTTGATAGAACCTCCCATCTGTGGCTATCGGTGTTTTGCAGTTATAGATGAAGGTATTGGGCTCGTTTCAGTAATACTAAACCAACACTGAGCACCCAGTGATCAACTGTCATGTTAGCTGGTAGAGAAGTGATTCACCACTTTATATCTGGCTGTCAGATATTACTGCAAATTTTCTGTTTGTGTCTTGATTGACTTTTATTGTTCAGATAGAGAATTCCTAGAGCTTGTATCTCTCAAACTGAACACAGAGAAGCCGCTGGTTGATTTTGGTAGACTGGTATCCTCGTTGGGTCGGGTATATGCTTGGTAACACATCCGTGTATTGAAAAGAGAATTCTGCTGGAATACGGTGGTTAAATTCAGCAAAGCTCAGTGTGGCACCTGTTGGGGAAAAAGCTTAAGGACTCCAAAGGAATAAAGTACAAGAGTGGTCTCACTTTGGCAATCCATATAACTGTGCCAGAAGATTTTTTTTTTTTTTTTTAACCAATTTATTGCATTCTACCTCCCCCTTGCACCTTATTACATGTCTGGTTGCTCCTTTTGCACACATAATGAAGCTGAAATTTACAGAAATTGAGCACTTCACCTTGCCTCAATTCACCTGAACATTACCTGTAAGATTTGGATCGTGATCTTTCAATGTCGTTGGGGTGGTTTTGTTTGGTTTTTTGTTATTTTTTTTTCCTCCTCCACGTCATTTATTGGTTTTATGCGTTGTTTCATGTCATAGTTGGTTAAGTCTGATATTAAGTGTATGGGCTTCTGCGCCATATCATATTCTTGTACTAACGCACAGCGTAGCCACCGGCACATGTGGTCTCCTCTCCTCTTACAGAAACAAAAAAGGTAATCAAAGTTTTTATAGGAAGAAGAAAAGTGATACTGGAGGTAGTTATTGTTCATAGAAATGCTGCCTTTTCCAGAAAAATTGTGTGAAGGTTTCTTATACTTTGTCATTTCTATTTGTATGGAAGATTGGTAGTGGCTGCTTGAAAGAAACCATCCACCTCTTGAGTAAATAATATTTTATAGGCTTCTATAGACTTTCTTTTCTTTTTCTTTTAAAGATTATAAAATAGTAAATATGACAGGAACAAAAAGTTAGGGCTTTGAAGCCACTGGGGTATAACAAGCTAATAGTGACAGAGCCTTTGAAAAGGGCAGCACACCGGGAAAACACCGGTGTTTTCAGGGCCAGTGTAAATTTGGGTCAGTAAAACAACTATTAAAAAGAACAAATCATTAGCCTACACAGTCGGTAAAAGTACAGTGTATAATCTGGCTAGGATCAGGGAAAAGTGATTAAAGACTCATTTCTTGTGTTTCTGGACCTCTTGAAATTAAAAGAAAAATTATGTTTCTATTTGTTTATTCAGGATTTCTTTTACTGTTCCTGCTGCTCACATTACTTTTGGAACACAACACATGTCAAAGCACTGGACACTGCTAATCCTGTTTTAGTGTTTGTCTTTCTTTGATAGAAGTTTTATTATTGCATTTTGACTGTCCTTGAGAAAGGCAGCTTATGACTTGTGTAGACCCCCCAGAGAGAAACCTTAGTGTTATCTTGTTTAAACAATGCTCATTGCTTCAATAGTTAATGTGCTCATCACTTACACAGGGTAAATCCTCCAGACGCTGTATTGTGGCTGTTGTAATAGGGGCTGGGGATTCACCAAACTGTGTCTCTGTTGCATTGCTCTGTTTCTGGCCCCTCGATGCTCTGTTGCTAGAAGACAGAGATATAATTGCAAGATCCCTGTTCCTTAGGGATAGGTTGTCTCTGCTTTCCCCTGGTTGTGCCGGAGGGGACAGGGGCCCTGGGGTGCTGCTCGTCCTCTCTGGGGCCTGAAAGAGGCTTTTTCTGCAGAACCACAGCAGCTGCGAGGAGGCCGTGGCCACTTCCACGGCTGAAGGAAAAAGCTGCTCTGCAAGGATGCAAAAGCATGTGGGGGCCTGTTTATAGCTGCCTTTAATTTCGTTCTCTTGGCCAGTGGATCTGAGTTCAGACTACTTGAAGTTCTTTGTTTTATTGTAGGTCATTTTAAAGAAGGCTTTAAAGATTAAACCAGCACCTCACGCTGTTTTTCAAGGAGTTACTGCAGCAGAGATAGTGGCTGGGTCGCCCCTGCCCTTTGCTGCTTTACCTCAGTATTTCTGAGGCAAAGCTGCAGACAGATTCACTGTAGAATTGTGAGTGGCTTTTTCGATTACGTCTATTACTAGTTGCCTTTCTTAACACAGCTTTTCTTCACTTTTCTCTCTAATGTATTGCAAAGCTGCTTTTTTTTTTTTTCCCCCCACAATGAGCCTCATTAGCACCTAATGTCCTGCAGCCTCCTGTCTGCAAATTCAGTCTGATTCAAAGTTATGGAAAAGTTGTGCTGTAGGAAAGAGATGTCCGAACTGGGTGGGTTTGGCTGGGCGTTGGAGCTACAAACGTCATAAGGAAGATGAACACGGAGCAGCTTGCACTGCAAACCAGGACTCACTCCTCACTCCATTTGCAATTTGCAATAGGCTTAACTGTAGATTTTGCTCCTTCCTGTAAGCAAATCTAATGCCCTCCTGGTTTGTGCGTGGTGGATTAGTGCTGATCTCGAGCACAAGCTCTACCTAAGGTGTGTGGTGGTGTGTTTTGTTTTGTTTTTTCTTCTTAAATGACTGGTCTCCCACAAAATAATTAAACCAATGAGTCTGTTCTTTGTGTGTAGGCCTTGGATGGAATAAGTAGGGGTTTTTTTTCTTTCGGAAAGTGCTTGCATATTGATCTGTGCTGTGAGACTGCAAACGCCATTCCCTGGCTGAAAGGGTTTGGTGCCGCTGGAAGATGTTTCTGTTTCTTCAGTCACCTATTTGGAAAGGGAGAGGCCGAAAGGATGACTGGAAGAAACCAGGGTGAGGATGAAATAGGGAAAATGTCTTGTGGTATTTCGCTGTAGCCACAGTGGTGCATGAACCTAGATGGGGTAAGACATGTAGGTGCTGTAATTTATTACAAGGACTGGCGTAATTAGACTTAATCAGAGAAGTTCGAGAGGACACGTACACTGCAGCAGAAGAGCTGAGAAAGATAAACCACCTGTTATCTGCATGTGGCCCTTTTCATACGATGAGTCATTAGGATATGTGCGGTGTTGGTTTTTAACTATTCTTTGTGTTTAGCACCTGTCAGCACGTACTGAAATAGGAATTCTTAAAATAAAGTGTTGGGTAAGGTGGGCGCTTTCAGAAAAGACCAGAGCACTGCAGGAGGGATCAGCAAACTCCGGTGTCTGGAAGGGTGTCCAGTCCAGAGAGCAACTTGTGGGACACTGTTGTGGGGGTTTTGTTTGTTTGTTTGGCCTTTCAACTCTTGCATCGGAAGCCTTGAGGCTGCCTTTCTGTTGAAACCTGGTAGTGAAATTTCAGCCTAAATTACTTTTGTCCCTTTAATGAGCATTATAGAGTTTTGGTGATTTTTCTCCCTCACAGTTCTTACTGGGAACCCTTCCAAGCTTCTGCCTCTGGGTTTTGTGGCTGTCAGAATTACAGTGTATTTGTATTTCATGCTGGAGATGTGCTAAACTACACAATGAGTCTGAGAGCAAGTATCAAATTACTGAGTCGGTGGCATGGATAAAATGATGTTTTGCATGATAAATTTTATAACCACAGCAGAAAAGTCTTATTTGCTTTCAGATTTGTGGTGTCACACTATATGAAATACCTTAAACTCATGGCAAGACATTCTATGGGTGGTAGTTTTAATAAAACGAATTTTTTGTGTGTGTGGTCATACTGTGTAGCAGTGTGTGAATCACAGCCAATATATTCTGAAATGTATATATTTAGAGATGTATTTTTAAACAGAATCTATATGTTCATCAAACATAGTATTTAGTATTTTTTTTCAATCAATGAATGTGAAATGTCACTCAAACCAATACATTAATGTTTTCCCAGGTGGGATGAAATGAAGTTGAAGGGGTCTCACTGTCAGAACTGCTGAATTTAGTTCTTGTAGTGACTTGTTATGTAGCCTCACCTGTACCTTGTGTGTCATCAGATGATGACTTCCGTGGTATCATCAATATCGATGAGAGGTAGTTCCCCTGTACTTGGGAAAGCACAGTCAGCTCCTGCCCTGGTGCTCAGGTGCTGAACCCACGGAGCAGACACTTGGGAACAGCTCGTCTTAATCCTTTTTCATCAATATTTAGGGGCACGGGGCTGGCGGGTTTGGTTGTGCTGTTCACTAGGACACCACAACCTGTCTCTTTGACAGCCAGAGCCCTAAATAGTCCCTTACAGCCCAAGGAATAGCGAAAAGGTTGCCTTTGCCAGGATGGATTTGGTTTGGAGCAGGAAACGCCCAGGCCAGGTTTGTGTGGCCACAAGGTGGCAATCACAGAGCAAACTTCAGCTGGCGCTCTGCTCTGCAGGAGGCCTGACATAAATCACCACTGTGCTCCTTGAACTGCAGAGACACCTATAAAATAAAAATGGTACAGCAGGTAGAGAAAGGTACTGGGTAGTACCTATGTAAGATGTACATGTGCTTGTTTAAATGATGTTTCTTCACTAAGCCCCACAAACGCGTGGTACAGTATGTAAATATACTGTTCACTGTTTCAGGCAATTGCTGGGGTGACTTTTTCCAGTTTATCTTCATCACTTTAGGACTGAGGCAGGCAGAAGGCAGCAGTATTATGCTAATATGCGTATGATGATCCCAGCATACTGTAGTAACTATAGAGCTGTGTAATAGTGGCCATTTTATTTCAGCTCTTTCATCAGAAGCTGCACAAATTGCCTGGTTACTTTCATACGTCAGTCCTGAGGGGGGAAAAAAATCACTGTAAAAATTGGTTTGGAATGTTCCCTGTTAAAGTATTTTCACGGGTCAGAGGCATGACGTGAAATATTTCTACAGAGAAAATAACAAGTTCTGCAGTACGTCACTGCTATAGGTTCCACTTTCACATCCTGCAAAATAGCTCCTCTGCTTTCTCCTGATTTTTCTTGCTGTGTGAATGGATATGGAAGTGTTATCAACATTGGCTGTGGTGCTGTGTGCTGATTTTGATGAAACTATTACAGAAACAACAGTCAGTGCTGGCCTCCCCAGTAGGGATTTGAGCAGAGAGCCCACACCGTGCGATCACTGCATTAAAACACCTCTCTCTGCTTCTCTTAATCTGCAAAGGTCAGGCACCACTTCATGTGGCTGCAGAAATGACTGGAAGGTAAGACACGTTGCAGAGGACAATATCCTCTGAAGCAGAGGCGTGTGGCTTCCGAGCGGGCAGCCTTTTTGGTGAGCTTGGCTGGGAATCCTGGCAGCCCCCAAACCTCCCGCGTGTCCCGATGTGCTCGTGGACATCCCTTTGGGCGCTGCTGTGCCTGCCCGCAGGGTTGTTGCCCCTCTAGAGATGAGATCTGGCCTTTCATAAGCGCCTTCTCGTGTAACTCTGTTCCACTTGCGGTAGAAGTCCCCAAAACAGGGATGAACAGGGTATCTGATACTCAGAGGTTGCTTTGTGTTGTAACCTACTAGAAGGAATAGTTGCAAAAGCAGTTTGAGAAAGAACAGGGAGGATGGAAATGAAGCACTTAGGGACCCTGGGCAGAAGCTGAATCTAACAATAAATTAGTAATGTACAACTAACATCAGCAAACCAAATAAGTAACAGTTCTAAATATTGTTGTGGTGATGGTTGTGGTTGGTTTGTTTGTTTGTGGTGGGTGGTGGTGGTGGTGTTTTTCCTTCCACCCCCAGGAAACAAATTCTGAGCTCTGCAAAGCCTAAAAATGAACAGTAACAGTGCTGGTATCTCCATCCTGTTTTATATATGTCTCAAGTTTAACTAGTCTTGTAGAATGCGAGTCAAGGCATAGCAGACATGAAAGTCTTGAAAGAAATAACTTCCTAATGGTTGGAATATGGCAGGTATGAAAATATTAGGTTTTAAAGAACTAGTCTTTTGTTTCATTGCTTTGATTAAAAAGAATTACAGGAATAGGGTATTGCCCTACATTCTCTCAGTTTTGTGGGGTCCAAATTGTTACCAAGCAAGGCAAAGTGAAAAGCTTGTATTAGAGCCAAACACAGAACACTCTGTATCTGTCACTATAGCTGCTACCCAGAGCACATCTCTGTTTTGTTTCTTTTTTGACATTGAATCTAATATGGCTTATGTTCCCTAATAGAGTTGGCACAATTTCAGGCTGATATGGCCGTCCTGGTAAGGTCAAGTCTATCTTGAGCCATCGAGGCCCAGTGGCTTGTTACACACTGAATTTTATCATCTCCTACTCTATTCCATTGGAAGCTTACAGCAGAGGTTAAAAACATCGTCTGCCCTGGGACTCCTCTCCAGCTGTGAAGGGCTCATTTTATCCTTGACCCATTGAAATACCAAAGCCAACCTGCTTCATCTGTCACTGGCTTGCGAGGAAGTCTGGTCCCTAAATATGCTGCATCATTTATTCCTGTTTTTCATTCTGATCGCGTGGACTTGAAATCCATTCAATCCCCCATTAATAAGGGTTCTGCCACATGCACAGAAAGGGTAGGGACTTGTTGACACCAGCAAAACGTCTGACTTCTGGGATATCAGATTTTTTTTTTTCCCCCACAATGTGACATCAATGATTTGTAAATAATCTGCAGCTTTGTAAAGAAGAAATCTGGTGTCCAGTGTTTTAAACAACTAAGACGGTTGCTTATTAGCTTTGTCAGGTTGGCTTTTTAAAGGGCTATATTGTGAGCATTTTGTATTTACAGCTGCTTGCTGTTAGCAGTATTCTGTGTGCACTTTTTTTGGGCCAAAGCCGTGCTTACTTCTGTAATAAATTCCCTGTTTGAAGTTGATGGGAAGAGAGGCCTGAGGCTCATGCAGCAGAGCAAGCTTAGACATTGCAATAAGAATGGCAATAAACACAGTCATAAAAGGGATTTTAAATCAGCAGTCACAGTTGTGGGCGGTATGTTTGGTTGTGGTTTTGTTTTGTGTGTGTTGTTTTTACTTTTTGTTTTTTCCTGCCCTGAAAACATTTTAAGTGTTTCCTCTGTCTTCTGCCAGTGCTGCTGTTCAGATGCAGTTAAAGACTTTACCTATTTTGCAGCTTGTCCATCTAAAATGCTAAATTCTGTCAGAGCTCATTGCTTTACCATAAGGGCTTAATTTGCAATAGCAGTTAGAGTTCTCTTGAAGATCCTTAAAGCTTTTTTTAAATAGGAAAACTGGCCTAAATCATTTGACATTAGCTTGGAAACTGTACCTGTTTTTCTGCTTTAGCTTGGGTGTCTTCTCTCATTGTCCATCATACAACCCAGTTTTCTGTGAGGATAAGCTGAGCACACCTTCCCGAATTTCATGTGCATCGTACTCGCCAGAGCCAGCAGTGTACAGCTGGGCACCGGTTTGAGAAACGCAAGTACGTTTTGAAGTATTGTTTGGTGTCAAGGGTAGAATTTTTGTCTGAAGCTAAAAAAAGATACAAAACTCCACCGAAACACAATCACATTAAATTTCCGTAGTGGATAACTTCAGAGAAGAGCCGGTTTGCTGCTGAGATGTTGCTCTGCAGAAGAGATGGTCCCCAACAGCGCATCGACCTCCCTCGCGTCCCATGCTCTGGACCAAACTCTTGCCATGTGGTTTTTATCTGTACATAGAGTGAAGCTGAGGAAAAATGGGGCTCTCTGCAGAACACGTTACCCTTCCATGTGTGAAACTGATTCCCAGAAGACTGCAAAATTGAGCTTTTCAACTAATTTGCTGAAATCTGGCAACTGGTGATATTGCCTGTGCCTGCCTCTTCCCTCGTGGGCTTGCAATGGCTCCACTGGTGAAAAAGCTTCACCTCCAGCAGCTGCAGGAGTGATTTCTGAATTTTTCCAAAATAATCTTTCTCAGAATGTGTATAGCAAGCATAGTATCCCATAAGCCATAAGTGTTAAAAGTCCAAAAGAGAATAGCTTCCAGTGCTTGGACTCCTTCCCTGAGCGTCCAGGGGGATGCATAATCACTTGGCTATGAATACTGAAGCTCATGTTCTAAAGGTATGGAGCCTGTTCAGAAGGTGATACGCCAGCTTTGCTGGGGGACAAATGCAAACCAGGGATGGGTTAAGCTGTGTTGGCAACCTGTTCACAGCTGGAAAAACTTGCTTGTTGGCAGAACTGTAGCCCTTCACCATGGGAATACTGTCTGTATGAATCAGCTGCCATCTTGCTCAATAACTTTTTTTCTTTTTTTTCCTACAAATTCTGTTTGATGTTTGGACACTTAAAGTTAAGGAAGAGTTTGTTGTGTTGCCTGCCACATGGTTCTTTCTCAGCATAATGTGATGGGCAGGGAAGGCAGGGATATTTTACTGTCTCAGCATAAACTATAGCCAGAACTTGAGTTCAGAGGGGAGTTTTCTAATTGTTTTCACTTTGTGTAAAAATCCAAATGTCTCATAAAACTAAGTTTGTGGGCTGTTTGCACTGTGTTTTTGTACTTAGCAGTCCAAACTGAATTAATGCATCAGGCCATATCATCCCTGGGATGTCAACATGCATAGGAATGGCTGGGAAGCAAGCTCTTGTGATTGCAGCATGTTTATGAGTCCTTCCAGTAAAGACTGGGTTCAGTTAGAGAAGCCCAGTCTCCTTGGGTGTTATCTAGCATATAGTAAATGGCAATGATGTGATTATCTTTGTCTTGAATGCTGGATACACAAAACGGTTAAACTTGCCCTGTGACTGTGAATGGAAGTAAATGAGCATTGAGGGTTTTTTTCATTTCGACTTTGCTATAATATTTTAAATTCAGAGCCTCCCTGTTGGTTTCTCAGAGGAAAATCTAACTCTTCAATATAATATCTCAACAACTGTGACTGAAAGCTTAATGTCAGTTAATCACCCCTTCTTCCTCCTCAGTTATACTGTGATAATGAAACTAAGTGCTCTGCATTATTGTAGCAATGTTAAATAACACATGTGGAGTGTAGGTGATGCTTTAGAGATTAGTGGCATAACATGTACAGAAAGACATGGGAAAGGAACCGAAGGTCAGACTTGATATAATAAATGGAATTTGTTTACAGGGAATAAAGCTTCCAGTGCAGCTCTCATGAAATGTGAAAAGTTGTGAAGTTTCAGCAGATTCTGTTTTAAAATCTCAGTAATGTTATTTGACAATTACCTTGTTGTAGGCAATTTAGTACTGGTCACCCCTGCTACGCTGGTGCCTGTCCAACCCTTTTCTATTACATGTGCGTAACAGTCAGGGTTACACATCTTCATAATATTTCCTCCTGTCACCAATGACCTTATTTGAAGCAGTGCTTGATTTAGGATTTGAACCTTTTGCAGTAATTCCTTCTAGTACCAGCATATACCACAATTCAAACAAAATTAATATCACTTTAGCCTAGAGTAATAACATAAATCTATGTGGCTTTTTCCTGGCTAAGGAATCAGCCTTGTTGTAATTTCTTTTATTTTCCTTTTTTCCCTCCTCCCTTTTAACAAACGTGGTTAAATCGGAACATGCCAAGGCTGAAGAATGTTCTTAGATAGCTTTGCCTATTCCTGTACTACCTGAACGAACCATCTCAGTGATATTAAAAGGATTATTGTTTTATTTAAAGAGTCAAGGTTGAAGCAGCAAATCTCAAATAGTCTCTAACAGCTCTACATCAACTGTGAAATGGGTGGGCTCTGCTTGTGAAAAGGATTTAAAATGACAACCAGCGATGATCTGTTATGAGGGATCTGGTGGGATCCCCACTGCAGTAAAACGGAAATTGATGCTTCTGCTCAAAAGCAATGAATTTTAATGCTGCATCTTTTATTGGTTTGGATTTTTTATAACTGTTTATCTGTATTTCAAAATAATAGTTGAAATGATAGAGAAAGAGTAGGCAGCTGAAGTGATACAAGTTCTAATTAAGACGTCAGTGTCAGCAGATCAGAGATTTCATCTCACAGAAGCACTGGGCTGGGTAGACCCAAACTCTGATGTAGAATTTATTTTATTTTCTTGTTTTTCCGTGACCTTGAACATGTCATTTAAACTAGTGGTGCATTACCTGGTCTTCTGCAGGATGGGGATAGCACTTTCTTTTCCTGAAGAAATGAGTGTTAGGTTGTATCTGTCAGTACCCAGGAAACACTATTGCTATTTTTACACTGATAGCAGGCAGCTCAGGACTTGGTGCAATAACTCAACTTTAAAAAAAGGCAGCAGGCAGTGACAGAAATGAACGTACCTGAGCAGAGGGGAAGGAGCCTGGGACTGGGTTGCTCTACGTTCCTGGGTGGTGAAGCTGATTGCGGCGGTGGGAATCTGACAGCACGTGCTGTTTTTACCGAAATCCAAGCTCCCGGAACCATGGGAATGTCAGTTTTACATAAAAAGGGGGAAAAAAAAAGTAATCTAATCTTTATGGCTTCACTCATGGTTCATAAACGTGTGGAGTTGGCTTTATTGAATTAGCTGTAGCAATGTGTTCTGCTCTCGTGAAAATGTATTAAAAAAATTTGCTTATCTCTTGCTCTCCTGTGTCGTCGTAGCATTGGGATTATTTTTTTTTATGTGCATGGGATTAAAGTTATTTTGGGACCCTAAACTGTGAATTCTGTCTTTAAAACCACCAGAAAAACGTAGGCAGCCTTTCTTTCTGTGCTGCCAGCTGAGAACGGTGGTTTTTTAACAGTTTGGATATTTGCATGGAAAACAGCCACTTCCTGTCATGATGGTATTGACTGGCTTCTCTTAGAGGTAATAAAACCAAAACCAACCAAACAACGATAAAAACCAACCGCCTACAACAAGCCAAAAAAGCATCAGACAGAAGAGGTTTTTTCCCCAACTAGAAAGGTAACATTTAGGTGTTTGTGTCTTCACACAGGAATTGTTTTCTGAGACAATACCAAATAGAAAGCGATACTGTAAGAAACACAATGGTAGCTACCTTTTTAGATTTAATGGTGGCTGAGTTTATCCGTCTGGCATTCTCTGGCTGACACCATTTATTTTTTTGAGGATGTTTTTATAGGAGCTACATCAAACATACTGAATGTTTCCTTTATGATAGTGACTGACAAAACCGAAGTAGAGCCTGCAGTTTAACTGGGTGACACCACTCCAAAAGGGTCACAGTATTTCTATTTTACCAGCTTCTCAATCAAGATCAAAACTGTACCATTATGTACTGGAAGAAACTATTGTTTTCATACTTGGCTTTCTTTTACCAGTTTAACAGTATTTTCAAAGCTAAATGGAAGGTCTTTTAGGCTTTAATTTTTTAGGTACCTATCACAGTGGAACTGCACACTGAATTTTTTTTTTTGCATTCATAATCTATGACTTTTTTTATAAGGCTTATAAAATTTCGAAGTGCGGTTTGATTTAAAACTAAGAAATGGGATTTGATAGATGTGTGCATTGCGCAAGGCTCTGTTGAAGCTGCCTTAAGTTACGTTGTGCCCAGGAAAGCAGCAGAACTCTGCCCATATGTGACACCTCTGGGATGTTCTCAGCTGGGGAATGAGACAGAAATCCCACACCGTGGGGCCTGTGACAGTGACCTGTGACTACTTTCTGTTGCTCTGCACCAAAAATCTACTACTTTATCGCTGAGGCCAGGCAAGTCACCGCTACGAAGCCTGTTACAGTGTCCGGGTGGCATTAGAGCTCTAAAAGCCTAAACCTGTGGGGTCACATTCCTAATTCCTAACAGAGGTGGGTAACGACAGTAAACGCTGCGGACTGCAGTGCTATTACACAAGTAATCATATAGGTTGCATTTCCTATGAGTGCCTTACTGTGGGGATTTTAAAGTCCCTTAATTATGCTTTACTCCCATTTTAGTAAAGGTTATGGAATGTTGTCAACCCCATTATACAAGTAAGTGAGGCCCAAAGCGGTTAAGAGATTTGACCAGTGGTGCACAGCAAATCCACCGAGCCATGAAAATGACTCTCCCATTCTCGATCCCAGTTCTATCCTCTAATCCAAAGACCACATTTGAGTTTGGGTTGCAAAAATAACTTCAGGAACCTGTAAACGTAGAGATCTGCAGCTCCCTTTACACTTGTTTCCGTGTTGCTGCTCAGTTCCATAGATAAGTGGTTGGAAAATATTTTTCTTAACTGCATTAAAGGTGCATTTTATTAATGGAGATAATGCAGCTGCTTGTTGTGATTGTCTGTTCAAAAGACGTAAAGGGAGAGTGGTGCATGAAATCTGAGCCTGTTAAGCTTTTAATTGGGAGTGGGGGTAACTTTCCCTGAGTTAATTCACGTGCTGGGGAAGCAGTGGAACTTTCTTCTCTCTCACCACATCTCAGAATCTTGTTCCTTGTGGGTGTGTTTGTTCTACTTAATGAATTGTGGCTGAGGCTGGTCAGATAATTTCTCTGTGAGCAAGTTCTTCTGCAGCAAAGGTTTCTGATGAGCTTTAGGAACATAGTTCCCCACCTTCCTTTTTGTATCCCGTGACATCCTCAAGTCTCCTTGCTCTTCTTCCACCCTCATCGCTTTTCTTTGACCAATAAGGATTCTCCAAGGCCACATTTTAATTCATATATATATTCTAGATGTGTTATATATTCTTTATATATGTGTGCATATATACATGTGAGCTGTAACCAGTTTTTAAAAGCAGTTAGGGACTATTAGTAGTGGGGTTCTCAGCTTTTTTTCCATCATTGCATGCTGTGCTGCTAACGTCCCCTGAGCACAACAAATATCGACATGACAAATGAAAATTATCCAGCTGAGAATCGTCTGCACGACTTCACTCATGAGAGGGATTTATCCTTCACAGTTTGGAAGAGTTTTAACGTGTCCAATTTTGTCCGTTCTGGGCTAACAGCGAAGAAAAACTCCATAAAAGCTGAACCTTCTGTGATTGTAATTCATTTACTTAATTGATTGTTTTTGATGGTTATAGCAATAATTATAAACCATCTTATTAGGCATAGATTTGAGCCTCTCTTAAGGGGCTGTTTGACTGGTTACAGTTGTTTCGCTAAGCTCTTATAAAAGGTGTCATCACATACTAAAAATCGAATATTTCATAAGCTTTTATAATACAAGGAAAACGAGTTGGCTGGATTTTACCTAAAGGTCTTTCATTAGAAGTCTGGAATACAAACACAGAATTATTTCAAGGATTCATATACCTTGGTAAGCTTCTGGAAAGATGAGTAATGTTACCACTTGAGCATTATGGTTATCTAATGCTATGGCCTTGGGGAAGTCCTTAATTAAACAGGTCTTTGCATGCCTTTGCAAAGTGAAAGGAAATTGTGTCCCTTTGAATTGGGAGAGGTAACTGATAATGGAGCTATGTGTATCCCAAAACCCAGATATTTTTTCTGTTCCAAATGTATAGGCACCAATGCAAAACCCATCCGTTTCATGTTTGCAGGTACTTAATTTTTACTATAACACAGACACACAAGAACACAAGGAATCCGCACAGGCTTAGCTGAGCTCTGGGCAATCCCCTCTATTAACAAGGCAGAAATATGGATGTTGTAACACACACATCTTGCTGTCCTAACTCTTCCTGACAGAGTTCTGAAGGGCTCACAAATAAACACATTGAAGTATCTCTCCATGGAGTGGGTATATAACATCTTGAATAGACTTTTTTCTTCTGCATGATCAGCCCCTTCCACCTAGCCCATGCTGCTCTGCAGAGGTGTGTGCACCATAGGGACAGTGTTTGTCATGCTTTTTGTTGTCTCTGATTTGAAATCACAATCCTTTCACTTTTTGGTTTGTTTTAAATCCTACTTACAAGCTTTCAACTAACAATTCTTGGTATCGAGAAGATACTTTGGATTGATCTTGTCACCCTCTGCACCTCTCCCTTTATGGTTCATATCAACAGCCAAGACACATCTGATCCTCTGGGAATGCTGCTGCTTACGTGGCTTTTTGAAACTTAAATTCTTTTGTTTCTTGTCATACCGTCTGTTGTGGACTGGACATTACTGTGTATTGACATGGGATACGCTTTAATGTAGAGAGTTGATTCATAGGAGGGTAAATGTTTCTGTTTTGCTGGTCATTGGGTTTTGATCAAGAGCTTGATCTCGAAACCAGAAAGGGTTTTTACACTTAAATCGAAGGGTAGGAAATAAATGATGCTTAAATGAGAATATAGCTCTGGAAATGTGTGCACAGAACTTGTGTATTCATAACCTGCAATTGCCCTGAAGGGATTTGTTAAAATTCTAAGCATGTTGATCCCAGGCTGTTTGATTTCAAACATTAAATTGGGAACTGACTTTGATTTTATTTGTATATATATAAAAATAAAATACATACATATATATGTGCACGTATACATACAAATACAAAACCTAAGCATCAAAATGCAGATTGGTCTATGAAGATGCATTCATTTACAGTGCACCCAGTAGAATAACAGACTTGCATTGATACAGGATCATAAATCTGGAGAATAAAAAAGGATCAGCCAATATTTTAATTTTGATTGTCTTTATAGTTTTGATGTTTATGAAAAATACACAGTTTATTTTCAGTAGGTAGAACTGATTATGACTAGTTGAGCCCTCTTTCTCCTGGTAGCTGCAAATGTGTCATGAATTGATGGAGCATAAAAAGTTATCCCATTTCAGGTAAAAACAGGCTCAGGAGATATGTTGGCTAGAAATCCAGACTTCCAGAATTCAGTGTTTGTCAGTGGTGCTGATAAAGTAATGCTACCACCCGTCTGTAAATCCAGGAGCCAGACTAGCTTCAAACCTTGAACATAGGCTTCTCTTACTTCTCAAGACTAAATTCTTCCAAATGTGTTCAGACATGTTACAGGAAGAGATTTAATCTGAATCCGTTTCTACTATTAAATGGTATGCTGAAAAAAAAAAGAGTAGTTTAAAAGACCCCATGTAGTGACCAAATTGGAGAACATGAAATTGCATTGATGATATTATTCTATTTTTTGCTGCTGCAAAAGTTACCATGCTTGTTTAATAAAACCTGATCCCATACTAAACATTCTAAAAATTATGGTTCCCATCTCACTGGAAATGTAGTTGAAGAGAACTGACAGTTAATTTCATTCATTTATATTTGAGTCGTAATGCATTTTAGTTTCACTCTTTTTGTTTTCCATTTGAAACTTACTGTGTTCAAAGATAGTGATATTGTAGGGAAAAAAATAGCTTTAATGGAATTCTGCATTTAAAGAGGTGCTGCTAATAAAAAGTAAGGAAGACAAGTAGTTTTCCCTAAATTCATGAGGGCTTAACTAGCAAAGTTCTGTTCGCTCTTATTTATCACATATCTCTTCCTGAGCGGGTTGGCCAGAACTGGAGGATCTGTGGTATTTAAACATTTCAGCGCATGGGAAAGGTTTATATCATGTCTCTTGTGGCAGCGGTGTGTAAAACTCAGAGCGAATCAAGAACTTCTCCATGCTCCGGTTAATGGCATTTCATGCCATATATATTTTATTTTAACCTGATGTTAAAATTTTAGCTGACTCTGAAGTCCTGGCTCTGAACAAGAAACTGTGAAACGGAATACAGTTTTCCAACTCTAGATACGAAGTATCTGTCGCCAGAAAATGGGAGGGTAAAAATTTAGGTGGCCTGGGTTGTGTGCATGTATTTATGGGTATATTATTTACTTCCATTAAACGCCACCATTGCTAAAAATATTTGGAAGGCATCCAGTTCTTCTGGCCCTAATCTAGCATCTGGTTTTGTTTTCTGCTCTTTTCAAATTAAACTTGTGAAGGATCTTTTTGAGGTGGGGTTATGCAGCCCACTTTTATGATAATGGCAAAATATTAGCGCAAAGTATTCTGCGCCAGAGGGATCTGCTCTTTGCAATAGGCTGTGTGGATCAAACAAGTTGTTATTGAAACCAGATTCCTGGCTGATAATATCCACCATCTGGGAGCAGTGATTGCAGATACGAAATTGGATTCACCAGGGGAGGTGGTTGTGCTGCTTGATGTTGAAATAGCCTCTGCCAGAATAGCAAGAAGAGCTGTTTACTGCAGATAGATTTCCATGAATTTCTTGCGTGAAACCCTTAAACCTCCCCATTACGTCCTGGGGGCAGAGGGTGATAACTGAGCATTTTCCAATATAATTTCACATTGTAAATGGGCGAGGGAGTTGAGATAAACATGTATTTCCCTTTCTCATCACATTTCTTTGTTTATTGTTATCAAGTCCTGGCAGAGTAGGTTAGAACAACCACTAGATTAATGACACTTAAACAGACCTATCTTTGTAGACAGAATTATTTTTTCTTTGAAGTGCTGAGTGCTTAAAGCTATCAGCAGATGCCCAGCAAATCTTTGTGTGACTTATCCGTATTTACTAAGGTCGCAGAAAGATTTTGTAGACAAGGATGAGAACTGAGGATTTTAGCATCCCCGTGTTCACCCTCCTAGCCCTGAAACCATGATATTTTTCCACTAGGGACTATGTTGAACTGCCCTTACGTGTTTGCTTTGCCTTTGAATGACAAACCTTGTGGCTGGAAAAACTGAATACGTTGGTTTGTGTTTCTTATGCTGTGTTTTTGTAATTTGTGCAGTTTTGGTGACATCAAACTTTACCAGAGACAAGAAGTTAATAAAGCTTCCCATGGGAGAGGCTGAAATACAGTCACCAATCATTCCCCAGCACAAAAAAGAAAATATACTGTTTAATGATGACTCAGCTTCCTTAAGAGTTCAGAACTCCTACCTCGGACTTCTGCAGGAGAAATGTAACTCAGAAATATCAAAGTATTCACTACATGTCAATGAGGAAAAAATTATATATAATCACCGTTTCACCTGCAGATTGGATGATAGTTGTCACCTCATGTAGACTGGTGTGTTTTCTCACAATTCGGACCTGTTCAGGAATGAAGTTTTCTTAATGAAGAGATCTATAAAGAAACCGCAATTCCCAGTGAGCGATTTTTGTTGTGATTTCTGTTCCTTTCTTTCATAACTATAACTATGTACACGCATATTCCTTTCTCTTCATAACCGTCACAGTATTAAAGGAAAGAGAGCCTGCTGTGTGAGACACGCTAATGTGGGATTTGAATTACCCAGATTTGACTTTTGCTGGGCCACAGATCTCTTGAATTTCCTTAAGCAAATCACCAGGATTGGGTCCCAGAGAAAGCAGATGTTCCGCAGGAATATCCCATGGTTAGGAATCCTTCTCCCTCTGCCCGGGCTCTGCCTCCCTGGATCTCTCGTGCAATGCATGGGAGTGTTCACTGCTTTAGGATGAGACGCCATCCTCTACTGCTTTCCATTTCATGATGGCAAATAAAATCTGTAACTGCAGATACAATGGGCAAAAAAAGTAAAGTGGGGACAAAGCCCTACTTGAGGATTGGAGTGAAAGTGAGGTTTAATGTAAAAACTAGTATAGGCACTTCTATTAAAAGCACAGTCATTTAAGGAGGATTTTTTTGTTAATTGCATAATTGACAGCATGTCTGCAGTGCACCAGACTTTGTATTCCATGTTAGTTTGATGAGAAATTACTGTGTAGCTCTTCATTCCATTGAAAGCAGCCTTTGAGCTCTTATCATGATGGTGATTTGAAGCTATGTGGGGAAAACAAATCAATCACAGTTTCCTATTCATAACTTTCAACTTGCCGTATCCCAGACTACCATATAATGTTCTAGAGCAAAATGCGTTGTGATAGTAATTCATGTTTTATTGCAGCTTCCTGCTAGCAAGGTGCCCACGTCTCCCTTCAACATACACACCTTTGTTCTTCTGGAAATGAAGTTCGTTTGTTTCGCTTCCCAATGCAGAAGAAATCTGCCAAATGCTCCCTGCCCAACCTCTGGTTAACTGTGCACAGCAAATCTGAGAGGGAGGCAGGTTTAAGAGAAAATGCCAGGGCAAGGTGGTCTCTGGTCTGGGTCCAGCCGCTTTATATGGGTCACAGCCATTTTAGATGTCACTTACAGATGATCCTGGGGACCTCTAAAATGTTTGTAGGAATGTTGTATTTTCTAAAGACCTGAATATTCTGCGTGCAGGACCAGCCATTAGCTCAAAAAGAACGTGGCACAAAGTCTAGGCATCCCTTGGACATTTACTCTTCCAAAATGATCAGATAGGCATGAAGTCAAAAGCAGTTTCACCTTTAATTTCTTGCCATGATGGCATCGAAGAGCATAAGCTTTTCTTCTTAAGAGGGGAAAAAAAAACCCCAAATGAAACATATTTTTTTTAAACACTTAAATATCAGTTCAAACCATTGCTGAAAATTAAAGACTGGTCTAGAAAATGTTAAAAAAAAAAAAAAAAAAAATTAAACCCTTACACACAAAAAACCCCAAACCTCCCAATGGTCATTAAGGCTAACACTCCGCAGACATTCACCTGGGAAGGCCGCTGGTAAAAGACTGGAATGTATAGTCAGCTGTTAACATCGAAGTGGTGACAAGCACCTCTGCAGATGGTTCACTAACAGTAACTATATTCAGACAGGAAAATAAATGTTAATAACTAAGTAAAACTAAGTCCTATCTTCTGTTGAAAGACCTTGAAGGGATTTGCAAGGGAAGAACAGGGTCGTAAATGAAATGGAGTCATCCATTATTTCATTAAACCTATGGGAACTTAATATCTTTGGGACTGCTACCCTTTTGCTGACTTTATTAAGGCCAGCCAACAGGCTAAGTCATTATTACAAGGACTGATAGACACACAGGTACAGTAATTGCTTAAGGCTCATTTCATTAGTAAATTAAGCCAAAAATAGAATGGAGAAACCTCTGAGTGGCAGGACTTGCAGAGCTGGAGTTTTAATTTTCCACAACAAGGCCCATTAGAAACAAATTGCGTGCATCACTGACTGTCCTTTCCTCAGCACATAATGGCAAAATGCACGTGTTTCTAACCCTATTATCTCGGTACTTCCTAGCTCCAATAAATACAGAGAATTTATGAGCAACAGAGGATGTAATATTCCAAGCCGGAGTCGTTCTGCTGTATTTCTCATTAAAAGCAATATTGAGGCAGGTTCACTGGAACTTCCCACACATGTTCAGACTTTCACTGTACCTGCTCCTTTGTGGGAAGGTTTCACACAGTAATATGATAAATCTCCAGAGGGAAAAAATACTTAGCATCTGCCTGCAATTAATTGTTTTCACAGATCAGCATCTGCAGTCTGCTTCCCCTTCTTCACCTCAGTTATCATTAAAAACGGTAATAGTCAGGGAACTGTGCTTGTCAAAACACATCGAAAAATATAAAGTTATGGAAATACAGATGTTGTGGGGGTTTAGAGCATTCTTCAGTCAAACTTTACATATGACCGAAGGTAAAAAAATATCTTGTGATTGCTTTGCATCTTTACTTTCTTTTGGGATGACTTTTCAAGGCCATAAAGCTCCACTTAAAATGAAGGTTTTTGCTTAAAATTCTAGGCTAAGTTTGAATGAAGTAACTGAAATTAACAGCATGCTACTATGCAGACTAAACTATCTGTTGTTGCACTGGAAACGTAGCTGATGGTATTCTAATCAGCATTATTATGTAAAAGCTGGAAATGACAGCTCAAGTTGGAATAATGTGTTGTTCTAAAGAAACTTGACAAGTTTAGAAACCCTTTTTATGTGAAGTTTCCATTTTCTATGGCTGGTTTATCGAAATCTGTCCTCTAAATCTTATAAGGGGGTGGAGTGACAGAGAAGGAGCTTCAGTCAGAATTTTGCTTCTGAAGCAGCTGTGATAAATAAGCTGAAAGATTTGTAGCCCATCTTTCAGGAATTTCTAGTAATCCTTCCCATTGAATGAGCTGGAAACACCATGAAAATATTTCAGTATTCCTGCTTCTGGTTTGTTTGAGGCTAAAGTGCTACAGACGTGTCTAAACAAGCTACAAGAGATGTGAATTTCTTTAACAACAGTGGTATCAATTTACAGATTTCTTTTGTGTCCAGGCTGTTTTTTTTTGTCATTTATGGTCTCCTATTGCAAGAAAATAACTGCTTAAATTGGTAAAATAATGTAAGGGCAGTATTTCTTGGTAGATGGTGGTACATCATATTGGAAGAGGTTGCAAGCTCTTGGGTACAGAGTTACTGTAGCATCTCACGTTTACCAAATACTGCCTGTGATTTGGAGGGAAAAGCTTTTTGCATCCCGCAATAATTGCGATATTTCTAAGCTTCCCACATAAGGAAATCAGTAGGATAGCAGATCCATGTTCCAGTCCTAATGTTGCGTAGAACAAGCTGCAGACACAGCTCATGCTCCTTAATTCCAAAGAAATGTCTTCAGTATCAGACTATAAACACCACACAATTGGATCTTTTGCGCTAAATCCTTTCTTGGTCTATTGCATTGATTTCATGAAACCATAAGTCTGCCTGTTCAGTACAGTATCTATTTGATTATGTGTTTTGATTTTGCAGCACATGGTTGTATCAAATATTCAGGCATTTCATCAAAAGACAATGTCTATCCTTGTCTGCCGTTTGACAGAAGTCATTGAAGTATGTGAATTATAATTGGATAAAATATCCAGTACGATTGCTTTACCTGAAGATGCATCATAAGTCATGAGTAGTCAGTAAGTTATTTTATTTTGTTCTTTGATGAAATAGTCAAATATATTGCTATCTGAGGGACTGATTTAGAAGTAGCAAGCAGACAAGAAAGAGCATATATTTGCCTCTTAAAGTTTAAGGAGAATTGGTGGTAAATAAATATGTTGGAGAGGTCTCTCAGGGTACGTTACACTGGTGGGATGCAAATGCACAGAGGATTGTGCATTGAGCAGAAGGAAGGCTGTATGTTCATTAAATGAGAAACGTACTGCAGTACAAAGCACAGATTTTGGCTATAATGTGGTTCTTACCCTTGATTACACTGGATGGATATTGTGGCCAACGGTACTCTTGATTTCAGTGGGAGCAGAACTTGACACATGAACTGCTTTTTCAGCTTTAAGGAACGAATTCTTCAAAGAGTTTAAAAACTGAGGTGAGAGCAGGCATACTCATTACAAAGGTCTATTTTTGTGGAGTCCATTAACACAGTTGGAAGACAATGATAATGCTATTAAATAAGTACACTTGAAAAATACTTGGGAAAATTGTCTTGTTAACAGGAACCAATGAGCTGGTAACCTGAAATTAGACCAGTGGGACGTATTACACTTTAGAGATACTTGGAGCTAGAGGCAGGATTATCAAGATTTTAAGCACAGAAGAATACGTATTTTTAAGTTCCGAGTTAGATGGAGGAAGTCTGATTACATGTCTTTTAATATTTCCTCTTTTGTGGTGTGATCTCTAAAGCCCCACAACATGCCTATTGCTTTAGATACTATCTAATTAATTGCAATTTGATTCTTTTTCTTCTGTGGCCAGTATGTTGTGGGACCTTGCTTTGGGTAGTACCGTTTTACAGTTCTGCACTAAATCGGCCGAGGTGCAAAGCTATGACGTATGATTGTGCCTTCTAGACTGCTGACCTCTTCTTTCAGATTTGAATAACTGAGACCCTGATGTAGTCATAGCTTGCTCTAAAAAGGCACGTTTTCCCACTTCAAGTCTTTCTCCATCAGATATCCCCACTGTTAAATCAAGAGCTTCGTCATGACTGCGTGTTCTGTCACTGCATCTACTTGTGTGTCCCTCTTGTGTGGCCATAACCAGAAACTTTTTTTTTTTCTGCATTTATAACCTTGCAATTTTTGACACCTACTCAGTCAGATTTACCAGACTGCGGAGGGCTCAGTTTTGTGTGAAAGTATAGAGAAGAGTTAAGCTGATCTTTGCTGTACATAAAGCAATTTATAAGTGAAAAAAATCCCTCTGGAGTGCAGCTCTACCTGCTTTGTTCTTGAAAAAAGTATGACTGTTTAGGGATTCTGTAAGCTTCTGATTCAATTCCTGGATTTTCATTGTGAGGGATGACAAAAACAAAAAATAGGTCAAACTTTGGGGAAATTAAAACCTGGATTTGCAGAAGAAAATTCTGCTTTGTTACATGCTTAATTTCTGCTGATCTGGCACAGAATGTATGGCCGTGTGAAGAGCAGGGCAGAATTGAAGCTCTGAAGCTTTTGGGGTTTCTCTTTACTTCAATAAATGTGCTCAGCTCACCTCAGAGTCAGGCCTTAAATGTCAGACTTTCTTGATCACATTTAAAAAGGTGACTCATAGTGAATGTTTTATTGTACATTGGGCTGGGAAGGACAGATAACACAGTTTTGATAACAAAATATCAGAAAGCAGAAGAGATGTCATCATTGCAAGAGTCAGAAAGTTAACATGTTTATTAAAATTCCGACAACCGTGACAATCATCCTTGCCTGTAAATGTCAGTGCTTTATAAACTTCCATAGCTTCCTTCTCACTTCTCAGACTCTTGTCAATCATTGCAATTATCACACAAATCAAAAATCACAACATCAACTTTCTTTACTTCTCTGCTGCATCCTTTTTAAGCTTAATGTAATGGTAATGTAAAGGTAATGAAATACCTGACAACTGCTTGCTGTGCAATAGGACATTAGTGACAACACAGCCTTTATACCCTACGAACTGGTCTAAATGCCCAGGCACCACAGGTTACTGCTCAAGGGATTAAAGTTAAAAAAGGAGGGAAAAGTTTAATGTAAAGACAAGAAAGTTCCCTTTTGGTAAAGATCGGATGTCATGGACATTACAGACTTACAGACATCTATATGTTTCTGTGCATCATGGGTACATCAGTGTGTTTTCTGGAGAAATCTATTGTGCATCCTGTTCTGATTGCATTTTTCTAACCCATACGCAACGTGCCTCGCCAGAACTCTGTCTCAATTAGCTGCTTCTGCAGTGGCATGTTCCAAAATAAATGCTTTTGCAGCCAAGTTGAGATGCTAAGGACAAAACATACTGGGGCTTCCCCAGCAGCTTGGAGCTGTGAAAACAGGTAGGGCTCTTTCAGTTCTTCATTGAAATGTGTTCCCACTGAACAGATTACTAGTCTGATATTTTTTTTTTGCTTGCTTTTAAACTTTGTCTGTGGTAAACAGTGCATCTGCTAGAAATCTAGAATGAATGAGTTACAATAATTGAGTTTCTAAGTTCCTGATGCTGCATAATTGAAGCCAATGGGGACTTAGCTATTTACTTCAATGAATGTAAGATCAAGCCCTCAAGAAGGTTATTCTGTTGCTGCTCAAACAATTCAGTATGTCGTATTTATCTTCCAAAAGTACATATAGAGACTAGCAGATGCTAAGCTGTGTTGTTTATGGTTTCTTCTATTGTTTAATACAACCTATAATGTCTCTGCACCAATAGCTCTCAGATTTTTTTTTTCCCAGTTTTGTTTATGATTTCTAAGCATCAAAACAGAAATAAACCTTCAGGACAATAATTAACAAGCCATCAAGTTACTGCTTCATTTAAATATTTGTTTAGGATATGAAAGGTTTTATGATTTTCATAAATCAGTTTCCCAGGAAATGAGTCCTGAAGTCAAGTTCAAGAACTCCTTGTGATCTTAGGGTTCCCTGGTGACGTCGTTCAGCTGTACATTAACATGTAAATATAGGGTACAGCCAGGGAATGGCACTGAGGGTCCCTTGCTGCCAGCAATGAATGTACATTTGTTCATTCTTTGGCATAAGGCTGCTCAATCTTGGAGTAGGCAAATCCAGATGACAATTACTTAAATTAGCTCTGCAGTGAAAAACAACAAGCCAAGCTCTTCATGCATGATTAGGTAATTGAGTCTGTTCCACTCTTGTAAATTAAAAGGAGACAATATTTATGTTACCTTGAGAGAAAGTGAGACATAAGCTGGGATGTCTGTTGTTTATAAATCCCTTCTTCTCTTTGTCTTGCTGCTGTTTCTAAGGATGAATATTTTGTTTTGAGAAAGGTCTTGTTCAGTATCGCTGGTCACAGTTTTCAGAGGTGACAAAACAAATGTGCCTTGGCCTCATGAGTTTGAGTGCACGATAAATATCCATCAAAACGCAGATCACTGAAATATTAAGTATATTCTGTGTCATGTTGTGTAACTAAAACAAACAATACAATTTAATTTAGAGTGAATGACTATTTTGCCAACATCTTGTGCTTTTTAAAGTGTAATCTGCATCTTATTATTAGCGAGATCCACTGCTTTGTCATCCACCTGTAAAATAAAATCGATGAAGACTGACAGCTTTTCACATCCAGTCAGTGGCAATTAACTTAAATCTTTTGCTGATGACTTTATAGTCAAAATCACTCTTGTAATACAAGATTATCTTGTACAAATCAAGAAAATGCTGGGTGAAGACTTTGACTTACTAATGAAAAAATTAGCCAATTTATATATTTTCAGAAAAGGTCTGAGTTGTACTGGTATTACAGGTAGTATGTGACAGACATCATGGCATCATTGATACATCATGGTCAGGATGTCACCATGGTGAAACATGGTCTGATTACAATATACTGTGGCTGATAATGCTCTAATTAACGCCACTTCAATACTGATACAACGTCATAATAAATCTGCCAACAAATCGGTTGCTCCAAAAGGGTGTCTGCCTTTACTCTTCCTGCCAAGCTTCACTAATCCTCTTTACTGGTTCCCCAGTGCATCGTTTTCTTGCTCATTGTAATTTCCTGCATTAAAGTAGGACCTCTGAGGGCTGCTATAGTCGAGGCTGCGGTGGCATTTTTGTTGCAGAGCCTATTTCTCACAGGCTGGTGACTCTTCTGCACGGAGGGAAGCGCCGCACACAGACCCTGGCCAGGATGTCCTTGGGCTGGCCACCCGTGGGCTGGCAGCATCTTTAAAGAACTGGCTCCTCTGTGTGTTTGATGGGTGCTTTCTGTGATTTCTTTTTTTTTTTTTTTTAAGAAAAAAAAATAGAATCAACTCTAACTTTAGACATGATGCCTTTCCCTTAGGTACGTGCATGTTTGTATTTTCTGGCTGTGGGGAGAAATAATATGAAGTGAATTAAAGCCACCTACCTGTTATATGAAAGTTGTATTTTCACACTGTAGCCATCCATGTCTTCACAGGTTCCTTTGTTCTTACATGGACAAATATACAGCTGATGGAAATAAGTAGTCCCAAGAAATTATCATCGTTGCTTGGTGAATAGCTATTGATGCAAATGACAGCAGCGCGCAAAACTGACTTAGTTAACTTTGTCTTATAAGACGTGGTTGGAGATTTCTGTGTTCTGCTTGAAATTCTAAAACGTTGGAGTAGTAATATCAGTGACTGTTGAAAGATCTAGATTTGCTTTATCAAATTCTGCTTGCACTGCCCTGCTTTGCTTGCTGTTCTGAGCAGGTTTGTGATGTCTGTGTTCTCGATGAACCATCTGGGCACTCTGAAACTCTGGGAATCTGGAAGCGGTGGAAGAATTAGTTGTCTGTAATTGATCATGCTGCTAAGCTTTATACCACTGTTCAACTGATTAATAATCCTTTGAATCAAGTTGCTGCTATATAATTCTGGATTATTTACACGCAAAATAACAAAACCATGTTTTATGAGGCCCAGGTGATTCTCAGGAAGTGGCATCACTGAACCCACACTGGCTGACTTGCCAGCAATGTGTGTCTTACCGATGCACCAAATAGGTGAAGGAGACACAGATATTCTCAAATGCCACCAAAATAACTACTTAACTATATCTTTCATGTTTTTTCTCACTGCTCTTACGCATATAATTTTTAATTATTTGGTTTCTGTGTCCAACTCAATGACTTCAAGTCAGATTTTGTATTTGGAGAGTATGAAGCAATCCTGGTCACAGTCCGTCTCTTCTAAGCCAATCTGTAATATACTTTTTCTCTGCCTGGTTTATTTTTTTTTCTCTTGCAAGTTAAACTAAATGTTAGGTGCTTTGAGAGAATGATTAAACAGACCATTTCTGTAACTGATTCTGACCTTGTCATTTACTAGAATAACAGGCTGTACCTCTAGACCGTATTCTTGTTCCATTTCACTGAGGATGTTCTCAATTTGAGGCTGTGCAGATGTTTGTTTTGAGATTTTCCAGCAAATTGAAGCTGTGTGTAAATAGCTGTTTGTGGAGGAAAAAGATGTAAAAAGAAATAAAAAAATCAAAGTGGGGTAAGGAATACTACTGAGAAGGTTGCCCAATGCCAGAGATGTGTATAGGAACAGCAGCAACTTTTCTCTGTCTTCCTGATACTTGCAAAAATAGTGTGTTAAATGGTTCCGTACTAAAATTCCATACATAAATACACATGTATACCTTCTCATGTGTGTATATAGGCCAAATACCCCCCAAACCAACCAACCAACAACCAAAACAAATCAAAACCAACCAATCTACAAAACCCTCACAATGTACGACCACCTAATAACACCCTCCACTAAAAACATTGTGTGCTTATGTCTTCCCCCACAAATATTGTGGGTGGTGGTGGTTTGTAGTTTGTTTGTTTTATTTTTCCCAAATCAGCGTTGTCTCTGTAGAGGTAAAGAAGAGGAACCATGTTCACCATGTACTTTCTGCAAACTGTCCATATTCTCAATGTCGAGCTGTTTTTCTCGATATGAAGCTACAATATAACTTTAACTAATTGTGTTTTGGCTATGCGCCTTGTAGTAAAACGACATGCTTCCAAAAGACACGGTTTCCATAACTGCACAAACAAGTTGTTTTTATAGTCCATTTCCAACATGATTTACCATCCAATACATCATCTGTCAAAGTGGCAGTGACAGCGTTTAATGAAGAATATCAAACGGGTAAAATTATAGTCTTTCCAGAATTTCTCAGGGTTACTTCTTTTTATTCTTGAACTTACCACAAAATAATAGATCACTTTGTGCTGAAGGGTTTGCTTGCTTCTGTGTGCTATGGTCTCTCTTTTTTTATCATGGCGTTGACCTCTCAGCACATTTTATTTATTTTCTTTGAACTTAGTGAAGGACTGTATGTGCCGTTTAATAGCTGTCAAATACCATAGTATCTGATGGATGAAGGAAGAACTGCCCATGAGATCCTAGTCCTAAAGAGTGTCTTCAGTGATTCAAATGGCACTTAAAACTAGAAACAAGTCTTAAATATGTGCTCTGGGGGTCTTAAGCAATTGATAACAAGAAGCAGTTGTGCTTGGTAAAGAAGTAACATTACTAAGCTTTGTCATTTGTGATTTTTTTTCTTTTTCAGTCCACATCTGCCCTCACTTCCGCATCCCAAAAATTTGGATTTTAGGGAAAAATGGATTGCCAGCCTGACCAAAACCATGTGATATAACTACTCTGCTGCTCTATCTGTTTTCTCCCCCTCCTCCTGTAATTGCTACTACTGCTGTATGAAAAGAGTTGGTTCTGTCTGTAAATTACTGGAGCTGGGGTGGGAACAGTTCACTTCTCTGCCACTAGTGCAATATTCAAATTCAAAGATGGCACTTCTGCTCTTTGCCTCTGTGCTCATTTTGCCCCATCCTTTGTGCCAGCAGAGGCATTTGCTCAGGGAACCATGTTAAAAATTAATATATATATATATATATATATTTTTAGACATATTTTAATTTGGTTTTGTGATCTAACTCATGTGTCTCACAAATGTGTCTTAAGGTACAAGGTTCTGAGGCAAGACTGAACAGTTTGGGGAGAGGTAACTGGAAAAAGGCTGTGATCAAAAGTTAAAAGCCGCTTCTAACTCCAGTGTTGGCTTATGCAGTTTAAGGTGTTTCCAAAATCATTGCCTTGAAACCAGAGAAGCTGAAATGGCCCAGGTCTGTCCTGTAGCCACGGTGATAGTTGCATACAGGAGAAGAGTTGAAAAAGGTTTTAGTGATAAAATGGGAGAGGAAAAAAAGAAGTCAAAGGTGCTGCATGCATGGAGCGATAAAGGGCTCTAAAACGATACCTTGTGACTTACTGATCAGTTCCTCCTTAGTGTGTTTTTTGCTGTGGTAAGAAAACTTCAATTTCTTGAACTACCAAATCAAATCAATGCTTACACATATTGACTTGAAATCTAATCTGCATGTTCTTTGTAAATCAACACGTCCGAAAATTCTCATTGCATACAATGGAAAACTAGACTTTGAATTATTACTAAACATTTAAATTCCCCTTTGCGTCAATATATTTTTACTTGCCTTGTTGCACAGACTACTTTATAAATTAATTGCCTTATTACAGTATGCAGATCTATGTAAGTTTATTGTCTTGTTGTACCTGGTTTTGCTCATAAACAACTCTAAGCACACTGATTTAGAAAGGCTGCAGATAACTTATCAAGTCTGAATGTAGCTGTGTGTTTTTCTGGGGCCTCTTTGGATCATGGCAGTGCAGTAGCTCATTTGAACACATCGCTACAGTGCCATCGAATTCCTGCAGTGTTTGTGGGTTTTCTTGCAGCTCATGTATATTTTTTTCTTCTCTCCCCTCTGTATGTGCTCAGTGTAACTGCTGCCTGTTGAGGATGCACTGAAAACAAGGCTGGAAATGTATAAGCATATGCTCCTGAAATGATGATTACAGACAATAGTTTGGCAATTAGTCTTCTGTACTGACGCGCTTGTTTTGAAGCCAGATGGCTATCAAAAATCCTAGCACACCATAACACTTATTGCTTCGCAAGATTTATTTTCTAGAAAATGATCACACTGCGTATTTAAAAACAGAAAAATGTTGTAGAAAATACGTATGTTTATTTAGTTTGAGACGTGTCATATGTTTCCATATGGAGACTCTAACGTGGCACTATTGAGATAGATGTAGTACAGTTACACATTTACCTCGGTGTGCTAATTTATGCTGTGTTGCCCTGCTTGGTATTTTTTTTAATGCAAAAAAATGAAGACTGCATAAGCTCCAAGCCCTTAAAAAAAAGAAAAAAAAAAAGGATATTTCTATGCTTATGAAAGAAATCTGATGTTTAATGCTGGGGAGAGTAAAGGTGCTCAGCTCTAATCCCAGAGCGAGCACTGAGGAAGCTCTGGGTAGCTCTGGATTTGCAGCAGGACCTTTGATGTTTTCGTGTCTGTGCACAAGGACGTGAAGCAGCTGCTGGGGGTGGTTTGGTGCTTCAGCTTTACTGGGGGTTTTCTGGCTAATCCAAAGGAAGTGCTAAAACACGTTGAGCAAGTGATTTATAGCAGGCTGGAGTCCAGCTGGGTGATTATATCCAGCACTTGAGGGAAGCAGAGGGTATGGAAATAAATGTGTCAGAAATATAATTAAATGTTTTGTGGTGCTGTCAATGGATGTATAATTACAAACACCACCAGCATCACCTACCTACAGGGAGGGAACAATGAACCAGGCTGCATTTGTGAACTTACTTCTTGCTCTATAGGAATTCCCCAGCTTTTCTCTTACCTTGCAACCCTGTTGTTTTTCTTCTTAATTGAAAGGGAATAATAAAAGGCTTTCTCTACCTCAACTACAAAGTAGATTAATTCAAACCCGTATGATTTTTTTTCATAAAAGAGTAAACAACAAGTGTAAACACCACCAACTCGAAAACAGCTGTGGTGAAGTTGTAACTTAATGTCTGTTATTTGCTTTGGGATTATTTGTCATGGCTTTTTTAACCTAAGCAGTGAATTTGGATACTAAACCTGAGAAGCTACCCTTGCTGCATGCAAATCAGAAGGGATGCTGCCTTTTTGAATACTGAATTAGACGACAAGCTGAACAGTGACTTGAAAGTAAAGTGCACCTGGAAGCCCAGTCCTTTACTCACAAATACTTCAATAAACTTATACTGAAGTCTTTCCTATGCTATGAATAAGGTGGTGTTTTTTTGGTCATTTAGTGGTTGAGATGTCTATGTATAGATCCTGTATGTTAAGGGTTTTAATGCCATATAAGCAGATGATTGAAACTGGAGAGTGAAAGGTGAACGGGTCATGATGTTCTGTGCTTAAATTTCTCAGTGTGTTGGGATAGAATAAGAAGCTTTGTGTTTATCCAGCATGGGCATTGTTTTTTTCTGAAAAGCGTTGGCCACATCGTTCTGTTTGGAAAGAGAGGATGGGTGGGCTAAGGAAGGTGTTCTAGCTTAGCTGTACATCGGTCATTATATTTATAGTTTGTCTGCTGGCTCACCTCTTAGGACACTGGCAGTTGCACTTTCCCCCCCACACCCCCTGAGATCCGTGTGGCAGCTGCACATCCCCCTCTCAGAACTGGGCCTTCAATGGGCAGTTAATGGCTCTCTTTGTGCAGACCCACAGCCGGTGGGCAGGGTCATCAGCAGGAGGGGCCGGGCCTGCCCGCAGCCCAGAGAAGCTGGGAAGCTTCTCGAATGCCCACAGCCAGACCTGAGCGGACTATAGATGGAGTTCCCGCCAAAAACCCCTTTGTGTGGTCTCCTCGGAGCTGCGGGTCCGCCATGCTGCTGGAGTCATTGACCTTAGATAGAGCAGCTGAGGTAATTCCGCGGACTGCGAGAGGCTCACCTGTGTGGGTGGTGAGTAATAAATTACTGAATATATATTTTAATAATTCCTTGCCTGAGATAGGCAAGGTGTAAGTTCCTTGCCAGGCAGTCAGGTGTAAGTCCTGGCCACAATAGGTTACCGTTTCTTCCTTGTGGGTAAACAGCCAGAGGGGGCTCCGGTTTTATTTTCTTGTGTGTGTATGTACACTGTGGATCTCCATTATTTTTATTTCGCTGTATCCCAAATAATCTCCTAACCTGATACCCGAACCTATATCTTATGTTATTGGAGTGCTAGTTAATTGTATAAACTCCTTTTTTAATCAGTTTATCGGCGGTACTTTTCTGGCCAGAATAAAGTTAGTTTTGGACCTTCTTGTCCGCCAAAACTTATTTTCGGGTGCCTCCGTGACAGACACATCATTGCTTTGCTTCTGAAAGAAGGATTCTAAAAGGGTGTATAGACACTCTAAACTTTTCTCTTTCATCATCTTCCTTTTGAAGAGAAGAACTAGATCCTTGCACACTGTGTTTTATGTTTTCCAGTAATCATTTTTAGCAGTACTTAGTGCTTTCTAAAAGGCACTTTTAAGGTGTCAGTTTTATACAACACCTTTTGATTCACTTTGCGGCTGAATTTACTGAATCCTTCAGCGACCAAGAAATGTTTGCTTCAGATTGTGTATTGAGTATTGCCCTGTGAACTTAGTGGCATCTCAAGCACAACTTCAGCGCATCGTACAGCTGGATAGACCTATTGTACTAATTAAAAATCCATCAAAGTTACGGCATACTTCAGGTCCTTTAGTCACAAGAAGCATTGCATTCAGAATGTGAAATTTAATATCCAATCCTTATACTTTATAACCTGTGTTTATGTATTAATCATTAATTTTTTTCTAACGTAAACATCTTCAGAATTGATTTGGTAGGACATGATTTTCCCATTACATTAATGATAATAATAATAATAATATTTCCCAAATACCGCACAGGTTAAATGGCTAAATGTGCCACTCAGCTGTTCTGCTTGGTGAACAGGAATGTAGAATCTGAACTGCTTGGTTTTCTTCCTTACTGCAATATCTAAACTAGCTGGAATAAATAACTCGGTTTTAGCTTTCGTTAAAATACAGCTGTGATGGGAATTATGTAGCTGCCGAATTAAGGCAACACAATTAGCTGCTGCTTAATGGCTGAGAACTTAAACCCTCCTTTAGGAAAAAAAAAAAAAGGAGAAAAAACATGTCCCACAATGTGTTCGTGCGTTTAAAGGAGGTAATATAAATCATCTTCTATATTGATTTATTTCCCGCCCCTCCCATATTTACTCTCCAGGTGCCTTTTATGCTTTACTGGTGGTTGTATTTTTTCTTATAATGAGAGAGTGATTGTAGATCAGTAATATGAAATTACTTGGTAGACTGCTTCTCAAAGAAATTATATGACCTGCTCTTTAAATACAAACACAAAAAAAACCCCAAACCAACCAACCAGCCAAAATGCCAAAACAGAAGACAAAACTGAGGAAATGTCTACCTTGAAACAAATTGAGGAAACCTATTTTTGGTTCTCCAGATTTTTTGCTGGTTAATCAAGGTTATGAGCATCAAATCTGTGGGGGAAATTGAGGATGTGAACTATTTGGAAAGGGAGTATATACAGAAACACAAGGAGAAAAAGGAGTTAAGTGCAGAAAGCAAAGAAGATTGAAGGTCAGGCTGATCATGCTTTCAGACTGTGTAACGAAAAAGGGTATTAGTGGCAGAGATTTGAACTTTTTTCTGGAGACATAAGATTTAAAGGCCTTAATTGAAACATCAGTTCTTTCCTCTACACTGAGAGTATGGAAATCCCACTTACAGATACACATAAAGTCATACAGAAAGAAGAGATTCAGACAGCAACAGCTGTAACTTTAAAGGAACATTTTAGCTTTTTAAAGATGCATTGGGGTTGGTTTAAAGTACAGGGATTTTTAATCAAAAAGAACTGGACTCTCTTTTCTTTCATGATGGGATCAACTGCTGCTACTTTACACTAATGCAGCCCACAGCATCCTCCCATGTGTGTCACAGCTGCCGTGAGATACGGGCCTCTAGGATGTGGTATTTTTCTTTCTTTTGTTGCTTGAATACACAATTTTTTGACTTTTATGCAGTGTGTTCAACATCTTTTGATCAAAATGCACGCTTGCTGTATTTTGAAGGGTTCTAGCCATGTTAGTCTTGCGACATCTCGTTTCACTTAAGCTGTCCAGGTTATTAATAGCAATATAGTCAACTTGTCATCCTTTTTCAGGTGATGCTGGCATGAAACATGTTTCTCAAGCTGAAAAATAAGGCCTTTATAGGGGGTCTTCCAGAGAGGACGTGTCAATGTTGGGCTGGAACAGTGTGTGAACAGAATCATTCCCATTGAGTTTACTGCATGTTGTCTAAATAAGCAGGGCTTCACTGTTATTTCTTCTAAAAAGAAAAGAAACCAGCTAACTATTGTCAGTGTGAGGGTACCAGGGATTGGATGTTTCTCCATAAATAGCAGCAGCTGTTTATTACAAACAGAGCCATCTGTGGTACAGTCTGCCTGGTGAATGTGCACAACCTATGGCTTGTACAGGTGGTTAAATGGTCCAAAATGATCCACACTAACGCCACAGATTCTCCTTTTAATAGAGAACCATGGTGCGATTCTTAATCCAACGGGTTGTTTTAGGTAAATACCACATTTCTGTTTGTTGGCTGTTGAAAAGGAAGGAGGAATGTATATTTTTTCTCTAGATATTCACCTGAAGTGTTTCTTGTTATGGTGATATCTATGATGAGGAATAGCAAACTAAGAGTGCTAAGGTACAATATTAATAATATGTAATTATTGTTTTGCTGCATGGTTATAATTTTGCTACAGCATGGAACTGCATAGAAAGTTATCCAATAAAATAATCCATTGAGTTATAGTCTTTTAAAGTCCTGGGCCAAGAAGCTGCATATTAGTTGAATGCCAATGGGCCATTTAAAAATAAAGGTTCATTGAAAGGAACAGCTAATTATACTATAACAGAAATAAATGTAAATGCATTTTCTCAATTGCATTTATTTACACCTTAAAGGATAAATCATCTTTCTCATAAGTCAAAAAGCTTTGAATTAAGTGAGGGAGGGAAAATAAATGCACAATAGGCAACTCCTTGACAGTCTTGTCAATATACATGTTTGGTACTGACAACATGAAAAATTATGGTATCAACTTAAAAAATGAAAATCCTCAGGGCTCTGAAAACATGAGATGAAGATGATAGCATCTGTACGCCAGAGTCGTGATGTATGAATCCCCCTAACCATTATAGAATAATCGGTGAGTGCCGTATGTATGGCACTGTGTGTGTATAAAAATAGAAATAAAAGTTAAAATGTTTTGAGCTGTAGGGGAGAGAAGAATTGGTATCTCTTTATTAACACTGGTTAAACAAAGGAGCACATAGGTGGATATAAAAGAAATCTCAGAGGTTTAAGAGAAATCTGTAGTAAATTTTAACTTGCATAATAGTGTAAAGCACAAGGTAGTAACTTAATGAGCTTTTTACAAACATGTTCGTCTTGTCCTTTAGAATGGTATGCAAATTGCAGAAAGGAACTTACTTTGGCTTGATAAAATTAAGAAACAAGTTGGAATACACAAGGAAAATTTTGCTATTAAATAAATGAATAAATATAACTCTGCTTACAGTGCTTGAATGGACTTCAAATGTGCTGGCTCCAGGGATTAAAGTGAGGACACAACTCCGGCCTGACTCTGCTGTTCGTTTTAAAACCTGGACTGTTGTCGGGTTTATGTACTACAATATAGGCTTACTGTGTGGGTTCATATGGCAACAGTGTGTTTCACCCAGTCTCTAAGTCTTTATACAGATTCTGCAAAGTTTGTGGGTGTCTGGGGTTTGCTGTCTGGGTGAGGTTCTTGAAATAAGTTCTGGCTGACTCAACAAAGGTGGAGAAAAAAGGTTCTTCTCAAGTCTGGGTGATGCGACCTGAACTCAGACTGTGTCTCTATCTGATCTCTATTCATTTTTCTTTTCTGCCTTTAGGACTTGAACTTCTGCTCATCTGCTTTGAATGACAAAGTTTCGGAAAACTGAAGAGATTCTGCTTCATCTCTGAGAAACTCAGAGTTGAGGATGTGATGCTGACCCATCAGGTTTCACCTCCCTGCAGGTAACATCACTTCTTTCTGCAGTTTTGGAGCTGGGATTCATGAGGCTCTATGGTCGAATCAGGATTGTTGGGATTTGGGGGGAACTGGAGATTGCTCTATGAAGGGTCGTGATTGGGTTGCATCTCTGCTCTTTGGCAAAGGACTGTCTTAAGAGACGAGATCACAGATATTATTTTTCAGTTGTCAACAAGAATTATAGTGGTGTATGTGATGAGATGCATGAGAAACAGCAAGCTAAAAAATTAATGTATTTGTACATACGTGGTATATTTGTGTGCGGTGTCGGGATCTTAGTGCCAGTTTTTCCCGTTGCCGTATCCAGGTGGGCTGCGAGTGTTCTCTCACAGCTACCACGTCTTGCATTTCTGTATCACTGTCCGTTTTTAAGAAGCACAAAAGGTTTACCAGTTAGGGAGGATTTTTCACAGTGGAATCCAATGCAGATATTTCTTGGGTACTGAAATGCGTCAGAATGCACCAGAGAATGTCACCAGAGAAAGGAGCACTTCACCTACTGGTACAAGAAGGGGAAACAAAATGCTAGGACATGAATTTCAGCCTTGAACAGCAACAGTCATTGTGCAGCTGCTGACAGAAAACAAAGCAAAAGCAATTACGGCAGTTCATGAGAGAAGGTTTCTCAGTCCTGTTTAGGTAAAGGATGCAATAAATAACAAAATAAAATAACACTTAGGGGTTTGGGGCAGGGGGTGTTTACTATCTACAGTAAGATAACTCAGTTTAAGAATTAAATAATGTACACACACTAGAGGATAAATGAAGCAATTGTTCACAGTGTGGCATTTTAATGAGTATGGTACTTCATACTTTTCATTTTGAAAGGACACTATTCAATGTTAATAGAAGTGTTTGTTGCCATCTTGAGTTATTCTGAACATGACACAAGAATATTTACTACTGGCTTTGGTTTACAATTATTTCATTTTACTATCATCTCTTTTTTATTCTTAGCCTTACATGTTTGCTTTTAAAGCAACATTTTCCTTTTCTCACAGTATTTTGTTTATCTTGCTGTCTGTGGATTTTGTGAAAACCTGTTCTGAGCTTTGATGAAACAGCCTTTGGTATGCTTTGATTTATTATTTTTTTTTTGGCCACGATCTGATCTTGCTCAGTAAGCTTTCTAGTGCGCTTATCTTTATGCTCATTATGGGGAGTGAGTAGATGCAGGGAAAAATACACAAGCAGTGAAATGGGCTGCAGATGGAAAAGAACTATTTGAAGGTGCAGTCTGGGCACAGAACTTGGTGTTTGGGTGGAATTACTTTTTTGAGTAGCCCTATACTAGCCACTGAAGTCTGCCTCGCTTACCTCACCTAGAAAGGGTGGTATGTAATTTTCAAGGCATCTAGAATATCAATATCACTATCTAAATGCTAAAAACTATTACCTAAACAGTGCTGGTGGTAGTTTTATAGCTCAATTCTTGCTGGTCAGGCAGATCTAACAGTTTCTCATGGCATTGGATGGGGATTAGGTTTCTCTCTCTGTATCCCTGGAGGCATTAGAAAAAAAAAAAAAAAGAAGTGATGGGAAATATTACGCTGTTGCGGCTGTGTCTGTGCTGTGAATCTATCGAAAACTTTATAAGGGCTTCCATTACTGCAGTATCTGAATTATGTGGTTGTTCCTATATCAACCCTTCCCTATTGTGCCAAGGTTTTATCACATTTTTTTGGGTGTGAACAGAGACAGAAGAGGGGACAGTGATTTGTCACAGATTGCAAGTACAGCCTCTGGTGGAACAAACATCTCACGCTGTGGGGAAGTCCCAGAAAGCTGATTATTTCTGCCTTTGAATGACCATATTTTCTATTGCCGTGCTGTCAGCTTCTCATTCTGCTCTGTCCACATTATAAATAACTCTACAAATGCAGAATATTTTAAAAGATGGCCTCTCTTGTTGAGCTCTATTCCCATGAATTATACTGATTGCTACTGAGACAAGTCAGCCCTTTCGGTTCATTTTTATGCACGGTATATACCCTGGGTTCTCTTTTTTCCCTGTTTTTCTCTTTCATCAAGATTTCTTTTTCTAAAATATTAATCGTATTTGATCTTTCCATAGTTTGTAGGTTACTTTAAAGTTAAGAGGGAAATTATGAATATTTTCATGAGTGAATGTCTTGAATTAATGTTCTCCTCACCATTAAAAAGGGTAACAGAGGTTTATGTCAGTGTATTCATCTGTGTTAATACAGCTCCAGCGCTTACTTTGTCTGCTGGTGTTTCTAAATATCAATTAGAAAATATATTAAAAGTGAACTTGATTTCCAGTGACTGTGCATAATAAATGGACGTATGCTAAACATAATTACATATTTGAATGCATTAAAGTGCAAGAATGATCGGGGATATTTAAGCAGAGCTCAACAAAGAACTACGGTAACTATCTGCACTAATTGCTCTGGATTTAATTGTACAATTAAAGGCATGGGTGGTTATATTTTAACAATATAATCTGTTTTAGGAAGAACTTGCAAAAAGATGGCAAAGTGGTGAAGTTCCAATATGATGTTATTTCTGTTTATAAATAAGTTATTTTCTGGAGGCATGACGTGTTTGACATAGAATGGGTCAGATTTTTAGGTCTTCGCATAAGCCCTTAGAGCTTCTGTTAGGATCATGTAGAAGAAGCTGTTCACAGATGAAAATCTCTTTCTGGTGAACAAGTATTGACAAACAATCCTTGTGTGAGGTTAGTACTTTCAAAAGGTAAAATATAGAGGAAAGGGTTTCTTTTGTTTCCTGAATTAGCCGGGTGTAGGGCTGAAATAATAGCCCTAGAAAGAGACTTCTACATTTTTCTGTCCTCTTTTGCGTGGACTGAACTGGAAAGGCTGATGTTCAGAAATGATAGGAAGCAGGCAGCTGCAGTGAGGAAAACCTGGTCAGTGTGAGCCTTTCGTACATCTGGGTTATGAGGTTATCACCACGTAGAGAGGACTTTTGAGCTTCAGGCTATGTAGGATACAGGGAATTTCTGAGTAGAGATACTTTAAATCAAATCCAGCTAATGGCTGGTTAAAGTATTTAAAAATGCGCTTTTTTATGTCTGTGACGCATTTGACGTGCAAATAGACTTAAGAAGTAGATGTTGCCACCGCTACCTCTTTTTAAAATAAGCTTCCATAACTTTTTTAAATTTGGAAAAAAAAAGAAAGCAAAACCAACAGTAAGTCAATTTAACACAATTCTGAATTTCAGTAGTATGCCACTGAGCCATAAAATAAGCAAAGGAGCTTTGTTTCCGTGTTCTTTCTTATTTTAAAAGCCTGTTCAAGGTCATGGTTTGAATAGAAAAGTAATTGGATTTGAGACACCATATGTTGTGGGATGCTTGTGACATCCCTAATGAATGTTACAGGGTGCTACTTCTTCCAAAAAAATGTTGACATTAGCATTGAAATGACTGTGACACGAAAACTTGCATTAAGAGAAACATCTCAAAGTCAATCTTGTCTGATTCTTTTATTTTTCCCTTCTTCTCCCCATCATAAGATGCCCACTCCTGAAATGCAAAGGCTTTGCTTTCCTTGCAAAGCTCCAGCCTGTCACAATCACTCACCAGACTTTACTACCCTTTCACAATACCTTCTGATTCAGTGACAAATCCTAGACTATAAAAGCAACTAGATTCCATTGCTGCGTGTCTCTTGTTAGTCATTTCACAATATTTATGGAGCTGCTTGCAGAGAACATTATTTCTGTGCTCTGTTTTGTAAATCAAATAAGGGCAAATTCTATTAAAACAAAATATATTTTCAGGCTGTAAAGTTTGGAGAAGTTTCTTTGTCTTGTGTTTGTCTTTTTCAGTGTTTTTGGCTTTGGGAGGCATGAAGATGATATCAAATATGTCACCTTCTTCCTGTACAGTCTATCTTTGAGTAATTCTTCATGTAAGGAGCCTTAATATACTTTCCATAGAATATATTCTTTCCTTAAATGCCTCAGACAAGCAACTTTCTCATCAAGGTGTGAAAATTTATTATAAAACTGCAAATAAATAACAAATATGACAGAAAATAACTTCGTACTATTATTCTGAGATATTAACATTGAAGAGGTAGTAACAGCCAAAAAATTGACAGTAGCTGTGCAAATATCCTAAAAACCCAAACTTTTACAATCTAAACAAGTTAAACTCATTCCTGCCTTGAAGACAGTGGTTTCCTTTCTCATCCGTTTTCTGTGGGCAGCAAGATCACATCCTTCGCAAATCACAGTGCAGCATCAAGTAGAGGTAAACTCAGCACAAACATTATGTTACTACTGAGTGCAGTTTCTCTAAGCTTGAACTAGGCCTGGTTTTCCCATGTCTTTTGTTCACACGGTTGTGTGCGCTGCTTGCAAACGAAAGACCTGTGTCAAAATCGAATATGTGGTCTGTACTTTTGCAGAAACGCTTCTGCGTTGGAAACCAAAATTGATAGGTGGGCATAAATACTACAAGAGAGGTAAGGAAGACCAGACTAATTTGCTTGTTCCCACTACCTGCTTTGCTTGTCACTAATACCTGTTTCAGGTGTGGGCAGGACAGGCTGGTATCATAGTAACCAGCTTCTGTATTTGCTCTCTGCTCTAGCTGATGTCGAAATTTGTGCGATGAAAACTAGCACGGCCGTTATCAGGGCACGGAACCGAAAGGCATGCCAGACATCCCCGGTGTCATGCCCTGGTAATAGCGGTCGGTGTGATCTCTGTTGCTTTGCTCGATTTGTAGCGTGAATCACAACAGCACAGCCGTACGTGGGGGTTTTGTGTTCCAGGGGCCTTGCTGCTTGTGTTCCAGGGGCCTTGCTGCTTGTGTTCCAGGGGCCTTGCGGCCTGGCTGCTGCGGCCTGGCTGCTGCGGCCTTTGCTTTTGGGCTTTGTGAAACGGAGCTGGTAAGAAAGCAGAACAATGCCGGGTGCCAGTTGCAGGGGTCGGCTGGTAGATTGGGTGCGACGACCAGAGTCCTCGATCGTGGAACTGAGCGGTTTGCCCTTAGCTTGAAGGCAGCCGCTGTCTGTGTGTGCAGTGGAAATCCAGACAGTGCTGTAACGACTTCATGAGCCAATCTCTTCTATCTAGTTTAGATTTATTTATTTATTTATTTTTAAAAATTATTTTTAGAAGATAGGGCTAATTACTCTTCAAACAGACGATGAGAAAACAGGGCTGGTAGGAAAATACATCCATGCCCTGGGAATAATTATCGTGCTGTGGATGGAAAGTACATGGGAATAGAAGAGTCTGAAAGACAGATGAATAAAATGAAGAGCTGCCTGAGCTGCCAGAGCCAGAATGATACAGGGAGATGGGGGCTCTGAGCTGCAAACCAACGCCAGGGCTGTACAAACACAGTGATCCTGTATCCCAGATGCCATAGAAACCTTCAGGCATTGCCCCCCTGGCACAGGGTGGTGGGAAAACAGAGTTCGACAGTAGATCTGGCAGTTCCCTTACAGGGTGGGAGCATCTGCCTAAATTCATGAACTGTTTATTTCCCCCTCACACCAAACTTCTAAGGATTTTCTGCTGTATTTAAATACTAAGGGTTATTTTCCCATCCTTGGAAGATTTACTATCCTGTTTTTCATTTTCTACTCTGAGTATGTGTTTGACACATCTTTAGTTATTAGAATAGAAGCCTGACACTGTAGGAAACAGAAAATGTTTGCCTGCATTATGTTTCACATTATAAATGGTTCTTATTCTTTACCCCGCAAACTGGCTCCTTGAATAATTTTACAGTGCGCTGTTGAGAACTGCAGTAAGCCATTTGCTAGTAAATCAGCATTTCTCACAGCAAACTCTCTATGCTTTGTCAACCATTACATCTAGGGAATAAAATCTAATAAAAAAATCAAAACATGGAGCAGTTATGGCTGATCTCTGAAAAAAGGCTGTTTTAAGTATAGGAACCAAACATCTGGGATTTTTTGGGCAGTGTCCAGCACTAAAGCTTTGAGATGTACAGCAGAACATGCAAAACATTTGCATTTTTGCTGTATTTCTGGTATTCGCAGTAAAAGAGACTGATCAGTTGTGGTTTTCCCTTCAGTTCTTGGCTTTTGGAGAAGGTTCAGCTTCTGAAAGCAGTGGCTAAGGAAAGTTTCAGCTTTATTTTCAGATTTTGATGGAATTTTAGTATTGTTAACCCTGAGAGCTTTAAAAAATAAAAGAAAAAATGAAACACCTAATATTAAGTATCATGAGGAATACTTAAAATATTGGAGGGATTTTATTTGCTTTCTGTTCTTGGTCTTTGAGGTGCAATCATCCTGTTTTCCAGCTTGTCTTCACCGATTAATAGATGTAGCAGCTCTTTTTATATTACTAATTTTTTAATTGCAGCTATAATAAGTTGATGCCAGCAACAGTTAATATCAAGAGACTAGCGAACACTTGTATTTTTCTGGCAGTACCGTGATTCTGTGGGGTAAACCTTCCTTGCATTGCTCAGGTAATTGTGAAAGGGAAGGTTGGCGATGGAAGTCGCAAGGTGTGAAACCCCCAGAAAATCGAAATGGGGAGAATAAAGGCAGAGTCCGGCAGAAGCAGGAAGGATTCTGAAGTATTATCCCAAGGGTTTTTTGTTTTCTTGATTTTATAACAAATGCTTTGAGAAGTCCTATGGGTGAAGCACCTGTTGGATGCAAAATACTTAAAATGATGTTGGCTGCTGGCAGCCCAGTGTCTCAGGTACCTGACAAATTAATGGTGCATAAGCAGCACTTACTGTTGACATTTCTTAAGGCCAAGATGTGGAACAGCGTATGGATGCTCAGAGCAAGCAGTGCGTTTCATAAAAACATTGATTTGGGTGATGCTTAGGTTCTTCTGATCTTTGCTGGCCAACAGACCTTTTTAATTGTTTTTTGTTTGATTTTGTGGCTCGGTGCAGGCAGAACAGCCCTGCACACCCGCAGGGCAACTGCTCCCAGCCTTACTCAAGGCCACCAATGCCTCCACCTCAGGTCTCAGTTTTTCAGCACCATTTATTTCCATTTTGCTCTCTTACTTCAGAGTATAAACTTTATAGAAGAATTAGAGGTTTTAAATGGTGAGAAAGGATATTTTTTTGATTCATAGGGGTTTGTTTTATAATAAAATACCCAAACTTCCAGGCAGATCCTTGGGATGTTTGCTTGTTGGTTCAGCTTTCAAAGCTGCAACAGAATGGTGGAAGGGCAGAAGTGTGTGGTATCTAGAGGCACAATTATGCTGAAAGTCTTTGCTTTCTGTCTTCATCCCACAGATCCTAATTACTTCTATACAGAAAATAAGAACTAGTTTTACCTTTTGATTAAATTATAGGAAAAAGGAATTTTATAATAATTGGCTGCTACATTTTTTGAATGCTACTTGAAACAGAGGCTTTTTCGGTGCTGTAAATTCGAATTTTCTCATGCTTTTTATCATCAGATGAGCCTGATAAGTTTGGCACCCGGTTTGATATCACGTTCTTAACCATGATAGCAGGAGATCAAATCTGAGCATTTCTTCCCAGCATTAGTTTCTTAATGTCTGTTATCATGGCACGGCAACCTGGTCCTGCCTGGGGTGCTGGTTGTTCATCGGGGCCGCTCCAGGTTTCCATTCCCTGCCAGGGCGCTCGTGCTTGTACTGTGCCTTATCGCAAGGAAATAATCTCACTCATAATCTGAACAGTTTGGGCAGGGATGGTATCAAGGCAACACATTTGGATCTGACTACAAAGGACTGAGCTCTGCGTGCAGCCAGATTTCTGGTGAGCATCGTGGGCAGAAAGCACTCGAGTCGGAGGGATTGGTACATGCACGTGTTGCTGTGTTGTATAGAACCCGAACATAAGAAGGCTGTCTCTGTGCCAGCTGTTTCACACTGAAACTTTATCGCAAAGCCTTTAAGCAAAAATATAAAGTATGGCTTTCTTTGGATGCTGAGCATCTCTGGACACACAGAAACAGTGCTCGATCTAAAAAACTGGAGCTAGATGTCTAGATTGGAGCACTGCTGAAATGTGAGAAATATGTAAGATATTTAATTCCAGGCTTTGGTTTTTGTGTTTTTTTCTGCTGCAATCTATTATGAAAACAAAAACCTCAACAAATCATGGCAAAATGGAGCTCAATAGTTCACAAAATGGTGCTGGAAATGTTGACAAATATATTTGTGGTTTCCCAGTATGATCACCCCATTTCTCTATTTGCAGGGCTTCTATATCACAGCCTCACCTAATCCAAAGCACAGCAGGACTCCTTCCAAGGACTAGTCCCTTTCATTGTATCTCTCCCTCCTCTTAAATTCCCTCAATCAGCTTTTAGTAAAATAGAAAACGGGTTTTATTCCTTATTAAAAGTTTTATAATGGAGGCCTGGTTTATCTTCCCTACCTTTGCCACTGACAAACTTGGATGAACAGCTGCCAGATATTTGTCCAAAAATATAGATTGAAGCATTGTGGACTTTGTGCTCTCAGTAACTTTACAACCTGAATAATCCTGGGAGAAGCTTAAAAAACCCCAAAGCACCCAAATAAGTAGTGGAAGTTATCCCAACAACACAAATTTAAAAGTTACAGATCGCTATGGCAACTCAAAAGTACAAGGGCTCAGGAGTGTTCCCTCTGATGTGACCTGCACTGTCCTCTTCAGCCAAACATGAAATAATGTTTGTCATTTTAAAGCTACTTGGCCTGCAACATCTATAACTTCTCTACAGTGGTTCAGTTCCCTCGCACTTCTTGCAGTACCTATTTTTCTACCTGGTATAAACAATTCATTGGTCAGGTGTGGTAATTTTTAGCTTCATCTTATCTTCTGTGAACTTCAACACGCTATGGGTTATACAGCGAGTGTTAGGAACAGAACAGCATGAGGTCTGCCCCCTCTCCAGATTAAAAATAAAATCCCTTAATGTGCAAGAAGGTCAAACATGCACTATGTGAACTTTTTAAACACATTTATTGAGTTCTTGACAGTAACCAAACACAGTGAATGACCATTATAAACAAGAAAAAAGGCATTCGCTTTGCTTTTACTTGGTCAGCTTCTGCTTTATCTGTAAAGAAAAGATATCCGTTTCCACCACCAGTTTACAGGATTGAATTTGTTTGTCCCAATAACGGATTCAACAGGGAAAATGGCAATTTTAAATTGAGATGTGTTTCAAATGCTTTCTGCTTCTGAGCCCAGCTCCTATAAATGATGGACCATAAAGTGGAGTTAAGGTTATACCAGCTTTAAGTGCGTTCCCACTTGCCATTAACTCACTTAAATTGGCTGCAAACAAATAAATGAAGTAAAAAAAAAGAATGGGGAAAAAAAAAAAGAAAAACACAAATAATGCAGCCACAAATAGTAGAGGCTTATTATTTCAGAAAGGAAAAAATAAATCAAAGCAAGTTTACTAAATTAATTTGTTAAGCACATTTATTGAGTTGTTAATAGTAACCAACACAATATATGACCTGTTGTAAAACAAGAAACAGAAAATGGATCAATTCTGATTTTGGCAAATCCTACTACAGATATGTGACAAAGAGGGAAATATTTCAATTTCCTTTATATTCTGCAGTGATGTATTTACAATACTTATCTCTCAAAGTCTGTCCCTTTTTTAATTAAATGAACAGAAGGCTCATAACCTAGAAATAAGTTTCCTCTACAGTCTTCTTGTTCTGTCTTGTCTGTATCCATTAATGATAGTGAAATAATGAGAGCTTTCCAAGGATTACTTGGCACACAGAACACAACTCCACTTTGATGCTGTACCGAGCCACCTTTTTTCTTTTTTCTTTTTTTNATTGATTTTTTTTTTTTCTTTTTTTTTTTTAATTTGGGGCAGGGGGAAGAGATGAAGTATTTTATTTGTATAAAGGCTTATAAGTTTTTTTTTTTTTCTTTGTGAAGCTAAATTAGTTCAGGAAAAACGTATCAAAATTGTAATCATGTTTACTGTAATACTGTCTTTTTTTTTTTTTTTTTTTTAATTACCACCAATCACATGAATGAAATTAGAGTTGAATTTCCGACATGGCAGCTCTTTTCCTACAGCACGTTCGCACGTGCTGCCGTGAACCCAGAGCGAGGGAGGTTGAGTGCATTCGAGACTATGTCAATTCACAGTAGTAGCATTCCACTGAGGCTGGGGGCTCTGCCTGCTCTGCCTTCCTTACTTGAGGAGCCATTCATTTACTGAAAGGAAAAAGAAACAAAACAAAACCAATTACACTTTAATAAACTCCCAATATGACACTGGATGTGTTTAACACTCTCTTAGCCACTTAAAACGTCTTGAAAAAGCTCAGTTTCCTCCTCTTTCTGGAAAAGAATTAATGCCGAATGACTGATTCTTTTGAAGCATTGCAACTCAGTTATCAGCCTGGTTGCTGAAAATGAGCTTGCTTGTCCACCCTTCAGCAGTACTCCTTCGTCACCACAATATTATTGATAAGAAGGCACTTTTACACCATTATTGCAGGTAATATAACCATGCATGCATAGGCCAAAAGGCACATAAGATGTGGTACAGCTCATCTGTGAGGCTCCGGCAGCGTAAGATGCTACCAGTGGGTGACGGGGTTGGTTCAGTTGTTTAATATCCATTGTGTAATACTTTCCAGTTTGGGGTTTTGATACACATTGTGTCATACAGCACTTTCCAAACTGGGTGTTTGTTCCGGTGGTGCGCCTCCAAAGTGAAACTCATTCTTTTGTTTGAGATCAGCTGTCATTAAGACTAGCTCATCCCTTTCCAAGGTGGGTAAAACAGAGCAAAATGCACTTTGTAAGGTGAGAAGACTTTAAAATGAGGCTAGAAAACTGAAGGCCTCTCCTATCTGCTCTTAAAAAAAATATTACGTGTCCCAGACTGGTTTTTGTCATGTTTCTCCTGCATGTTTCTGTGCAAATTCCGTTATCCATTTCAAATATGTGATGTTTGACTCGTACCATTAGTTCCCAGATCTGGAGTTTCATCTGTTTTTATTTGTATGCTTTGTTACGCACTTGGGTTTCTCAAAGAAAAGGGCTCGGTGTAAGCATAGAAAGGATTATTCTGGAAGCAGGACGTACCTCTATACTGTAGTTTCTGTGCTCTATTGTTTGGACAATCTTTTCCCTGTAAACTAAAGTTGATATTAGTTCGGATACATCGATTGTTGAGAGGCTGGACTGGTCTGAAATTGTCGCTCATGCTCAGAAATATCTGTGATGGCTGATTCTGGCTTAGCAGTCGTAACGAATGCATCTATACAAAATATAAAACAAGGATTTTTAGTACTGGTCTTTCCCGTAAGTAAACAACATACAACACTATTAAATAGGCTATTTAATAAATGAAAGTTAAACTCAGTGATTTGTAGTCAGAGGTGGGTTGAAAGAGTTAACTTGAGGTAAAACTGTTCCTTCTGTGGTCCTCTGTTTCTGAGCCCCATTTTAAACAAAAGTAACTAGTTTTGTGTGGAGCAAATGAAAATGGTATGAGGTGTCCTTGGCTGCTCAGGAAACAAATGGAATCCGGAGTACTGGATGGCAGCAGCTGGCACAGAGAAAATGAACCTGATGGATGACGAGAGCTAATTTCCGAAGTTTTGTAGCTCTCAGTGTAGCTTCCAGTTGAGAAGACACAGTTTTGGATGCTGGTGCTCAAGAACCAGGTATGGCCAGTCAGGATGGAGAGGATAACTGGCAGAGTCATGCTAAAGTCATGAAATTAATGATGTTAAAAGTGAAACCCTCTTTCTGTTGACAGGTCTGTCTTGATCCCGTCTGTGCTGTGTCTATAGTGTTCTTATGGTAGAATCGGACCTTCTTTTGAGATGGTTTTGTGGATCAGCAGAGAGGGAATCTAGGATTTTCAGTGCACCCAGCAGTGGTTGGGTGCAAACTACAAGCAGAGAGCCATGTTTTTAATGATGACTGTGCAACCGTGCTAGAAGCACATTAATTGTTTCAAGTTGACCAAAACCTTTCAAATTTTGTATAGGAAAATGGAGAGAAAAACAAAACAAAACACCCTGCAATTGAAAAATCAGAAATCCTCAAAATCTTTTGGTTTAAAAATATGAAAAGAAAACATTTTCCGTGTCAGTGTACAGTTTAAGAAGTTTGGTTGTGGCATTTAATGCTTCAGTGGGGAAATCCAATAGCTGCATTTTACGTACTGAAAGTCTCCAACAGCTGCCAGGGAAAACTCGAGCTGTGCATTACTTTTTCAGTCTGAGTACACAACGTAATTAGTAAGTACTCCATGAAATCAATTTGCAGCTCTAATGGTGGAGGATGGTACTACCCAGTAAAGCATGACAAGGAGTAACTATCATGAGATTATAACCCATACGTACTAGCATAGACTCCAGAAAATTTCTAATCCTTGTTTTGTACTTAATGTTGTAACTAAAAATGTTGCTTGTATGAAAACGTTCAGGTCTCCTGCTTGAAAGGTTCAGCGTGTCTGCCTGTACTCAGCTGGGCCATTCTCCCAAATTACCCATTTAGATAAGAAACAAAGTGCTTTCTCTGCATCTAGACAAAACTGGACAGAAGGAATATCACGAAGATAAAGCAACTCTTGGGCTTTTAGAAGTCACCTTATTTACAATGTTAACATGATTTATAAATCTTAAAGTCATATTTAGGGTTGTTTTATCATTCCTCATCTCATTTCTCAGGCCAGGTTGCTTTTGCTGCATACTTGGGATGGGCAGATGGTGGTTCAAGTGTTCCTTTGGGATTCCAGTACGCAAGAGAACAAACAGGTTTTAGTTCAGCTCACAGCTCTGTAGGCAACTTGCTGATAGAAGCTCTGGAGAAGACTGCAATTGGTGCTGTATTTGTTGTTTTCTGATGTCAGGCCTTGGATCATAAGAGAGTCGTAGAGAAATGCAGTTTTTACGGCTTTTCCACTGGTGTGTTTCCTCAATAACATAATTTTGGCTACAAAATGTATTGTTTTCTTTTGCATGATTTATCTTGCATCTTTCTAGACATAGTCTTCAATTTGTGAATCAGATTTTTTTCTGAAGAATATTTTTAGCAATATCTATTCTATTATCTTATTCTCTACCAGAAAGCACTAGCTGATTTTTTTCCAAGAAGGCCTCAGATATTGTATCTCTGTGACATTAATGTGCTACCAACATGTATTTAAATGGCCACAAGTGTCGCTCACAATTTGACTGTTTGTTTCTGACCTGAGAAAGTAACTGAAGTTATTAAGTGCTATATTTGTTTCAGAATCCCTGTAAACCTGTTTACAGTGTAATAGCATAATTTAGTTTGGAAGAGACTGGTGGAAACCATTTGGTTCAAACCCTCACTGAAAGTAGGACCCTCCTCCAAGTACATATGTCTGTGAAAGATACTTAGGGAGCTCTAAACATGTAATGTTTTTATTTTGGAAAATAAAAAGTTCTTCAATGTTTTTGCAAACTGTATAAACTGCAGGCAGAGATCCCTACAGCAAAAGGCTGAATCTGATTTTGTATGTAAAGCTACAAAGCTATAGATTTAAAATATTCCTTTGTACCTATAATAGAGTAATTTTTGTTTTGCTTTTACCTGCATCCTTGTTATGTAGACAGGTTTGTTCATTATTATCCAGCTTGCTGTTTCATAGCAGGGTGGAATTGTCATTGACCCATCATACGTAATGAAACTAGAGGTCTCTGGATAAAGTTCCTCAATATTAAGCCCCTGTAGTAAGTATGCATCATCTGGAGAATAAAGAAGGAAAAAAGTTGAGATAAAAGAATAGTTTCACAAAAAATAATCCCAGCCTTTTTATGTACAATCCTTATTTTTTATCATCATCAGTTTTACTGAGATATGGAGTGTAATGAACGTACATTTCTGAATGCTGCAACATGAATTCACTAATTCTGCTTGGGCTGAGTTCTGCTCTTCAACGCCCACACACACCTTCCATGAGTTTAGCACAAGCATTCACAGCGAAACTCTGAATCTCATTTAAGAACTGGAGTTTAAAGCTTCTTGAAGTTGCAGTTATTGGACTAGATGTAGCAGTCTTTGGAGAATGTTGACTTACCATATTTTGGAATGATTAACAATTTTTGCTCGACAAAGCCCTGAGAAGACCGAAAGTGTTAAAACATAATTGCCCTTCTACTACAGGAGGAAGCTGAGGTTAATGCACGATAATAAAGCTGCTCGATGGAGCCTGCTGGCCTCTCATGTGCACAGCAGGGGGATGCAGTGCAAGCTCAGGATGCTAAAACCAGGGTGGAAAAGGCTGCTCGAGAGCAGCTTACTGGAGTCCCTGCTTTTATCATAAGTCTTCCTGGAAATTAATGAGGCATTCCTCTGCAACAGAATTCACTCTGTGGACAGGTACCAACGTATAATGAGATACGGTTATATCTTTTAAAATTCAGCGAATTTCCTCAGCCTTTTCGGTACCACGTGTATTTTTCCCCTTGTGTGTTGATGGCCCTACAATATTTTTTGCAGTGCTGTCAGAACTGGAGCTCAGATTTTCCTGCCAAATCTTAGGCTGTAGGAGTTCCTTAATAGGAAATACTCAGGGATATACACATTTTACTTGTGGTTCACCACTGCATTGATGTATCTCAGAGAAAGCTGGGCCTGTTATGAGTCGTAGCGTTGTGAAATCTCTTTGCGTGCTTTCACTTGCGTGTGGTGTGTTCAATATGGTTCATTTGCAGACTGAGTGCTAAAATGTGGGCAAGGAAAGCTGCGTATTTAGGTGTGTTTCCCCTTCAATACACAAGAGGAACTAGCGCTGACTTTAATGGAAGGCAAAGAAGATAGTACACATAAAACAGAAGATACTGCTCAGACCAAAGAAAAACGTTAAGTGCATCTTTCAAGTCAATATCAATAATTTAGGCATTTCTGTTGGATTCCCTGTTTTCCATGTAGCATTAATTGTAAGTTTAAACAGTTTTTGGTTTTGTGGGTTGGTGTGTGTGTGTTTTTTTTTTTTTTTTCTTTAGCTGATAAACAGTTATTGGCCACTGGGATAAGGTTGAAAATAGAACCAATGAAAGAAATATGAATGTTCAAGGTAGCATATAAGAACTAAAAAAGTAAAAGAGTAATTTAACTTGAATTTAACGTATTACAGCTGAAGGACAAAACTTAGAGGAGCAAAGTGCTTGTCTCATACTATCTAATGGAAAAAAGGACTGTGGACTACTGTCTCGGGCAACAGAAAATCAAAGAGCACAGGCAAAGCAAATATTTTATTTTGACATAGTGCAGTCAACAAGCTACAGGCTTCTGGGGTAGCAACATTAGTGTCTATGGCATCAGTTAAAGTGTCAAGGTGAGAGGGTAACATTTATACCAAATTGCCCAGTGCCTCACAGATAATTCGTATTTTTAATGTGTTTGTTAGTTTACAAAAGATAATCTTGGCATGGCCTTTCAAGTGTGTCAGGAATACGGCCTTCTGCCACGATCCTGCACTTTGAGGCAGGGGAATTGCCACGCCATAGAGCTGCATCCTCAAGTAGAGGGGAAAGTACTATCAGTGTCTTGTCTGCGGCTGTCACCTTTTTAACAGGTTCAGCCTTCACTGGCCCAAGGCCTGGGATACAGAGTCTTTCTAAACCCAGAATTTTCCAGACAGAAGTGCAAACCCACTGCTATAGTATTACAGTCAAAATCCTGTTAAATTTTAACAGCTAGACGTGACTTGAATACACCCATGTCCTATTTATTAAAAACATAATTTGCAGTGCAGTGGTAATTTTGCTAGAATTACATGAGAAGAGAATGAATGTATTTTTTCAAGGCAGTGCCTGTTTTCAATGAGTCATCACACATCTCTCCCTTTCCCACACGAACACCCTGTTCATTATTTATGAACCATGGAGTGGTGCGTTAGCTCCAAATGGCACAGAGTCCGTCAGAATAGTTAGTTTCAAACTCTAAGGACCAAATCTGCTTTGTCACATCCGTATTGACTTCAGCTGGGCTAAAAGGGGTTATACAAGGTAGAATTTGCCCCTCAACTGTTTACTAGGAATTGGAAAGCGAACTAAAGATTAATGCAGATGAGGGATGTGGAGCAGCTCCAAACTCGGTTCATTGCCTTTGCCTTTACTTGGAATGTGTTTAAGGAGAGACAGCGAATTATGCTAAGTGTCAAAATCCATCAGTTGTGATTAATGGGGAACTGGAGGAAAACACAACTTCAGGAAAATGGGAAGATAGACGTGAATGAAATAATGAAATAAGAGTTCAGCCAAGTAAAAGCAGTATTTATTCATGCCGGTGTGTGGGTTATATTCCCGTGGGAAGTCAGATGGCTCCATGAGAGTGGCCTGAGAAAAGACTACAGAGTAAGCATTTGGTTATCAGTATTCTTCCCATGAACAGCTTTGCTGTTTCCCTTTCCCCACATCTTGATAAAGTTTCCCGTTCTGGAACTGAAACAGAACTGGTGGGTTTGCGTTCATACTAGACTTCAACACTTTAATGTTTTCTCTTATATTTATTGCAAGTATGTAGTTCAAAATGGTTGAAATCGCCATGTGTGATCTCTCGCCAGTAATAAACTTCCTTTAATAAACCCATTCAGCCTTTACAAGATTCTCAGCATCATTCCTATCTACAGCCCACATTCTGTTTATCTGCTTGTGCCTTAGGGAGATTTCTGAACTCGTGAACCCTTCTCTACACAAATTAGATTTCATATTCATTTACATAAAGGCCTTGACTCTGACAATTTTCTTAGCAAATGATGGAAATCCCTGGATTTGTAATAGGTGTGTGTGGTCTGCTTTCACAGCAAATTCTATGTATGCTCTCTTTAAAACAATAGTATTTATAGGGAATAGATTTCTTACTGAATGAGGGAAGGTCCATTTGATTTTGAAGTTCACATCATGATAACTCCCAAGGGGAAAGTACAGATCTAACTCGATTAGATGTACAGGGTAAGGAATGTAGGGATGGTGATGTTTTTAATCCCGAACCCGAGTTTCTCCATTTACCAACCTTCAGGAGCCACCCGGAGCCAGTCTGGCAGAGACTCCTTTTAAATACCTGAGGTCAGTGCCTCGGGACCTGGATTGCGATTCCTGAGCTTTTCCCGCTTGTGACAGGAGCTGCGAGAGCTCAGTCCTTCAGAGAACCAGTTCCAGAAATCTGAATCTTGAGCTTTTTCAGGATAATCTCTTGGAACTGGAATACTTTGTTCTCTTGCACATTATTTATAGACTAGCTAAAGATGGAATTTGAGGAAATTCAGAATTTTACAGCTCTTCTGCCTAGCTGAACGTGATGCGGTATTTTGGTAGAGAATGATAAGCCGAAATTTTGATATGGAATTCTGGGAATCTAAAAGGTTATGTCTTTCCAGTGTTAAGCAAACAGGTAATGGAGCATAACCGTTCTGAAAGAAAGCTAACTTCTCCCCTTAAAGGCCATACTTAAAGAGGAATATTAAAGCAGTTTTTCTTTAGAGATATTCACATAGCTTCTGACTAAAGGCAGTTTGAAAGAATACTTGTTTCAACTAGTTCACAGTAGATCATCTGGGCTGTGATAACAGAATAAAACATGCATTTAAAATCTGCTTAAAAAGTCCTTGGGGTCCACTTTACTTCACTGTAGCCATTAATATCTAAGAGCAGAAATTCCCCTTTTAATGCATTTTGCCCACGGAAATTTCACGCAGCAGAGTAGATAACTCTTAATTTTGTTGCTGTTCTTTAAAAGAAGTACTTTATACTTTAGTTATGCTACTAACTGTCCTGACTCTCAACCTATGCTCCATTTATCATTTGCTCCACCTGCTGTTGAGCACACTGGGACCGGTCATTTTGTCAGCATCCTGCTGAGTATCGACTTCAGGAGTGGACCCCGAAAGCACAAGCTAAAAAACTCCAGCTGCTAAAGGCAGAATAGAAATCCTCACGATGCAAGAGGTAAAATTAGTTTTCAGCAATGATGCTGTAATCCATCACACAGGACAACTGCAAAATTACTTTCAATAACACTTTCACGTTCCCAATTTACACTAAAAAATTCCCAGTCAATACTTGTTACTACAGTAAGTAACCCAATGCCCTGCAGAATATTATGTGCGTTGTATCTACCAAGGATTTCATTTTAATGTGTAAACTTGTTAGTGATAGCAGTGGTTAAAAATTAAAACCATTCTGTTAATCATTGGTTTTGCAGCCCATATCATCTGTTCCTCCTCGTGCAAAATTTCATTTAGTAAACCCTAATTAAGTGTGATTACAATTGCATTTTCCTTCTAAATAGGTAAAACAACCAAAGAAAGGTTGTAGGATGCTATCACCTCCAGAGAGGAAAAGTGCCCACTTATAAGTGCAGTGTACAAACTAAATATTTTCTATTGGGAAGGTACATTTGCAAGACTCAATGTTTCTAATACTCTTGTGTTCAGGAATTAGTGGGTAAAATTCTGTGTTTTCACTTTATGTTGGTCTCAAATCTACACTTTTTCTTTTCACAATCCTGGCTTTGCAGGGATTGGGGGAAAGATGGAGTCCATGCAAATAAATAAGATTCTATACTTTAGGGATGTTATGTAGAAATCTCTCCAAACTTTTCCAGCATAAACCTGACATTCAGTGACTTTTGTTGAAGTTAAATGGACGTTTGAGATCTCTGGAGTTCCAGATGCAAAGTTTCCAAGTAACACTATCTCATTGTAGAGCATATAGTATAATATAGTTAATTTACTGAGAGGTAAACTGAGGCAAACCCCAGTAGAATTGTGAACCAAATCTTGGAGTCCTGACAACCAGTTTCACTCCAGTTATTATGAACAACTCTCACAGTTTTCATAAACAAAATTAGTGAAGGTTACAAAAAAATGCCAAGTCATTGTTTACAGAATAACAAATGAAAGCTGAGTTTTACAATACTTTCCTTATTTTTTCAGTTTGCTGTGCAATTTCTGGAAGCTTAATTCTGGTATCATCTTACTTATTAACTTAATGGCTGCTTAGAATTCAAGTGAATATTTGACAAAAGGAATAAGGTTTTCAGGAGAAGAGGCTTAATTTGTTCCATTGAGATATATGTATTTTCCATGACTTCCTCTAAACTAGACTAATTTTCACTTGATATTTAAACTCCAGTTTTCCACAAGTTCAATATATTAACATGGAATTATTGCATTATGAGTTAAAGGCTTTCCAAATGCGAATACAACAACTATACGTGCTATGTTAATGACCTCTTTATATATCCATTAAATGCAGCAATAGTTGAATAGAAATATCATAACTTTTCTGTACAAAAAGAAAGCAGTAATGAATACTGAATCCACAGCTAATGATCCAGCATCTTGACATAACTTGATTTGTTATAATCCAGGCTGCTCTGCATGTTACTGTTATTACTAACAGTAGGCAGCTTCTGCTGAGTATTCTCTGTGAATACAGTATATGTATTTGTTAAGTATAATTTCATTAATTTATTCCTTGTTCAAACATAAAATAGACTTTGAAGTTTAAAATTCATTTGATGAACTGATGACCTTACTCGACTTTTCAGGTTCCCAAGTCCATCATGCAGAGTTCCTGGCCATGCAAACTTTGCCCATAATGAAGTGCCTCTTGCTTCAGCAGATTGCTAAATACATTATTTGATACTAAAAGCACGCATCTGTTAGGCATAGTAAAAGAAACTTACTTTTATATGTTATTCTCGTTATGGTGTCTCTGTTAAGCATACGATTTAGAAATGGATTTGATGATTCAGATACCTAGAGGAGATAAAAAGTACAACGTCAGAATCTTCTCAGAAACGTTTCCTTTCTGGAATGGAGCTGTTGGGTGTGTGCATGCACACGTGAGCTTATTCTCGCCCTCCTGCCACTCCAAATTGTTTCTGTCTTTTTTTCCGCTGCTGTGGGAAGAGGGAATAATTACTTAACTATTTTTCTCACAAAACTTGTTAGAAAGTTAGTCTTTTAAAATAAATCTAACAAAACAGGGAAAGGGAGAACAGGATGAATAGAAACCAATGCTTGAATTACAAGTCTTAGCACAGATTAGAGTTAGTACAGTTTAATTCCTAGATTCACAGTTCGCAGGAAAAGAAGTCCATTGTCTATATATGAGGTATTGATAATATTGAATACTTACTTTCATAAATATCGAAACTACCACCAACCCATTAGGACTCTTTGCAGCTTCTGTGACATTTGTGTAGAGCTCGTGGTTATAGTGAATTAGTTGAACCTAGAAAACAGGGAAGGAAAACATTGCAATTAAACAGTGGCAAATCATACCATACAGTGTTTGCAAACGCTCTCTATACACCAATTAGTTTGTATTAGGATCCCATCTATGCTTAGGATATTTTGTAACAGCGCAATTTTTCAGACGTTTGCAGCGCGCATGATTTTAATAATTTCAGTCACCATCTGGCTCCAACTGGCACAGCACCAGCATGTTTTCTTCTAAATTGCCAGTAAGTGAATTTACTCACATCAGGTTACGAATTGCACTGCAGGGGTTGACATCATTTCCCTGTTGCAGCAGCACTTGCCACGGGCATCAAGTCATCTGTACTTTTCAGCCTCAAGCCAAACACAGAGGAGTCAGGGGTTGAAATATTTGAAGAAACATATGGGATAGGGTTTGGAACTGTTTAAACAAGCACTGGCAGAATTCAAAATACTAATATTCGTTGGCCCCAGATTTTACAAACTCAGTTGCAAAAGCTCCTGCAGTTAGGCACTTAGTGTATTATTGTTAACCAGGTTCTCCTTAAGTTCTCCTGCAGCTTTCCTTCCGCATTTCAGTTCTGTGATTTGCTGGAATTTTTAAATGATGAAGGTATAGTTCATGTCTCTTGCTGCATATGTAAATGTCTTACCCAGGACAATGGTATTTAATTTGTCTGGGCTCACTGGACACTGTTACCATTTATGTTGCAATTTGCAGCCTCACTTTTTTGTAGGAGATTAACAACTTCAATGAACTCATGAGACAGTTAAGTGTTTGTAAGTATTTGAAAGGCTAGTTGACTTTATTTAGCCTAAAGATATCTTTCTTACTTTTTAGATGTCAATTAGAAAAGCAAACTCATTGTTCTGGCATTTTCAGAATTGCAGCAGCCTGATGTTTGTGTTTAAAAATCAGGTGTGTCTTCCATGTGCTGGCACAAATCTAAAGGCTGTCCACTGAAATTTCTCAACTTAAATACTGTGAACAAGATCACTATTGACTTGGCCCGTGTCTGGTAGTCTTTTAAACCGTACAAATGACCAAAGACTAATACTGCCCGTAAAGAAATTTCATCATAATGTGCTTTCCATGTTTTTAATGAAGAGGAAAAAAAACCAGCCCCACAAAAAAAACTCCACTGAAATAGGGTTTAGTGCCTGCATTGGTGACTTTGTGTTTTGGATGAATGCAATGTCTTCAGTAGTGAAATACAACTGCAAGGATTCCTCTGCAAGAATGACCTCCCTATACAATCCGCAGTCCACAGTCAAGTGCTTTGTCATGCGAAGATGTATGTTCACCAACATGTGTACTAGTAGTGATTTGAATTATAACAGCATCCCAGTTTCTATATAGCCTACACCAGTAGGATCTCAGTCTATGGTAAACTGAGAAATTCCTCATTCAAACTCTGGGAATGTTCACACTGTTCTATTTCCTACACTCTGCCCTGACTGAAAAATGTATGCTTCGTATAAATACGTTACTCAGAATCAGATTTTGTGAGTTCTACTAATATAAAAATCCGTCACATGTTGTCCTCCCACCACCACCCCCCAGATCTCTTAGTGATGCTGTTTTAATACTTGGACATTGATGCAAAAAGGGGTACTAGAAATTCTGAAAGAAAATGTTTGCATTAGTGAGATTAGAAGATCTTTGGCACATAGCTTTACTATTTGCAGCTGGTTGTTCACAGACCAAAAAAATAAGGTAAGGGTCAAAATTACTCCTAGAATGTGTTAATTTCAGTTACTTTTGTCCCGTCTGGGTTAGGAACTATTGGATGACCTTTTTACAATTCACACAGTTGGCATTTTTTAAGGCAAGCAAACAAACCAAACTGGAACAAAAAAGTAAAAATGTCAAAGTAGCCAATGAAGTCCTCTACTAAATTCTGACAGCCAGAAGCAGGATGAATGCAGTATGTTTTCTAAAGGTCTTGTAAAGAATTAATGAGAGCATTTACTCTACAGCACATAGAGGTTATAGGCTCATTAGTCATCACTTTGTGGTACTACTGAACTTTGATAACATCATGTTTCTGGGGACTTAGTAACATATTTTTCTTTTTATGTGCAACTATTCACACTGGCAGCCAAAGTAACTTGTGAATGATCAAGGAAATAAGTGATGAAATCTGCTTTAGACTAGAATTCCTTCTGTACGAAGTCCCCGAATAACAATGAATTAGATATAGTTTATCTAACAATCCTAAATGTCTGGCACAGCAATGGGTGAAAGGGCCAATTTCTCCTTCCTACCCATGGCAGCTCTGAGTCAATGTCAAACTCTCATTTTTACTGATGGGACTTAAGGAAATAGAACTCCACAAGTATGTACGACTGCATATAGGATATTTGTCCCGGACTCACTGCATGGCACCATGGTGGGGTTTTGTTTGTTTGTTTCTTTTAAAAGATTGCCCATGTAAGGAGACATAATTTTCAAAGCTTATCATATGGAGTAGACTAATTTAGAAAGGTACAAATGTTACTTATGTTATTGGAGTGCTAACTAATTCTATAAACCCTGTTTCTAATTGGTTTACCGGCGGTACTTTTCCGGCCAGGATAAAGTTTGTTTTGGACCTTGTTGTCCGCCTAAACTTATGTTTGGGGTGCCTCTGTGACAATTACATGCAGGATAAAAAAACTGTAATTCCTTATTCAATTCCTTCTTTTGAGAATAACTTATTTAAAGTTGCCTGAAATAACCTGTAGTCTTACAGTCTGTATTAAATATTACTAGAGTCTTCCATGAAGGTGAAGCCACAGATAACTAAAATTGCTCGTATGTGAAAATCTCACTTTTTCAAATTATGCCACTGTATTAAAAACAAAGCACAACAAGAGCAAACTTGCAATGCTGAACGTCCCCTTTGGTTCTGGTTTGAGTTTCAGGGCTCAAACACAATACAGAATCTTGTTATAAGCTATTGATTTTCTTTGGAAGATTCCCCCTTTAAGATTAATTTGCCACAGAACAACTGATAGCTCTTTGTCTTCCTCAAGCAATAGAAGTTCTGTTTTTCGGGGAGAAGAGGAGAATTAAGATTAATTACTCTCATTTTAGCCAATGAAAATCCAGAATGTGCCCTTGTTCCATCACCCAAGAGCATGCACTGGACCAGGAGCAGACACAACACTTTTCAGTCACCCGAGGTTGGCTGTGTCGGGACTGTCGGCAGAAGCGGATGACAAATGTGGGGGTAACCCACTGAGCACGTTTTCAGCTGGGCAGGCTGTGTCTTTGGGGCAAAATAGTACAGACAGGGTGAAATCGTGGTTCATGTTCTGGCTACTGTGGGGAAAATTCCTTTTCCCATCACAGGTGCATGTGTGTTTATGGTGGTAATAACCTGTTCCTTGCCTGTGCTGTGAAGCTCAGCCCTGTACTCGTAGCACTCAGATCGCTTGCACTGTTTTTCCTCCGCAATGCGCTTTGCTGTTTTTCTTGGTGAGAGGTGCATCGCAGGGCAGAGCGAGCAGCAGGATCTCTTCTGGGTGGCGTTTGACGCAGGCTCTTTGGCTGAGCAAAAGGGGGCAGTTTGCTGTGTGGATGGTTGTGGGTGCCAAACCTTCCAGGGACTCTCCTGAGCAACCTTTAGCAATTTAAGGACTCGGACCAAGGCCCTCTGTGAATTACAGAGCTCTGAACTAGCGTGCATGCATAACCCTGTTATAAATGTTAGATCACTGTGAGATGTTCTGCTGCACTGAGACGTGGAGAAATATGAAACAGCAAATTTAGAGTATCACAGTACTTTACACAGCCCTCTTAGGAGTAATGGAATAGCCTTTCTTTTCTCTTGGAAGTGTTATAATTGAATGCATAAACATTTTGATTTGTATATGACAAGGGGTCTAAACCATGAAGTGAATGGCAGCAGGAAACAGCTAATCTGTAACTATAATATTTGTATTATGCTGTGCTACCTGAGAAACTGTTGGGATACCTGATTGAGAGCAAGAACAAAACAGGTTTCCCGCACAGCAGGGAACAAAAGCAAATGAAATTGCTCAAGACGACAAGTTATGTGTTTGTTTTGATTTAGAGTTCTTGTAAAAAGTGCCTAAGATCTCATTAAGGAAAAAATTCCTACATTTCTGTTTATCCAAAGTTTAATAAAAACAGCAAAAGAAATACAATTTTTGCAAGTCTTACTTTAATACATTTGCAAGTAGGAAAAAAGGCTATTTTAGGCAATATTTAAAATTTGATGTTGCTCTTAAGCATTCACAGGACTACAGTAAAAAGTACAAGTTGGTAGCTTAAGAGGTCAGATTGGCTGCGCATGTCTCAGAATTTGCTATTAGGACTTTTCACTTTTGTGCTAACACCAAAAAAAATTAAGTAAATGATGGGCTAAAGAAATAAATGTGAAAGGTGATGGGTTCCTGCCATCCAAATGCTGCTGAAGCTGTTGTAAGTGTCACAATCATTTGTACTCTCTCCCAGACAGTAGGAAACACAATGAAGGAAAAATCCAGATGAAGCCCCAGAGGTACAGAGATGTGTCTGTGATGGTGTTTGCTCTGTGACTTCAGGAGAATTTTTGACAGGACAGTCATTGCTGAAGCTTCCACTGCCCATTCCTTTAAACACGGGGTATTTTTGGCTGACCTGCCAGTCAACCACTCTTGTCATTCACTGTTAGCAGATGAGCAAGAGCTGGCTAAACATAAATAAATGACACTGTTCTGCAATTCACTTTGTGTGAGGATCAAAAGGAAGTCTTAGACTCAAATGTTTAATGTTGATTATGTCTTGGCTGACGCTAAATTTCATCGCAGGCTGCAATTTGGCACTGACCCAATCCATCATGTACAAAAGTTACATCTTTAAAGAGAATAGGGGTAATGTAGGAAAAAAAAGATTATTAGAGGAGCCCATCATCGTTTCTGGATTCGTGCAGGATTTTCTGACTGAACACTACATTTAAATTGTTTTCTCGTTTTAAATACAACAGATGCTCAGACACTGTGATGATGAATTCAGATAAACACTCCATTTGGGAGATTCAGTTATATAATGGTACTCTGAATTTCTGGAAGAATTCTGCATTTCTTTGGCAATCAGTCCAGAAACCAGCAGAAAATGGTTCCTGTAAGTCAAAGAAAGTGCTGAAGTAGTGACTGATGCTATTTTTGTTGGTCACTGTGTTACCCTGAGACATTGAATCAAAAGGACACATGTGTAAGGTCACCGAACGGTGCAATAGAGATGCATTAATAGTTCAAGCCCTGTGTAACAATGTGTGATGCCACTACAGCTCTCGTTCTACCTTGCCAAAGTACCATCTGTAGCTATGGTTCTGTTCAAAGGATGGGCATGATGGGCTAGAGCAGACCAAGAAATATCACAGACTGATGAATAAAAGGATGAGTAAAAAAGAATGAATGGAACTTGGGCTGGTGAAAATCTTGTTGCTGATCTAGGCCTTATCCCATTTGTTCTCATTCTGTAATCTAGTAAGAAAAAAACGGTCAAGCTTAATATACCCGATGTTAACTAGCAAGCAAAGAAAAGTTATTCGTTAGGATCACAAACCAGAAGTAGAAATAAGGCAGTTATCAGTTTTATCTGATCTCTTGAGTATATTGTTAAATTAAGAATATAATTTTTCCATCATGAACTTGAAGCATGGGATTTTATATTCTTAAAATGACAACGTGTTTATATGAGGAAAGCACAGAATAACATTGAGGATAACATTTGGGAAGGGAAAGCAGCGTGTAAGCGTGGAGGATGGACATATGTACTTGGAGAGATGAGACTTTCTGGTTTTTTACCAATGGAATTGCAAAATATTAGTAGTATATCCATTGAAAGTTAAATGTGAAAACACACATGGGGTCTCATGGGATCTTTTGGAATGATTTATTGACACTTCATTTTCTCTCAAGAGTCTCATTCCCCTTTAGTGATTGGGTTGCTCACCTATGACTTAAGAAAATTACGTTTGACTCCATCTCTGCCCTTAAGCAAATCTTCCTACCGTTTCTGCCCAGCTTGCCGTCTATGACATGGGAATAGCTGCACTTCTCCGGTGACAATGTTGTGAAATGCTCAAATGAAACATTAATGGTGTTGGGAAAAGCATCTAGATAATGAATGTCATGTTCTGAAGTTCAATTTGTGCTATTGATCCATGACAATTTGTGACACATCACCCATAAAAGGTGCAAAAGGAAGCTCAGAATACAAACAGTTTTGGCAGGGGACTGTGGGACACTTGGATTTCCAGCACCTTAAAGCGTGATAACAGGGAAACATTTAAAGCCTGATAAAAGAGGAAAATAATTAGAAATGGATATAATTGCTAGTGATTGTAGCATTAAATCTCTGAATGTAAGTTGAGGGCTCAAACACAGAGAAGTTTGAGGAAGCTCAGCTTGACTCAAAATAGCCAAAAGCATTTCTGGAATGGATGTTTCATTGAATTATTGAAGGTCCTTTAGGATATTAATGCCGTGGTAGATGACATGATGTATTACGGAGCCAAACTGGTAGAAATCATTTGAAGAAATTTCACACCAGGATTTCCTGTTCAAGGTGCAGTGTCAGAGACTGAGAGGAAAGAAGGTACAGATCTGCCCTGCAGGCAATTTTTTTTTTTTTTCCTCCAAGAATATGCTGGAAGTTTCTCTTAAAGCTATGGGAAGTACAACTGCTTTTTGTTGTTTATGTAAATTGCATAAGACACAGTTTCACATTTGTAGTTTAAAAGGTAAGTTTGAAGTTGAGAAATAACGGGCACAGACAAGAGGACGTGCATTATCTGAGAATGAGATACTACAGCTTAAGGCGGACAACTGTAAAATTATCTTGTTTCTAAATGAATTGAGTGGCATTATACTCAGTAGGAAAGATAACTGACACTTAGAAGTCATAACTAAGCCAGTTATCTTTTATAAAGTAAGCCCTTTAGCTCTATCTGAAGATTTGTTGAAAGAAAATAGGATATTGGCAAACACTACTCGACAAATGCAGTGCAGCATAAATTAAAAAGGCATGAAATTCTATCAGCAGGCTTTCTACGTCAGACAACAGCAAAGATTTTTTTTCCATTAGAAAACACAGTCTGTATTTATTTGCAGGTTAATTTACATAGATGAAATGCTGAAAATCTGAGCATGGAAATACCTGCAATGCCAAACAGATATTTTCACTTAATGAAAGAAAACAACAGACTGCGCCATGCGCCAAAATGCTGAACTCCTGAAGAAACCTTTTGTCTGTTGGGATTTCTGGAATTAGAAAAGGGAAATACAGTTACAAAACTCTTTGAAATTCATTTTGTCCATGTAGTAAAGTACGGGAGAGAGTGCAGAGGAGGCGATGAAGCTGGTGAGGGGTCTGGAGCACAAATCTGATGGGGAACGGTTGAGGGAACCTGGGCTGTTCAGCCTGGAGAAAAGGAGCTGAGGGGAGAACGTATCCCTGTCTGCAACTGCCTGAAAGGAGGTTGTGGCATGGAGAGTGTTGGACTCTTCTTCCAAGGAGCAAGTGATCGGATGAGGAAATGGCCTCAGGTTGTGCCAGGGGAGGTTTAGATTGGATATTAGGAAAAAATTCTTCAGAGAAAGGGCTGTTGGGCATTGGAACAGGCTGCCCAGGGAAGTGGTGGAGTCACCATCCCTGGAGGGGTTTTAAAGCCGATTAGACGAGGTTTTTAGGGACATGGGTTAGTGCTAGAGTTAGGTTATGGTTGGACTCGATGATCCCTGAGGGTCTCTTCCAACTGAAATGATTCTCTGATTCTGTTTTCTGCTGGCAGAAAGTCTGGCCTCAGCCAGGCTGTGAAAGCAGCTCCTTATTCTCGCTGCCAAAGGCCCAGCCCCTGCAGCACTGACCGAATGGGGCCCTGCAGCGTCACCTCCACGGGGTCTGACTGAAACGAGGGATTGCGAGAGGTGCAGCAACTGGCACAGCGCTGCTGCCTTTTGTGGCTGATGGGAGGGAGCTGGAGAGCGGGAGATGGTGGCTGCTCCTCTCCCATCCCCACAGCCGCCGCCTCCACCCGCCCCAGCGCCCGTGGGAGGACGGTGTCTGAGGGTGACCCGTGGGTCCTGCTTTCCCCGTGCTGTGGTTGGCTTTGAATTCACGCCAGGCTTGTGAAATCACGCAAATGTTGACAAATGTTGGTGCACAGTGACTGGAATGGTGCAGGTCTTTGTTAGATGTGCAAGAAATGATTACTTAATACGTGTTACATCTCCTGCGGGTTCTGTCTTTTTTCCCTATGAAATGTGCGGATTTGACCAGCTGTAGTTTTTTTCAGTTAGTCTGACTGTTGTGCCTCCTCCTCTCTTTAATTTCTTTGCTATGTGCATTATCCTGTGGTATGGCTCTTGCACAGCAAAAGAGAACCTTTCTCTTACCTTTGTCTTAGTGAACGGATGAAATGGAGCTGAAAATTACAGCAGATAAAAATCCAGCTCTTTGAACTGTAATGTTAAGAACTCTTTGACCAAAATAGACACTTAATTGAAGATAATGTTGTCTCTACATATTACCCTATTACTTTGTCAAGCTTACATCATTAAGCATGTATTTTATTTCATTACCCTGCAGTAAACAATTTGTTGTTATTTTTGTTGTAAAATATGCTGGTTTGTAATGTTTGTAGGCAAAGTTGCCTTATACTTTAAATGCAGATACTGCTGCCTTTAGATTTTGAGTTATGGAGCAACAGTGTAATTGTCCTATTACCTTTCTAAAACATCTAATTATTTGTCAATGATGTGAAAACCTGAGAACTTAAAGATGAGAAATTATAATATGAATATAGCTGTTTATTTTTTATATTGGCACTTTAAAAATATCAGTTTGCTAGGCTGTTGTGAGGAAAGGATCCCATATAAAATTATAGCAATGGGGACTGCATATCACTAGAATGATATCTAATAAAAGATTGGTTTCTGATTTTAATAAGTGTAGTATATATGCAAAGTATGTATTTAGCTTTATAATTCCTTTACATATATATGATTAAGTTTCACTGCATAATAGATAACATGCTGCTATTACTCCAGCCTCTGCAATGCACATTATTACAAGTTTAAAGGGAGACACATTGATAGAAAAAAAGGTAAAGGAAAAAGCTAGTTCTTCCATAAAAAAATGTCACTGAACTGTGAGCCCAGTTACAGTCAGAATTCGGTTTCCAGTTTTCCCTGATCTCCTCAAGAAAATAAGTTCTTGAATTCTGTTAAAAGTTGCTGGTTTCTCGGCAAGCAGCAGGAAGAGTTTTTCCTGGGAGAAAGGTTTTAATAATTAAAATTAGTCAATACTAAAGTGCAGGAGATTATTTGATCTTGTTCAGAAACTGACACTTTCCAGAAGGTAAAAAAAAAATGCCATGTCTCTAATAAATCACTTTGTGCAGAACCGGGAGTCAAGTAGAAGAAATTTGCTGCAGAAGAAAAGGGGGCAACTCACCAGGGAAATAGGTTTGCTCAAAATAATTGTAAGTTTGAACATCAATGTTGAGATTTTTAGGACATTTCCAGAAGAAAAAATCTGTAAGACTCTCAGGATGAGATATAAAAATGCATTTATTAGTACTTCAGGGCATTATATCTTTCAAAAACATTATCTAAAGTTGCTGTTGGCTCTTGTGCTCTAGTCCAAATTTCAATTTGTCTGCTTTTTTTCTCCTCCCTGTAATTTCAACCAAACCCTTTTGTTTTATCAAATCAGTCTATATTTCTCTGCAGAACTGAGGATGTTCACCTTGGTTTAATAGACTTAAATTTTGCTCCAATAAGCCCTGTCAACTTTGGTTAGAGATGAAAGGACAAAATCAAAAACGTGCTGGTGGATGAATGTCCCAGCATGGACTGCAGCCCTTCTGAGCCGCGCTCTGTTTCAGACTTCGCTATAACGACGGCTGTGCCACCTCAGTCCATGACGTGTTCCTTGCCCATGTTCAGACCCACATATTCCTCCGCTTTTATCAACAATGAAGCTCTCCCCTGCCCTTTTCTGTCCTGTTTCTTCCTGTCACTTCAATCTTCCTATCCATTAAAATCTGTCATTCTTCTAATGTCAGCGCTGCTACCCAGCTGTGCCATTCCTCACTGTGCATTTCCCAGAGAAGCAAAATGGTCCTTAAATATACCCTAGGTGCCTTTCGCAGTGGTGTTCAGAGGGGAGCGAATATATGTCTGAAACCAGACTGCTGATTTTTCAAGGGGCCGTCACAGTGGGAAAGGGCAGCGCTGCTGCTCTGCTGGCTGCGGCACTCTGAGGATGTCACAGGTTGATCTTGGAAGTGGTTCTGAAAGCACAGAGAAATTAGTTTCGGTGTTCTGGCAGGTTACGATATTGCAGCTCTTCGTACTGCCAAACTGCATCTTTGCATTCTGTTTTTTAGCTCTGCTGCATAATTAGAATCACTAACTTTCAGAAATGCAAAAGATCCTACATGTCGCATTAACTGGTGTTTTAAAAATATTATACTATATATTTTTATTATATAAGGAGGGGCAGTGTTAATGTACAACTTAAACGTACAATGATGCTGCAATTCAACAGAATTGATACTGTGTCTGAAACAAACTCCAACCTCCTGAATTTTTATTTCTGATTCACCCTGTTTGACGTCTCACGTCTCTTTGTGGCAGATCAGGTGAGAAAGTGGTGGGGGGAAAAAAAGACTCTGTGGACAATCTAACTAGTGGATGCACATTCCGCTTTTCTCTTCCCACTTCCCAACTTTAGCACACTAAACTTTTACATTCTGTAATGTTTTAGCAAAGCTTACTCTGTGTTATCTGAAGGCTACAAAGTGCATATGCTGTTTGTATAAGAAAGGTGACACAAGAATTGTCTTTCAAATAGAACATAGCTGGGAGAAGAGACACAGGCTAAATCTGCTCCTGCTCTGAGTAGTGATGTGGAAGTACTGTATTCGTACTTCTGGTTAACAAGTTGATGTCCTTAGTATCTTTGCTAGAACTTTTAAGTTTTTAGCAAGAAACAGCAGAACAGAACTTATTTTTTTAGCATCTTTCATGCTTCTGCTGTACTTTACAAGTGATGTATTCAATACCCAGTAGTAGAGGAACATCACAAATGCTCCTGATATCAAGGGGAGTTTAACGGGTGGAAGGCAGACAAGTGATTATGCAGACCTAGAAGATCAGCAACAGTTTGCTCACAGTTCTGTGCAGTTTCATTCACTCATCGCACTTACACTGTTCTCAGCCAGCAGAAAGTCTGGTTAATAAACAATTTCATAATAGAGAAAAATAGATTACTTTGACAATGTAATTCTCACTACTTACAAAGACCCAGAAATAAACATTGTGGTCCCTTTAGCTGAGGTTCAGTTACAGGTCATTGTTGCAGAGTAGGTGAGACAATATTATGTGAGTGATGCTGTTGAATTGCTCAGTTGCCAACGACTTCTGCAGTATCTGCTTGCATTTTCCAGGAACTGTTTTAACAAAGTACCTTTGACCATACAGGTCTATCTATATTACAGAACCAAGCTCTAAATTCAGTACAGACAAAACTTAAGAGCAAACCAAAGTAAAAATGAGGACACTGCTGCCATGACAAACTCATCTGCCATCAATGAGCCAGACAGATCAAAGATGGGGCAACCAGCAGCTGGGCTTCTGTCAGCTCCTCAGACACTCGTTTCCTTCTGGTTCCTCCGCTGTTAATAACAAATGGGGAGAAGGGTAAAACTGCCAGCAGCAATAAAACAAAAAAGACTTAACAATTCCACCGCACAATCTACCTAAAGCAGGAGCTGCTCATGTTGCTTCAGAATAGGTGGAGGAGGAAAATTTTCCATTAATCAAAATGCCCAATACAGCTTCTTAAGGAAGAAATGAAAATATTTTCATCTACCTGACTATTGATAGCGGATAATTAATTCAAAATAGCTCAGCATTCAAGCTGCTTTTAAAATCTCATATTTATATATATATGTATGTATATTCTGTAGCTCTTGCTGGACTGACCGCTCTAGAAGAGTTGGCCGAAAAAATTGAAAGCTGATGCATCCCCACAGGTCACAAACTTCAGATTACACAGCCTATGCTGCTCTTTCTCAAGTAATTGGCAATAGTTTTACTGTTTTAGTTGGAGGTGTTCACACAGCCATACACGACTTTTTTTATTTTTACACATAGTGCCACTGCTGTAAATTACACTGCCAGTACGAATCAAAATTACAGGGGAAACCTATTGTTATTTTGCTGTTGTTACCATAGTGCAGTTTGTTTTGTAGAAACTGGTAATGTATAGAAAGGAAATGTGTGCGTGTTAAGGATAAATTGTTTTATTTGCTACATTAACAGCAATTTGATAAACAGTTATCCAGTTACAGATCTACTGATTAGAATCAATCAGCATTTCAAAGTTTGAAGACCATGAAAATAATTAAATGGTTCAATAAATCTGAGACTATACATCCAAAGAAAAATTACTATATATTTAGAGACATTGTAAAGATATTTACCATATCAGCATTCCACGAACTTTGAGGATACATCTTGTAAATTATTTTCACTGCTTCATTGACTTTTAATATTGTCAATGCTTACAGCCCTACTGCAATTCAGGAGAAAGTATTTTGACATTTACTTAGCTTGGCGTATTTATTATACTACAGTCTTCTCTATTTGGCACTGGTTTTATCTGCCTCTTTTACTATATTCACATTACAAGTTTGGAACTTTAAAAAGTAGCTGGTAAGAGAGAGGTTCAGGTACAGGTGATAAAATATTTTCTTGGTGGTAGAATATTGTGCATATATGATGGGAAATTCATGACTGCCGTTTGATACAGTTGGATGTCGTAGCCTGCACAGTGTAGTGTGCGTTGGGGTAATTAACTTCCACTATAGAAATAACAGTGACAAGACTTGCCTATTTAAGATGTCCATCTACAACTGCGAATGAGTTTTGAGCAATCAGGTGCCCAAAATTTTGGGGACTTTGAAAACGCCACAAAATCTCATGTTCTGGTCATCACGCCACCATGGTCTGTTGTCATGACTGCAGTTGACTGCCTCTGTCTCAGTCCACCCATTTGTAAAATCGGCAAAATAATTATACTGCAAGGTAATTGATAGTTAATGAGGAACGTGTTAATGACCATAAAGCATTTGACAAAAAGCATTACAAGGGCTATCATTAGTGTCTGTTGTGAGCAGCTATCAGCAGCTCTGAATATCCAAGGGGACCACGGTGTGACCGCTTCCAAACACTGGTCACGTCTGAAATACGCTTCTGGTTCAGGTCCAACTCCAAACAAAACCACCAACTAAAAGGAGACAGATGGTCTCTTCCAGATCTTCATTGCACTTTTATTTTCCTTTTCATAAACATTAATGGGCAGATTTTCAGCTGATACAACACAGCTCAGTAATTCCATTGGTTTTCTGGATTTTTTTCTTCTTTTCATTTTAAACAAGGTATGTCTTTAGATTTAATAATGGTCATTCACTTTGAGTTATAAGCTGCCACTGTCAGAGCACAAAATGAAGAATACCATCTAACAGTAAACATGTAAAATCAATCTACTTCAAGCTGCCCAAAGATTGTTTGATGATCACAGCTGAAATATTGACGAGTTTACAAGATCACTTGAAAGACGGACGGCATCACAAAACTGATGTGTTCTTCTGTATTAGTGAAGAAGTCTGTCCTTTTAAAAATTCTATTTTCACTCTAATCACTTGGTAATTTCTACAGCATTAGCAATTTCCAGATGCTTTATTATCTGGTAATACCTTATGCACATCAAATAAGAAAAAATGAATGTGAAGTACGTATATAAGATCACAGTTGAGCCAAATAAAAAAATTAGATGCGTTTAAATATTTCAAATCCTAGGAATTGCATCCTGCTTTCCTTGTGTCATGACCCACTGTACAGTGCTCTTGACAGTATCCACTGCATTGTCAACACACAGCTGACCTCACTTTACATTTGTTGTAATGTATACAAAGATTGGTGGGGATAGACCCCAAATGTGCTGTCGGAAAGCTCGGAGTTCTAACAAAAGATTTCCAACTTTCTTTGAAGTATTCATCTCCAGTCCTGAGTCTATCTAAAAAGTTGGTATGTATTTTCAAATAGGCCACAGGAAAAAGGCTTTTGGAACTTCAGATACCGTTTTTTTTTTTAAAATATTTTTTTACTCTGCCATATTTCCTTTCATCATTTTCCTGGATTTCTAAAAGAAAATCCTATGAGAACGCAAGAGACAGACATTCATTAGAATCTGGAAGAATAGGGGTATTTTTCCCTAATTAACTGCCCCGGGGAATAGCTCTACCCGTTAGGAGGAAGAACAGCTTCTTTATTGTGCCTTTTGTGACTTAGGAACAGTAGCCGGCGAGGCTCTAAGCTACAAATCAAACAGTGAAAAATCCTCTTAACTGAACACACCCTTGGGCTTCACACCGAATAAGGCCTTATGTTAATCATAAGCAGAACTAGTTGGGATATTTTTTTTTTTGCTGAAACAGGGTTTTGCTGGAAAATGCTTATGTGTCAAAACCAAAGTACCTCGTGGAGGGAACTTGATTTCAAAGAAATTTTGCTGAAACACAAGCAGAGGCCATCAGAAATCTCCCTGATTTCCTGCGGGTTTGTCTTAAACCAAAACTCCCAGGGTTAGGCTGTGATTCCCAGCCTTGGATGCCCATGGAAACATTCCTGCCCAATGCCTCTTTCATGGCACGAACCATTCCTGAACCAGGAATGGTCAGGGATGGATTCTGCTGTTTAAAATCACTGCAGCACCATTCTCCTGAGCTTGTCCATCAGCCACCTCACTGGAAATATCTCACTGCAGCCACTGCTCTGAAGGTAAAGACAGAGCAAAATCTGCTAAAACCCAGCTTAACTGCAGCACTCCTGGTGTAGTAACCTGTATTTCAGGTGAATCTGCCTCCACAGGTCGATGCCACGATGCTCTTTAGAAACAATCCGCAGGCCGCAAAGCCACAACATAATTTCACAATACGCAGAATTTATATATATTTCCATTTGTCTCTTCGGTCATTAGTTTCTGTGCAGTATAAGCATGTCCTGCTAGAGGAATGTGTGGTATAGAGGGTTTTTTGTTTCACCCGTGATGGGCTGTTCTGCAAACCCTTTATGTATTTCTAATTATGCTTTGAGACAACTGTGTAGCATTGAAAGCTCAGTCCTCGATCACTTTGTGCTTAGATTGTCAGAGGAAATGGGAAAAAAATTGCTGAAGGTGAGAAGAGCAAAAATTTGCATAACAAAATATGACAAATATATACTTTTCACATCCACTATGCTTTGAAAAATTAAAAAAAAATAATCTATTTTTTATTCATAGGAACTATGCATTTGGGGGAATGTGACAGCTGTTTCTGACCAGTCCTATACTGAAGGTTAAGCAGATTAATACTGTTACTAACTGATTCTGTTATTAGCAGAATTTCCAGGGACTAGATGGCAGTAGCGTGTTCATATTTTGATAAGAAAGAGTAAATAAAATTCAAGATGATGGGAAGAGATAGACAGTAATGGACTTGCCCTTTCTAGCTAAAATCCAGAACTCTTTGCCTTTGATAGAACTTTCAGAGTAATAACCTGTATATGGTGCTTTTCTCATGTGCCTATGGCAAATTGTCAGTTAGAAAATCCTTTTGTGGCAGTCAGATTTAAAAAAAAAAAAGCCAAATTACTGAAAAGTAACTGAATAGAATGAATTAATTTCTACTGAGTTTTAATCCAGCAAATCTTGGCAGGTGTTCATGGTAATGTCCAGTTAGTTTATGCAGAGATAAGAGAGTGGGTGGATGGAGGTGAGATATTAAAAGATAAATGGAAAGAAAATGGACTTTGAAGAAACGTGGTTTAGCCTTGTCAATTCTAATTCTCCACAGTGTTAACACTATTCTCCATAGCGTTAACATGTGCTGTTTTAAAGGCAGGTATGCCTGAGAAACTGATCTAATCGTAATAATTTTAGAAAGACATGCTTATGAAATAATAATGAAAACTTTGCTTCCCTTTGTTGTTTGTAAAATATCCTAATCCATTATCTAGCCATTATCTATCACAATTTTTTTCTAAAGGAAACAAGATTTAGAAGAATTTCCTTTGTTGAAAAGGTCAATCACCTTAGATGGTTAAAATAAAATGCCTCAAATGTAGAGTATTTTGACTGCCTGGGAGGCCGTGTGTGCCTGTGTGCTTTTAATTAAGGAAAGGTCTGCAGTGATGGTGGAAGGTCAAGTCAGTATGCTAAATGAAAACTGTAACTCTGCAACCTCACAGCCTTCCCTGAAAATGCAATAAAAAGGCAGCTAGAATTGACATGATTTAGCTGGCTTTTTACTAACATACTAAAGTGCCTCATAAGAAACTATTAACCATAAGGCAAGGGACAAAGAGCTAACAAAGGAGTAGCTGAAGCTGCAGAAATAAACTGAAGGTCAGAGAGGTGAAGGGGAAGGGTTTGCAGCTGCCACTGTGTGTTAGAAGCCAGTGATTGTTATCAGGGAGGATGGAAACTCCTGGGCTGGAGCTCCTGGGCTCATTTGGTGCCAGAATGATGTGGTGCCCCCATTTCACTCCCGAGTCACAGCGAGCAGAACATCCACATAGGACGTGGAAGACCTTTGATGTCTCAGCTGCCTCCTTTGTCCGATTTGGACGTGGTATGAGCCAGGAACTCCTGCCTTACTGCAAGGTTTGAACAAGTTATTGCAATCAAGATGTGGCTACGTGCATGCTCAGCACCAACCAGGTGTTTGCTGGTGATGGATCAGTGTCTTCACAGCGCTGAGTCTCACCTGTTCTCAGCTCTGGGTTCTCCTGCTGTGATCTGATTGCCAGTGCTCATTCTCCAGTGCACAGGCAGTTCCAATGAAGAGACACTGGCCCAAAAGGGTATTATGTGTTTTTTTGCAGTCTCATGTCCATGGTTAGTACATAAATAATAGTTTTGCCTCAGATAAAAGTCCACTGCTTTCATGAGAGTTTTGCCCAGGGTGATGTTTACAGTAATTACTGTTTCTTTTGGTTTTGGTAAATTGCGAAGACAATGAAAATTCACATTTGCTTGATTTTTAGTTTCTTTTTTGGTTGTCCATAACAAGCTACAAGAGCTTTAGTATAAGAAGTTAGTCTGATCCTTCCTTTCTCTGGAATGTTACATTTAATATATTCGGGGGAAAAGTTTAAATTTATAAGAAGTGTAATGGAAAAGTCATTACTGAGTAACGTAAAACCCATTTCAAAATGAGTGTAGTTTTTTTACAACAGAGGTAAATTACTCTTTAATTAAAAAAGAATCATCCTGTAGCAAGTAAAGTCACCCCAAGCAAACGATAATCATTTGGAATAAAGCAAAATGAATACTTCACAAGTGACACTGGAGGTTTAGAGCGCAGAATGTTTTAATGTCCCAGTGGTTTAAAAGAGCAAATCCTACAGCTGCTAACTCTAAGCAGAAAAACTCCACCTTCTTGCTTTATGATGCTGGATTTTAAAACTGAGGCACCAGAGGGATTTAGATTATAGTCTGTGACAGACTGTGCTCTCAGTACATCGATTCTTCTGCTTCTCCCTCCCCAAAAAAAGAGAACAGTTGGTGACTGGAAAGTAAACATGTGCAAAAATATATTTATTACAAAAGGGATCTGTTTCACTCAGTATCTAAGAAATTCAATATTTCTTATTCCATGCAGCAGATATTTTGCTGTGTCCCATGCTATACTGATACGAGCTGACATTGTCACGGAGTTTGCAATTTGTTTGGACAGCTCCTACAATTCTGCTGGTGGATGGATAGTCAGTGAGATTCAGAAAGTAGTTTCCAAAGAGGGAAAGTTTTCTGTCAAGGAACACCCACATTTGTATAGAGAATGAAAAAGGAGAGAGAGGGGGGAAAGAAAATTTAAAAAAAACCCACAACAAAACCAACAAACCACCCCCAAAATAAACCACAAGAAAACCTACACAAACACATCAGTAATCTGATAAAATGAGAAAGTGCGTGCCTATAAGCAAGATCCAAATCCTGCTTGGGTACCTGAAATTTAGTCTCAAATTTTGTAAGTGGTTTAACACTTGTTCTAAAGCATCGTTCAATCTCCAGATGGTATCGAATGATTCTTTGGGATGATACAATTAAATGACTGTTCCTTTCAATTATGCACTATTGTTAATCTTTCTGCTAAAAGAAGGAAATACATAATTCTCCCCCTGTATCTTTTTCTTCGATTGTGTTCTCTGAGGAGCTATAGTTGTATCTAGGTCTGGTCCTGATTCCCTGATGGTGCAATAACTGAACTTCCATGGTTCATACACCCAGAGAAACATCCTGTTACAGTTTGTTTCAAATAAAATTACTGAACTTTTCCAGTTTTATCTGTGCTAACATAAAATGCGTGTTTAGACCTCTATGGTATGAGCTGTAATTTATTCCTCTTGGAAAAAAAAAAGTCAGAAATCTCATTTGTATTTCCATTTCTAATCAAGTTTTAGACAGGTGGAAAAAAAATCATATGGATAGTATTTATGGCATGAGAAGCTGATTATACATGAAGTAAAATTCTTTATTGCTGATATAAAGTTTGAACATTATATAACTTTATTTGTGTAATTAAGGTTTTTTCCTAAGGGAAGGATAAAACAGGCTATTTCTAGAATCTCATTTTCCTTTAAAAATGGCAGTATGACTACAGCAGCTCTAAATGCAAGACTCTGGCTGCAAGGGTATACTGGCAATGCAGCCACTCATAAAAATGAGTCTTTCTTGCTGTGTATTTTTTCTATTTATATATTTACAATCAATCATTTATAGTTGCTACACCTTCACTTGATTCTACAACTTCTCCTGGCTATTGAGTTTTGGGAATTGTTATTTAATAATCATATATTACTCCTGACTTCCAGATGACTGTCTAGCCAAAAAAAAAAAACCCAAACAGGAAGGAACATAAGTTAAAAGTCAACTATTCCACTTCAAAAGTATTGTAGATGAAACTGCTTTTGAAGGTCACTAAGGATTAAGATGCATTTTTAGCACGTAGCCAGTGTAGGAACTTTACTGCATTTTGATGTAAAATATAGCACAAAAATTTCTGTTCCATATTCCTGGAAAGTCATCTCTCTCCTGGTTTCCAACAGAGTAGTTCAAACAGAGACGCTTCCTCAATAAGAAACGCCGACTGCATTTTAAATATTGCCAATTTGCTGCTTACAAAATATCTGGATGCCAACACACTATTCCGACGGTACTTTAAAATTGATATTACTGCCATGTAGCCATGGATATTTTGACGCTTCAGTTACCGCCTGGCTTTCAAACCCTTTTCAGCTTTTGGTTTCAAGGAATCACTCTCTGTCATCTCTTCGCCCCACAGCACTGTCCGTAATTCATGTAAATGTATATAATGCTGAAAATCTCCTATGAAAAAAAATACCACCCTTCTAATGGAGCATGAAATCAAGTCAATGGAATTGGGTACAGCAATTAGTTTTCACGTTTATCTGCAGATGTGTTCGTTATCCGTCAACAAAATAGCAGTTCAATGTGTGTAACTCAGATGCTTTGAATTGTTTATGAAATGTAAGTACACAAGGGTCAGAACAAAACAACATGAAAAATCTGAGAAATAAAATCTAGGATTCAGATTTTCAGTATTAGATTTTGGGAAATTATCCACAGTATCTCATGAAACTTGCAGATATTTTGTATTGCTGGCCACCGTTGGACAGTTGAACAGGCTGAGAAATCTAAATGACGTGTTCGTACAAGCAAACTGTGCTTAGTTATTGTGTGTTACTTCACGCAGTAGTTCTGGAACAATGTGAACCATATCTGAGAGAAAAATATACAGTAAGTTAAAGCATTACTTTCATCTTCCTATTCCATTTATATCGTCCTACTGTCACCTACTATTTTATGGCTGGTTTCGGGTCCTGTAGGTGTGTTAGCACCTTAGTGACTCTTCAGTCAACTAAAGTTTTGTTTAGCATAATGAGTTATGACTTCATTTTTCTTTGGAAAGTATTTGGGGAACATTTAAAAATGTTTTGGTAAGTTCCACTTCATAAAAAAGCAGGTTTCCAGAGTGCCTCCCTGCGAGCCTCGCTGTCTGGGTTATCTCAGCAGCATCCTTCCTCGGACCATTGTTTGTTTGTTCGTTTGTTTTTACCTGTGGGCCATGTTTTTAAATCTGAAGGGCCCTGCTGTGCGCAGGGAGAGGCAGCCAGTTCATCTCCACCTACTTTTAGAGCTGAGACAGATCAGGCATCCTACTACTAAACCACAACTCTGCTAAAAAGCCCAATTTCCTTATAAAGTCAATAGAGGCAGGAAAGGAATTTCCAGGGGATGATTCAGAGCTCTTAAAGTAAGAGACCACACTCAGGTGTGAATATCGCTCTATTTGTGCTAATATATTATTCAGCCCTACTTTCTGTTACGTTTAAGTACCGATAACAACCAATTTAACTTAAAATATAAAATTGATTTTGGTTTAGAAAAACACAATAAGCATGTGTTGGACTTTAACTCTGCTTTTTATGGAGATGAGTGTTTTATAAAATTTCAGCTGAAGCCACTTGTAATCTTTAGGGTGGAGAGAGTTGCATTCCCGCAACTAACGCACGTGTTCACCTCCCGCTGGTTTTGAATTACTCATATGAATAGCCTCCTTATAGTGCAGTGATGACAATACCACCACCTCTTCCTGATTTATATTCTGTTCCTATAGCAATTTAATTCATTATCCTATTGACTTTCTCCTCTGAAGCTGAACATTAATCTGAAGGTTATAGAGATTTTACTAAACCACAACACATTACACATGTGTTCCCTCATCTGGTACTTTCCTCAGAGGCTTATTTTTCAACATTAATAAGCACTGGAGTACAGTAAACTTATCTTCTGGCTGAAATGCTTAAAAATGACCTGCATCATTTCCAATAAGGTCTCCACAATGTAATACAGATGGCCCGTGGCAACAGACAGATCTGGATTTCAAACTCCATTCTGCAAACTGTTGGCAGGTGTAGCAGGGGCTGGCTCACATCTCTGCTTCGGTGCTGTGACCACCTGTAGGAACGTGGTGATGGAGAGGGAGGAGATTCCTGTCCTCTCTGCTCAGGGACACCCCGAGCTGGTTTAATGCTCCTTTCCTGAGGGAGGACTATGTGCTAGAGCCACAAATCCTCACACCCGTGAGGCTTCCTGTAGGGAACAAACCAGCCAAACAGACCTGGGAGAGGAATCAAAATGTTGGGTAAGTGTAGGGAGCCACCTGCATGGAGAAAACGGGGGCTTGTGTGCAGAAGGACTGCACGGTTTAGAGAAGGAGGCAGAGCCAACAGCTGGCCCGTGGCTCTCGCAGGCTGCCTGCCTCACAGTCCTGCTTCTAAAAATACCAGGAGCTGGATTTGCAACACTGATCTCTCTGATAAGTAATCCTTTACTATCACTAGCAGTTGCCAACTCATCTAGACTACGCCTGCAGTTAAAGAAATTGCAGTAGTAAAGGCTGGTATTTCAGAATTTCCAACTACCCCTTTTGATTCCCATTTTCTTGTATTTTGTTTGGTTTTCTTAGTGGCTTTTAGCAGCAATAAAAGTAAATCTCTGTTCCAAACTGTGTGTACAGCTTGCAATATGTATTCACTTATCTAGATGCTATTCTGGCTGTCATTTTACTTCTTATATAGCAGATGAAATCCTTGTGTGTTTATAATCTCTGTCAATAGGTTTTCGAATAGTGACTTGGTGGGCAGAGAAGAAATCTATTTTTTTCATGGATTGTGGACTATGGTCTCGTTTGAAAGTCTCTAGCGATTGAGTTTGTGAAAAGTGCATAACCCCAAATAATTAAGCTCCTTGACTTTCTGGCTTTACATTGATACGGCTGCTACAATGCACAGCCATAAACTGTCTCCTGCAGCACATTTTTCATTTTTCTGCTTAAGAAAAAAAAATTGGTATGGGTTTTTATGACTTTACAACATGGTAAAGTTAAGGGGTCTCATTTTCACCATGAACCTTTTGGAGATTGTTACCTTTTTATTTTAACAAGGTAGACAGCGCTTGAACAACAGCACTTTGGTAAATTCTGCTGTATTTCTCTGAAAGGAAGATGGTCTTTTTCATTAAATGATACGGACTCGAAAGCACTGAAAACGGTTCTGCAGGGAGACATTAGGCAGCAGACACCAATGATCGGTGTCTTAGTTGGGGACTTTGCTTGAGCCAAGATTTTTCTTTTAATCATTATAATACGGTAAGATGCTTATCCAAAGACTGGGAATTAAACACACTCAAGTATGTATGAGAGGGACAAGCAAACGCTTGATTTATTTATTTAAGCACTCCAAAGCCTGCCTTTCTTTCCATGTTACCAGTGCCAAACATATTGCTGATAATCTGATACACAGTTTTAAAACCCTTACACTCAAACTATTTAAGCATTAGTTCAGTTATTCTGCTGACTAAAGTGATAATTAGGAGCTAAAAGGTAACCAGATTATTGTAGAGATCTCTCTTGACAGCCTTTAACACCTAGTTAAATGTTAAAGCCTGGAAATTACAAGCCTCTCAGTATCATTCCGACCACAGTGTATTTTGAAGCAATTTGCTATTTCACGATTGTTTTTCATGCCACGGTAGCACTCCAGTGCTCTCCAGCTTGCTCTGAGTGCCTGCCCACCCGCAGAACATCTTCACCAGGCAAAATAAAGGTCCCTACAGAAAAACTTCTTGCTCAGTATGGATGTTTGGTGGGATTTCCAGATGTGTAAAGAACGTTACAGCTGCTTCAACATATATCTGGGCTGTTTAAAACCTTCTGCCTTGTCTGCACTTGGATTTATTAATAAGTTAGGTCTGTTTGAGCCAATGTAAGAGTTTGCCCGTGCTGTGAGGGGGATGTGCTGCTCTCTGCCCCTGTTCCCCGTTTCTGTAATGTCCTGACTTTCACTGGCTTTGGAGACTTCGGTGAGAATGAGGGGACAGCCATGGATGGGAGTGGGGGAAGGAGGAGCAGGAACGAGCTGGTTGGGATCCACTGGAACAGATCTCACCTCTTGGGTAACTTCATCCTCGGGAATTGTTTCCACAGCAAACCCCATAGACAAATCAGAACAGCAGTAACAAGACAATGTCATGGGAGCTGGGTGAAATTAGCCGTCAAACAGTGTAATTCTGCAACGGTTTTTCTCTGGTTGCCTATGCTGGCTAAAGCCTAAGCCAGCAAATATTCATTGCTATTCATACCTGCACTAGCTAAATAAAACTAATGCACCTGTGCAGTTATTTTTCTTTATTCCGTCTCCTCTGACAGCGTTGTCCAATGCAGAAGTGACGGTAGTTAGAATCAGCAGTCTTGAAAGCATAAGTTACATTATTAAAGTAGGTACTCGATCATAAAGTCAACTCGCTTGTCTACAGATTTCTTCCTGGGTTGTTGGGAGCTGTAATCACATCTTGCAGTGCTAGAGCTTATTGAAAATCAGTAATCCAGACAGCACTTGTATGGGTGGATGTATATTCTAAGAACACCGTCAGCTGCCACCCTTCACTGAAAATTTTGCCTGTGCTATTCAGCATGATTGATTTGAATCTGTGCTTGTATTTTGGAAACAGCATGTGTTCTATAAATAAGACTGAACTGCTGAGACGCAGGTTCAAATTAGTAGATAATACTTGATTTTATTGGAACTTTCCTGTCCAGCTGCCGAAAATGGCTGTCTGAAACTCTGAAAAACGCATCCTCAAAGGCCAGAACTCATCTCGCCACCTGAAATGGAGGTGTCTACTGAGCTCCTTGGCCTGTTGTTTGTCTCTGCTCTGTTGCCAAGGGAGATGCATCTTCACAGGGTGACCTGTCCAGTCTCGAGCGATGTGTCTCTGGCCATCAGGAACCATCATCCTCTGAAGATGCAAATCTCTGTTCGCTGCAGCAGAACCCAGAGAACCAGACGAACCCTGCACAAACTGCGGGTCCAGTTGTGCACGACTGCCTGACAGCGGTGTCCGCTTAGCGAGGTTTTCTGCTTTTATTAAGAAAAACGCGAGGTCTCTGTTAGCAAATAATACCAAACGTTAATAGTACTTCAGAATTCCTACTTTCAAAACCAAGGAGAGCCTAGTTAAGTATTAAGTCTTGTAAACAATCCTCTACATTTTTACCTTTTGTTATAGTCTTACTGATGAATTTATAACTTAAAAACTCTTTCAAAAAATCTGAAATTATGAGGACACATCAAACCAAAGGCAATGGTATGTTTCAACCAGATTTTTGCTTTCTTGTTCAGACAACCTGCTTTCTTTTGAATATTGCTCTTCTGTAAATCTGATTAGCAAAGGAAAGACTTTATTTGCCACAGCATACCTAACTTTCAGCTCTTAAAGGTGTAATACATTATATGTTCACTTACCATAGAATTTAAAAAAGGCAGCCACTTGTCTAAGACATGAATAATTTCATGAAAAAGCTGCCACTGGCTATATTATACATCTATGTAGCTCATAAAACAAAGCAAATGATTACCATCAATTAGAATACCATCATTTGACAACTCTGTAATTAATTTCCCACTCTTTAATGACTGCTGATGCACAGTGCCAAAGAAAAAGCCATGCATTAACTGACTCATCACCACAGCCTGTGAGAGATGGTGCAGATGGTAACCTGCTTATTCATCTCCAAGAAAATAAGTGCTTTATTCTGAAAAACTATTCGTTTTGGTCTTCTGCAAGAATGGTAACAGGGGTACCTACAGGATCTTTTAAAAATTAATCCCTGCAGTAATCTACAGTTATTCTGAAGCATTATTTTGTTGATATTTGTGTAGTAGAGTTGCGCACTAAAGAGTTCACGGGCACGACACAAGCTGACGAAGGATGGGGTACTACAAACCCAGGCATCTCTTCTAGGTAAAAATGCTCCTACGGAAGGAGAATGGAAAGATTCTGCTTTGTCTACAAGTAAGTTTGCAAACTTTACAATACATCTTGAAAAAGTACTCCATGTACAAGGCTAGAATGTTTATCCAGCAAGAGTAATGGGCTATCCTGCAATAGTTATCAGGATCATTACATTATGGTAATTTCTGGGACAATTACAGGCGTGTATTTAAAATCCAAAGCAAGTACTGATTCTGCAAGGTTTTACCTGTGCGTTTAATTTTTGAGCTGACCAAAAGATTTCCGTGGAACCGTCTCTAAGATTAAGTATCACCTTATTATCGTATGAATCAAAGGCAGAATGATACCCAGTGTAAAGTGTTACACACCAGCAAATGCAAAAGTAGCACTTTCATAAGAACTTGAAGCACTTTCAGTATTAGTTTGTGATTAATCTTGTGTTTGCATTTACTGGGAATGTAAAGGACCCATCAAAAGATACTTGATTACTTTGTAAGTAGCGTATATGAGAATATAGGCTGACTATGCATACAGTAAATACAACGGTTTCATTTGGAGGTACAAGTCACATCATTTGTGGTGCGTGAAAAGTAATCCCCCCGATTTTCGGAATGGCTGAAAGGAAACGTTTTTTTATGAGTACAAATTGGTTTGCAAATACCTTTGGGCAGCAATGGCACGTGAGTAACTGGTATTGGTGTGTTGGTGGCCCCCGGTGTGTGACGTACCTCCCCAGAGAAGGCCTGGCCGTTGAGCAGGTGCTCGGAGCCCTGGCTGTCTTCACTTCCAAAGTGTAACCGGATTTCTTCTAAGCGGTGACTATAAGTCATCGGCCCTCCGGAGATGTTGACCAAATGCTCTTTGTCTAACCGCAGAGATACGTGTCTCCCTGTGTTATACATCGTCCCACTGACCTAAACAAAATAGGGAGGGGGTGGGAAAAATTTTTTTTCAAAATCATTTGTAAATCTTCGAAACTCATTCTATGTACTCCAAGATTTTGCTCTTTACACACCTTCACTTAAATGTAGCAACGCATCTTTTGTGTTGAGATGAAATACACAACCTGAGGTTATATTTCAACTTCTGCTTTGAATCTTATATTGTACATTCAAATATTTTGCTAGATCCATATGTAAATATTTTAGCCAGTGGCACACGGTTAACACAGTGAATAGGATTATTATACTTCTAAATAAGTAGGCTTTTAGAATATTTTTATGCAAGGTCTGAATAATGGCTTCATTACAAAATTTCTGCACTGAAAATGGGAACGTTTCAGCTGACATAAATTATTTAAGTACGCTTGAGCAAATCTGAAATTTAACTCATTTTTTTTCTTCTTTGAATATTTATAACAAAGTTATCCAAAAGTAAAGGTGCTGCAAAATGCAGGGATATAATTATTCATAAATAAAGAACCCTACTCCTACTGGGGCTGCAGGGAGAAGCTTTCATTGTCCTCCTGTTTTGTTATGAGCATTTTATGTTTACAATTGCCAGATATTTCACCCATAGCAGTACAGAATTAATTACAATTTGATCAAATATCTCTAGTTCCTAGCACACCTAAAACAGCTGCATTGCTCTTCAAGATTCATCTTTATTTTTAAAAAGTCTGAATGTTGTGCTTCATTTGCAAACCGATTTACAGCTGGTGCAGTGAAAAAGAAAATGATTGTGGAAAATTTTCCCGTATAATTCTGTCATAATTTCCACTGTCACAGGAAAAGTTCCTATAGCAAGAGATTCCTTAATTTATGCCATTAGAAAGTGAAATATGCCAGTCTGAGTTAAAGTACAATTGTGATTTGTTTAAAACCATTCTGCATGGATACCAATGGTACACTTGAATAACATCCATTTACTTTAAGAAGAGGAAGTGTAGCAATAATATGCTTTGTTGCACTCCAATTTAAAATTAAAGACATGACTTATTATGTATTATATCCTATACTACATCAGTGCTACAGTAATTAACATTGCTGCAGTGTCATTTTATCTGTAATACTAATTACTGAGTTTAAATGACCTGTTTTCTTGCACACGATGTTGCAAAAAGTTACACTGAACAGACTGTGCAATAGAACTAAATGGATGAGATTAAACAGTTTTTGGGTTTTGTGGTTTTAAACTTTGATACAGGTGTTCTATTTTTTGTGCTTATTCCAATTCAAAATAAACAGTAACAAATTTCTCACAAAAAGCAATGAACACAAATATGCATTGCAAATAAACCACAACGATCTTATTTATAAATGCTCCTTAGTTTTTCTGCTTGACTTCGCATGCATTATAAAGAAATACCAAGTTTAATAGGTGGAAGAAGGTCAGTTAACTGACTTGAGTTTCAGTACACTGCATATGAATGGCACTAAATTGCTAATCATAACAAATGTAGTTTAAAAACAAATAGGGAAAATAGTTTAAAGCGTCTTGTTCACCCTTGGAAACTCATGCTTCACTGAACACTCAGGTGAACTTAGCAGCTATGCAAAATATCCAGAATCCATGTTCTTACTAAATTGGTAAGAATCTCAAATTAGGTTACTATTATTTTCTTTCTCAAGGTAAAAGAGACCCAAATAACCCTTAATATGAATCAAATAGCTTGCTGTAGAGCAGAGAGGGGAAATAAGAGGCAAATCCATGAACAGGAGTAACATTTGTCTTTCTCATTTCCCCTCGTAAAAATGCAGTGCTTGTAATGGGATTGCATTGACTGTTCTAAAACAGAATTTCCCTACGTAACTGCAGATAAAGAACACTAGTAAGGCAATGAAGTGTCTGACGTGCCTCATTTCTGACCGGCGAGGAGGCTGGAACGCTTGAAGTGAGACTCTGGAACTCTCCTGCACGGACACACAGGCTGCTCAGCAAGGACAAACCAACATCTGGGACAGAAAAAATGTGGGGTCCTGCCCTTTTAGCTGCCTTCTCGGGCTTAAGGGAAGCACTGGTTTTCTTCTCGTGTGTGCCCAGGGGCGGAGCAGGCCCAGGACCAGTCTGTGCCTTCAGGACATTCCCATTTCTCCCATTTCTTTTCTTGAGAGTTGTCAACATTCACCACTGTTACCAGCAACTCTTATACGGGCACTTCTTTTACAACCGTTTGTTTGCTTACTACAAAAAGAATAGCAGTGTCTTATATTTGTCATCTACTGAGATTACATCTGAGTAAAAGACTGAAATATTTAGGGACCTTTTTCTTTTTTGTAACTTCTGAAGTCTGCCTTGCTAAGCTTGTGCAGCAGGCTGTGCTTGACTATGGAAATTACCACCACAACGCTATGTGTAATTCTTTATTATCATTCAGGATATTGTCTGTTTTATATACAAATCCTATATCTTAGAATCTTTAAAAGTGTCCATTTCAAGTATAACTATTTACAGTTGTAGGACACAGTATCACATAAGTGCAGTCACCTGTTTGCAAGCTCAAACTCCACAAATGCATTATAGTGGAATGGAAAGTGTCATTAAAAAAAAAAAAAGTTGTCTTCCGTTGTTTTCAGTAGAAAACAATGCACTGTCTTTTCACTATTTGCAGTTTGAACTGGTACTGGAGAAAAAGAAGGTTCTGATCTTATTCGCTATGTGAAGCTATTGATAAAAGAAGGATAGTCCATATTTTACGGTACTGAGCCTTTGAGGTGACGGTGCGCTCTCACCAACTGAGTTGGTTTTGTGGAAAGCAAAGATGCACGTGGGTCTCGTAAAAGGCTGCAGGTGCAGGAGTTAATGAGGAGGTGTCTTCTGTGCTTTGTACGTTCTCCTACAAGATAAACAGGATGGAGACAGGAGAACCTGCTGGGAAAGATGTTGACTCTGCCTGGTACAGCCAATAATATCAGCTACTCCAGAAAGCACAGTATTTACTTTTTATACCATTCTGTGGATTGGATAAGATGTTACAGGGTAGTTTAAGGGGATAATACAAAAGATCTGATAAGGTCTATGTAACTATTTCCTTAATGTGGCAGACTGATCTTTGGTTCCTCATAGTGGTGGCCTTAGTGTTGCTTCTTGCTCTGCTATTAAGTAGTCCTTTTGTTCTGAGTTTTTGTTTGACTCGAAAGTTTCGTAAAGACAATAACACAGCAAACAAGCACTAAATCTTGCCCTCCTGTTTTTCGAAAGGATCAGTGTTCATGTTTATCTCATGCACTAGAAATGAGACTATAGTAAAGAAAAAATAGATTAAAACACCAGTAAAAGCCTGTCTGAGAAATCAGTGAAGTCCAGCGTAGTCCATTAATGATTGTACCATATTCTTAGTTGACCCCATTTTCCTCATACTTTAAGAAATGTTTCCAAAATAGGTAACTTTACATGTGGCAAAATCCCCAAGTAGAACAGAGCACGTTGATGGGCTTCAACCTTAATTATGGAATAGTTCAACTTTGGTAGACTTTAATTAAATTATTAACATATTCCTGATGTAGTTATTTTCTATTTAATCTCATTCATTTTAATTCTTGCTTCACAGAGCTTTGTGCACACAATTCCCCAGCAGCATTATTCTCTCTCTTTATCTTGATGCAAGACAGCCACACAGGCACACACTGCTAATATATTCTATATTGCGTTTGTAAGTCAGATCTGAATACTCTTGTGGTATCTGTGTATAACTTGCTGGTCCTGTGATCACCAAAAAAAATCCCAATTCTGCTCTTTGAAAGGTAGAACACAAAGTCAAGAAAAATGCAGACCGAATCACAAATTCTGACGCATGTTTATCTTGAAACTCTCCACACCTTTATGACCATTAGGAAAAAAAAATCCTGGAACTTATTTTCCTAATGATGTTCTTTAGCCCTGCATTTGCGGAAGGATTTGTGTCGTGTCCTAGTTAACTGTGTATCTTGTTCACTTTCTTCCACAACTAGTTCTGAACTGAGTATTTTTCACAGCTTCCTCAGTGGCCTACATCTTTACATTGCAGTCTGGGTTAAAATAGCCTTCAAAAAATAAGTGATAGAAAAAGCAGCCTGTGCTGGAAACGTGAGCAGGGAATGCAAGAGGAAAGGAGAAGGAGCTGAGGTGGATTCTTTGCCTTTCAATCCCATGTCACGTTAGCAGTTCAGTGTCACCTCTCCCAGGGGCGTCTCTCTGCTTCCCGGGGCCTTTTAGCGAATAGTGAAAGGGTGCAGTTTGGATTTATTCGGGTAGGACTGGTCTCAAGATTAGTTGCAAGAACATTTTGAAACTTGTATCAGCACCTGCCAGTGGAGCAGCACTGAATGCAAGGAAGCAAGAAAATCAATTGTGTATGGCTGCCTGCTGTGCTGTCCTTGGATCTTATCTGCAATATTAGATGTTCCTTTCTGCAGGATGAAAATAGATACAGTCCAAAGGAAGCCTAGTCCTGTGTAGGGAAGCAAATCACCAAGGATTGAAGAGTGTTTTGAAGGTGTCATAGTGTCCCAGTTTTATATCCTGCAATAACCAAGTTTCTATCATCTGCCACCTGGTCTCCACACTTTCCTCTTGGAGTCCTACATTATATTCGGGTGGAGCAGGAGAGCAGCTCCACAAGCTCAGAGACGGGTGGGCACCTGAGCTACTAATGCCAGTACTTTGTCACTACCTTTGGTTTCTGCCATTGAGTATCCAGGTGGTGAGGCACAAACTTTCCATGGAGACGTAAAAACATTAACGCTAATGTTAAACTGTCCCTCGCGTCTGCTCTCCAGGGGGCTCAAAGTGCTTAAAAAGTGCAAAAATAAATCTGTAATTGTGTTTTGTCTCACTGGCTAAGTCAACGTTAATGCCAAGTTGTTTTCTTTTCTTCCTGGATCTTCCAGGATCATCCTATGCAAAATCTCACTCTGTAGCTCAGCTCACCCCAACTTGAGTTTCTCAGTGCAAACATAAACTGAATCACGTTTTTCTGAGTCCCTCCTTTGTTTTAATGTTTTTCTGATTGTTGTTCATAGTATCTTGACTGGACCATATTCTGTGATATAAAGTACTGTCCTCACTGATTTTAACTGATTGCACTGTAGTAAGTACCTTCTGTCTCTCCTGTGCAAAGCAGACATTGCTTCAGGGTTTGAAAAGAGAGTTTACATAGACTTTAGGGCAAGTCTGCAATTTGAAATGTGACTTTAGGGATAGTGACGAAGCATCGCACCAAACTAGAATTTCAAATGTAACCCGCTAAGGCAGGCTGCTTAGCAGGGCTACATTCCCTTACTTCAAAGCAATGGCTGTACGAGAACTTTTTTTTTTAATATTTTGCTTGTGGCATCCAGATAGTTTTAGATGTAGTTTTATCCTGCTATCTTGATTTTCTGGCTGTTGCTAGAGGAGACCCAAGCTGGAAAATAGAATTATTTTACAGAGTTACCTTTCTAAGTTATTTAACAGTTGTTTAAAAGGAGTATCATTGTTTTTTAAAGTCTTCTCTTAAAGAGGAGATTGATATAACAAATAGGAGACAATATAGATTTTTCTAGACCTCTGAGAGCCCTATCCTCGTCCTGCTGTACCCTCTGTGCTCATACATAGACATGCGCACGCACGAGAATTTTTTAATTGCTTTAAGCAATTGTTCTCTACAGAGCATTCAGTTTTATTTGTGTATTTGATTCGTATTTGTACATTTGAATAGTTATTTTTCATAATACTTTTTCCTGGTATTCATCTTTATGCTTAATCATCGTATGCAACAGCGTGTAACGAAATGGTGGAAAGTGCTAGTATAACAAAATTCTCAAAATCATGTTTGCAATGTACAGCAGGCTTCTTGACCTTGTAAATCACAATCTTCTATAGATTTGCCTATAAACGGCTTGAGGCCTTAGACATAGATACATATTCAAAGTATTTTTAAGGTAAATTCCAGCCCGGTTTCCTGCAAGCTGTTCTTGCTGCCAGCAGAGAGCATTGTTGACCCATCCCATACAGCTCTCACCTATAGACCAGGGGACTCCCACAGCCAGGAAGAAAACGAAAACTCATCTTTTTTTGTGTGGGTGGCACGACTGGAATCTGCGGCTTTAGTTTCAGAAGTGGTGGTTTCAGCTGGGGGACAGAACTGGGGGGTCTGTTGCATCAGTGAAGCAGGTGCAGCGGAAGGATGCTCAAAGACCAGCAGAGAAGCCAAATATCCAGTGTGCCTTTTCTGGCAAGAATCCAATAGATCTTGTGGGGTTTTTTTAAAAAAAAAAGTGTAGGGGGGAATGAAAGATAAGGAAATACCAGAGTTTGATACAGTGCCAGTTACTGGGAGGGAGCTGCAGTGTAATTGCTGAGCTTTGAAGAACAACAGGCGTCATCATCAATATTTGATTAAAAAAGGCCCATGTGAAAAATGTAAAATGCAAGAGAGAAGTGTAAAGATTAAAATAAGCTTTTCATCTTCTTAGCTGAAAAGTTTTTAAAAGGAAATGATGTTAATGAGTCCAATTAACCCATTTACCTGCCTAATGTAATGTGTCAGGTATGGGCATATGGCACGACCACTTTTTTTTGCTTTTTAAAGCACCATTTTCAGGAGGAATCTTTCCCATTCACCGCTCTGCAGTTTCGCCTGTTTACTTCTCTTAAGTGACTGATCTGTAAAAAACTTGGAGCAAACCTCATAAATTAAATATCCAGGCTTACTGGCTAATGAGCACAATATGTCAATTTTCAGTGATCAAAATAACGTGCTTCAATAATGTATGCACCATTCCGTAACAAAAATATAATTTTAATAGAGGACCTGCAGGGTCATGGTTAGTCTGCGCTAATTATATGCCACAGGATGTGAATGAACGAAGCTGCTCATAGGACACTGGTAACACCCCCAGAGTCTATATACCACATGCTGCTTTTTAGGGATAATAAAGTACTTTATTGTATTTCCACTCCTCCATTAATGCAATGATTTTTCCTTGTGAGTAACTATTAAGCCTAAAGCAGATGCAGCCAAATTGATGGTGTGTAGCAGTAGTAGCTGCGTGCGTATGGATGCCGGCTTTACAGTGAAATTGTCCTTCCCTTAATCTAAAACATTCCAACTATATTTAAACCACGTGTAGTAGGTGAATTTCATACATACAGAAATAAAATATTTTCTTTTTTACTGGCTTCTGTGGATAGAAAAAGGAAGAAAACGTCTGTCCTCACACTCGGGCCTGGATGAATCGGTTGGCACGAGCTTTTTGCTGCGGTGCAGCCCGAGCATTCGATTTGTGTCGGAATGCTGAGCAGCATCCAGCGTTGGGAGCGGGGTGAAGGATGTGCAGTCAGTTCATCTCTTTTACACCGCAGTCAAAACACATCATTATTAAGGTTAATGACACAATTTTAGGAGAGCCAGAAAACCCCATTTGTTGTAGTTATTTCTGTAATTCTTCTGCTGCCAGGAAGCTCTAAATTTCTACGCCTATTAAGTTTTCATAAGCCCTTTACAATAATTAAATGACTTTTTTGAAATCCTCTGACCACTCAAGCTTTGAAGTTCCAAGAACATGCGATGTACTGAGCCCTGTTTAAGGGAAATCAGTGTCGCGTGCGTAGTGGAGCCAGAGAAGCATGGGAATGCTTTACTGAAATGATATGTCAGTGGAAATGAACAGAAGAATCTATGAAACTCAGCTTTTTAGCCATGAAAGGGACAAAAGTTTTATCAGCTTTTCAGCAGAGCTGGAACAGGTTTTGGAAAGCAGTATATTTCACAATATCAAGCTGCTTCCCAAATTACTGCCAAGGCAAAAAAAATGCAGAGATATTGCAAAATAATTTCCTGAGCCCCGTATCTCTGGAGGTAAACTAGTATTTAGATAACTTGAAATTTGACCTCAATAAAATTCATTATATGGCAAGGCAAATCCTTTGTGGCATGCAGAAATCACAAGCTCTTCTGCCTAGTAGCATGTTTCACTGTGTTTTTTTGGAGCAGCAGTTCTGGCCTGCTTTTTCTAGTTCTGTAAAGAAGGTGAATAAATTAGCCTTTCCAGTTACAAATACTACTGTTGTTGTTTAACAGAGGACCGTTTCACTTTTCCTGTTTTATCTGCTTCAAAAACATTTGTGTACCTTTTTATGTTGAGAAAACAGTGGAAACGCGTAGAGGCAGAAATAAAAGAAAACCAAACAAACATCCTATCCTGAACTTAGCTCTGCTTTTCCTGACATTTCACTCTATTCTAAAACGCTTCATTTTTTTTTCTTTTCCTGACAATGCACTTTAAAAAAGAACTAGAGCTCCCTAAAGAATTATCAGTTCTAGCTTAAATAGAAGAATCGTCTTTGTTTCAATATGCCTGTAATTCAGACGTGTTTGAGTCAATGTGTGAGCTGGCTGGAAGACTGGGAAATCTGGGCTAAAGCCTGAGCTCTAGACTAAGTGACAGCCAGAGGCTGAGCTCAGCTCCTCCCATGTGCCCAGACTTGGTATCACACGTGGCCACTGTCATTCCATAAAACCCTCTCCATCAGGAATCTTCCTAAGACTTCGCCTATGAGAACTCTTCTGCTAAAGCTTGTTCAAGAGATCTTGTCTTTATTTATTTTATTTTATTTTATTTTTTTCTTCCCCATTTGGCATTACCTGCTGCGTTCATAGGTTGCATGGTTGTGGGGAAGAGCTGTTTCTTTGTTTGGTATTCTAAACATCCGTATAGCTCCATGTGTACCGGAGTTGTGTAAATTACTATTTTTACAAGTAATCAAAATGACACAAAGCTCAGAATACCAAGAAGCAATTTTTTCCTCTTGCATCATTCCCAAGCGTGTTTTATTCCATGCAGAGTGGAAGGCACTTTTCTGCTAGCTCAAATCAGAAAGAAATGGTGAGAAACTATTCTGAAAAAGGCTATTAGAAGAACAATTTTCATATCATGCCAATTCACCATCAGTTTTCCTCTGTTTTTCTCGGTCACTGTGCTTACCAAAATACAGATTTCTCTGGCTTTACAGAATAGTTCATAAGGAAAAGAGAAAGAGGTTATGGGATAAAGTTGGCTGGGAATCAGCATATGACTGAACGCTTTTCCAACAGGGACACAATTGAGGCCAGACAGGACCTTAGCTTTCCCGACATAAAAACAAGTTCCATTTAAGGAGTGTTTTATCATGAACATTATAAAGAGTTTCAAGAATATTTAATCTGTTGAAACAATAACGTTGACAAGTTCATCTTGATTATCTTCCCAGGAAGAACCTTTTAGAACATATTCAGTTATGGATCATCATTCCTTTATTAGTAATTGCTTTTCCTCCTATTTTTTATTGCTTTTCCTCCTGTGTCGCATGCAAACCGGAGGCTGAACGCTCCCAAATGCCTGTGAGGTGGGATCGCTCCCAACTGCGGGTGTTTGCACACACACTTGGGTGTTCACATTCCTGTTCGGGATGTGAATCATAGCTGGGACGTTGCAAGGTTCTGAACACCTTATTTACAGCGTAAAGCCAGTCTTGCTCTCATTATCCCAGGTGAAGGTGAGGTTAGAGTTCATTCTCACCTGCAGTGGAGGAAAATACTTCAAATGTGCTTATGTTCTTACTAACCGGGTAGGACTTAGGCAGAAGTTGAACCGGAGCTTTCAAAAATTAACTCTTGCAGATCAGAATAAGTATTTCTTACAAGATGTTAATGGAAATTTCAGCACACTTTTTATTTTTAACCATTTTAAATGCACAGGTTTTGACTAATGGGTCTGCCCCTGAACTACTGAAATCTGTGAGCGGTATCAGTTTTTAACATGTAATTGGTGACTGATCTAGTCTAAAGTAAAGACAGGAAATGCTTCCAGGCCTTCACTTACAGCGAAATACCCACCCCCTGCTGTAACTGAAAGATTTGTAAGTCTATTGTGGCTTACATCTTATGATTTTTATATCAACTATTTCTAAAGTCTAGATGATCCCTAATAAACAAGCCCTTTAATAATCTTTAAAATGATAAACCTGTTGATAAATTGAATTTTCTCCAACAAGATATTGCCATATTGATTTTAGTATTCTGTTTTTAATAAGCAGGGACTGTTCAGAATTGCTTGCTCTGACAGTCTGGAAAGTGGGGCATCAACTCACTTGGCAACTGGCTGAATTTATAAGGGAAGTTTTTGCTAGACCTCTAATCCATTATCCCTCTATTGTTGACGTTCATTTGCATGGGGCCAAACCTGCTGCATATAAAAGACAAACAGGTATGGCTGCCTACAAGCTTCTGTGGTAGATTTCCTCATTTCAGAGGCGATTTCAGCCACCAAATCGAACTATGCATAGAGCCTTAATGGTAATTTCCATCCAGGAGTGTTGCTGAGCAAAGGGCTGAAGGTTTATACTACAATAATGTATCTGTTACCAAGGCAAGCAAATAAAATGGAAACAATACAAAATTCTTGCACGTTAGATAATAATGAAATGCATGTAGAGGCAAACATCCTAACATGTTTATGTTTCACATAAAAAAAATGTTTTTGATATTCTAACTTCCACCTCAAGAGCGAGTGTAACTTGTGTATTAAAACTGTGGGTTTGTATATATATATAAATCCATTCTGGGACTAAAAGCATACACATAATTATGTAAATGCATAGGTGCCTATTTGCATGTCTTGTCAGGGATGTGTATTCAGGGTGTAATGTTAGCTCTTTTACAAAAGCGTTCTTTTTTTTTCTTCTTTATTTCCTACCAGCTTATACTTTCCTAACACACACACAAAAGACTTGCAACATAAATTTATAGAGGATAAAGCATAACAAAACCACTAAGGGATTACTGAACCAAATGTGATATATACAAGCTGACAATTGACAAGGTAGTAATAGGTATTGAGCAAAAACCTGAGTAAAAATGTTATGGCCAGATCACCTTTAAGGATTTTCAGGTTTCTGGTTTAAATACTGTTGCTTGTTGTCTTTTTCATTCATATATTAAAAAAAGGAAGAATTAATACTCCTAAATCCTTGCCTTTCATTCCTTGTATATCCCGTCACACAAAAGCGAAACAAAACCAAACCAACAGCTTCTCAGATAAAAATCCTACACACTGGGCCAAGCTGTTCCTCAAGCTCTGGCCCCTGATGCCATCACAACCAAAGGAGGAGGCACAAAGTGACAATCGTCATTTAATTCCCCCAGCCCTGGGGCTGCTGGCAGCAGCCGAATCCCTCCCGGCTGCGGGGACATCGCAGGACCTGCAGACACAGGAAGGCCCGTGCACCAGGAGCGGTTCACACATGCTGAAAGTCTGAGAAATACTGATGTAGGTCAACCTGGTCCACATCCAGGCACCTTTGAGACACGACCTCGTTCTCAGAAGCGCTGAGTGAACAGAATTCTCTAAGTGATACCATTTCAATGGAGAGGGCTGCTTTTAATAATCTAGGAAACTCCTAAATATGTCCCTTAGGCTATTAGGAAAATGTTAATCCTAATGTTTTCATCTGTAATTGTGTAAAGTGATTTTTTTTTTCCCTTAATCCTTCGGTGATTTGGTTAGTTTGGTCTCTTTTTTACTGTTCTATATATATGGGTAGTCAGCACAGTTATAATTGTAAGTCTGCTTTTCCTGTATTACCTGCACCTCTGCAGCAAGTTAAATACGTGTGGGAAGGTCTCTGGGGTCTTTGCTCCTCTGGGCAAAAGCACCATCTGTTCTGTGTCTCTGTTCTTTGTGATGTTTGGAGGAGAACTTCTGAGTGCTTTCTGTAATTTGCTGTCGGAAAAATACCCGAATCCTGACAAAAGCACGTAGCACAGGAACGTGTGTGTTCTACCCAACTAAAAATGCTCAAGAAATGTTCAGCCTTTCATTTCCATAGTGCACTGCTTCATCCAGGATGCTCAGCCCATTCTGTGTCCTGACTAAGTCCGTGGGACAGATTATAAATTATAATGATATATTATTGTAATTATAAATTATCGGGATGTGGATCTGAGGGTGCCATAAGAGCATATGACACAGCAACAATTCAAAACACATCGTCAGCACTGACCTATCTTCTTTTCTGAGCCTGAAAGGATGAACTTATTGTTCTCCATCTACTGCAGTTACAGCCTGATATTCTCCTATTGGGATCAGTAGCAGCGAGATCAGGTGATACTTGTCCGGACAGTTGTAAGTTTGACTAACTCCTTATTAAAAAACCTCCTTATCTTTATGGAAAATTCCTATTTAACTGTAGGGAATTCTAGAAGCTTCTCTAGAAAGCACTGAAAAAAAAAAGCAAATATGATCATTCTATAGGATCCTGAAACTATTTTGCTACGGAATTCTATAGGGACAGGATTCTCTAACGTACATGTTTCAAACGTCCCAAACTGGGAGACTTCAGATTCTGCTGCAGGATATTTGTGGAAGAGGGTATGAAAAAGTTCAGTAGAAAAAAAAATATTAGTATTGCTAAGGCTATGGGGCTTCACCATTCAGCATGCACTGCTCTCGCATCTATTATGTTAGTAGAAGAGGCCTATCCATTTATTTTCTGTATTCACATCATAAATTAGACGATATTACACCATTACCTAGAAAGGCAAAAAAACTAACACCTTTCGATTATAATTGGATGACCAATAAGTACTCAAAATATCTATCTGCAGTATGTTTGTTCTCATTTCTGGAATGTGCTGCCTAGCCTGGCCACAAAGTACTCGAAGGCCTCCTGCCCCCAACCCCAGCACTGCTACATGCAAAGTCTACTTCTGGAATAAATGCACAAACAAAACAGCACCAGCTATGGCAAAGAGATGGAACAAACCCTCGGGAAGCACAGAACAAAGCCATGGATTAAAATCCTGGATGACAGGACCAACTTCACATACTTTTAATTAATATTTAGCTGACTATATCAGCCCAGACAGCGTAATCCTGCGGCATTCTGGTAGGAGGCTGCGGTAAGAGCTAACCTATCGACATGCTGTTTCTAGCAAATCGCAGACATAAAACTTAATCTACATCATCTAGAAAGCATGTGTGCAGAAAATGTGTAATGCCAGATCTTACCGTGAAAGAGAAGATTAAGGCTGAAAAAGGATTAGAAATTAATTAAGGAGCTTCCTCATGTTTCCTGATATCCCTCTGATCTGTGACCAGCCTGTCTTCAGGGTCTCTGCTACTGATGCACTCGTTAGCGATCGCTCAGACCACAAAGGCTACAAAAGATTATCGTTGTGCTTTAGGAAAAGCTGTAGCTTGGGGTTTACTTTCCAGTTCCACACGCTCGGATCTGTTGCAGGGATCAGCGGGAGATCTGCAGGCTACGGCAGCTCAGCTTCGAGGGCTCACGTTACTGCCAGCAAGTCCTTGGGCGGCGGGCAGGGCTGGGGGCTGCGGAGCTCTGGAGCAGCCCCGGCGGTCAGAACCATCAACTGACTCATGAGACAAGGGGCAGACACGAGCTCCTCGCGGAGCAAACGCTTCCCAAAGCCAAGCAAAATGAATCCTGGGCTCCGTTTGGTGAGCACGGTGCCTGTGGGGTGGTTTAGCAGATACACCGCCCAACAAGGAGTTAGACACTAACAGGGAAAACATGGCATCTTAGGAGGTTTCATTCAAGCTTCGAAGTAAAAAGTTCTGAACTATATGTGCTGGGCTTAGAGGTTGAGAGTATGCATCATTTTAAAATTAATTCTGCTTTATATTAATTAATTCTATTTAGTAGTAATCATTTTAAAATTAATTATGGTATTGACTATGCAGAGAGTTTCTCATTTATGACATGGGTGTTTCAATTTTCTGGAACTTGATTATACTCTAAAATTCAACCTTCACCCCAGTGAGGGAGAACAATTATTATTTTGTTTGGAATTCACAGCTTAACTTGCACACAAATGGAATTAGTACTGCATGGCTGTGTGAGATATCCTATCAACAGGGCCCTCAAGCTTGTTTCAGTGAAAATCAAATGTATTTTATCACCTTTGTGGATATACAGCTATGAGCGGGTTCTGAAGTAGAGAGGGTATCGTATGCACTGACAGCATTTATGAAAGCAAGTGGTGATAAAAGAGCAGTAAAATTTGTTTGGGAAAGATTAGCCAGTTTGGTTTCAAATGAAAACTCTAGAAAAGAGCAGGGAAAAGCTGACTTGTCAAGCAGAAAGGCTTTTACTGATTGTGTGTATTCAACACCACTGAAACCCCCTAAAACTATGACATCGATTAATTAGACAAAAAAGAAACCCTGAATAATTAAATAGCTGCTTTAAAAAATGTTATTGGTGTCTGAAAATTGCTATTGATTATTATTACGGGATGCAACATGACTCAACATGAATCGAGACAAAATCAAAGCATTCATCTCTTCTTACAAAAAATTCCATGAGTAATTCCGTACAGCTGTCGCGCTCAGCTCCGTGCTATTTAGTACGTCCCATTTTCCAGCAGGAATCCACGCGAGGAGCCTGCCCTCTCCTGCCGACAGCTCGGGAGTTGCTGGAATTTCCACTTTTGGCTGCAGGTTACCACATTTCCATATTTCTTTGGGCTGCTTTAGCAGAGATGAAAATGTCTTCTATTCTGCCTTCGCCGCAGTGTTTGGGGAATAAAGCAGGACACTTCTGTGCATCCACACTGACACATTCATCAGACCCCACGAGGCTTCGTTCTCTCTTCCCTGTCACCAATACCCACAGAGCAGCGTCTCCGGCTCCGAACCTCAGCACTGAAACCTTCAGGCTGGCTCTGCACCAGGTATCGGTACCGGATTTACTCTGCTCCTGTGTAAACAGCAGCATTTCGGTGCAACAAAACGAGATCAATGCTGAGCGCGTCCAGGCTCCTGATGTTCTCAAACAGAGAACACGGAGCTGCTGCTGACGGCGGCAGCTCCAGGGCCACCCATAAAACGATGCCACCAGCAGCTAATAGGCCCTAGGGACCCAGACTGGGACGCTGTTTAAAAACTGTCTTGGCTCAAACCCGTGGAGCCGCGGATTCACGCTCCCTCAGACATGCAAGACGTCTTTTCTCAAGCTACTGTCAAATTATGTTATTTTTTGTGCTGAGAGACCCAGTATATAAGGTATTTGCAACCTGTGCAATACGCTGGATTGACAGCTAGTTTCATCTTATTTGTTTTAAAGCAAAATGTTAATTACAGCAAAACCTGCCATTTCACAGAATCCACATACTATTAAAAAGAAAAACTTTTTCTTACTACTAAAAATGTATGGGGAAGGATAACTTCAGGGAATAATTAACAATACCTGCAAAATACAGGAAGGGATTCAAATCTGTTATCACTACCACGTTTAAGTTCCTATGAACTTTTTTCTTATAGAAAATACAGTTAGCAGCTGTTCCTCTTTGTCTTCTAACATTAAATTAGTAATTATTGTGTAGCATGTATGCACAAATATTTATCATTAGCTTTATGATTCTCTCTTTTTTTCTTCCTTTTTTTTTTTTAAACCACTACAGCTATTCAGTTCCTCTAAGTCTTCTAACAATTACGTAAAGATATCATTTGGGACCCCTGAATTGTACATTTTCTCCATATGTGGCACACCCAACCTCCTGTTCTCACATACGCACATAGATGACTGCATCAAAGCATCTTCTATTTCATGCGGTAAACCGGTTTCTAAGAATTACCATATAAACCTTAGGTGAAATATAACACACCTTAAAAGGCTCTCGTTACAATATATTTATCAAATAGCTTTTGCCAACTAGAATGGAGTCAAGGAAGCTTCTTGCCAGGTGGGGTAAGGGATTCACGGGCAAGAACTCAGTCAGGCGTCCTTTAATCAAAACTCTTGGCACAGAAATTGTATTTGCAGTTTGACTTCTCTTTGCTGAATACTCCTCTGCCTTCTGCGCCCTGCCAAATTTAGAGCTCTTCAAAACACTTTTCTCCTTCCATTTTGTTTCCTGTGGGCTCCCACTATTTTTGCCTTCCTAATATATAGTAGGCAAGTGTATGTGTGTGGGTATGTGTGTGTGTGTATATATATGTGAAAGACTTGGTTACTTTTAGATCAGTTTCATTAGATTGCTTCGAGCCTTTATCTGGAAACTATGTGATAGTTTACATGAATTTATTTTTAAGGGATACTAAGTACAAGGCAGATCATGTTTTAAGAGGGGCTGTACCTATGGAATGAAATAGATTTACTGTTAAACGGGCAGGAACTGCAGTATAGGCAGGACACTTGGAGCTGGAGCTCTGCTGGCACCAGTGGGAGCTGGGGAAGCTTCAAGCCAGGTCTTTTTCATTCAAGTAATGACAGCAGAGGCACATATCATTTATTTTATTTATCAAGGGAGATTTTAAGAGGCCTGATCCCTCAAAAAAACGCAGGCCCTTGTTCTCAGCTGTGCTGCATAAAATGAGCCTCCACTGCATTAGCATTGTGGTGTAGATGGCTGCAGATTCCCCCAAATGACCACAAAGCTTTCAAAAGCCGGCAGCTACCGCCACGCTGCTCTCTAAGGCACAACGCTGGCGCTTGGATTCCCACAAGGTCCTTTCCTACCCGTTCTCTTATTCGGGGTAGATTTTGAACTGCTAGCAACTTAAACGCCAGCAATATTCACAAGACAGCTATCTCTACATCAATAGGGAGAGTGCTACTGGGCTATCTTTTCAAGTCCTGGGAGACATCATAACAGCATCTCTGTCTTGCCTTGTTCCAGGCAGCTGAACAGAGGAATACAGCTAAAAAAACAGTCAAAGAACCAGAATTTTACTAGGAAGTGAATGGCATTAGTCATCCAGCGTAGCGCAGGATGCATCCTCAGAGACCTTAAGGACACTGCGGCTGCTCCCGAACACCCAGATGATGTGAGTAACCAGAATATGCAACAAGCAACTGTGTCTTCAAGCATATTAATAAGCTTGAGGTGACACACTTTGTATTTGAAAGAGTCCCCTCCAGCTAATGTGGGAAAAGGAATTAACTAATGACCTGAACAGTTGCAATTCCATGATTTTAACAAGGTTCATATGGCTCAAAACTTAAATAAACATATGCTTAAAACAGCCAAGTAGGAACGCATGTAACAGCAATGGTGTGGGGCAGAATGAAAGGATTTTAGGAAAACACACTTGCTTTTTCACACAGAGCAGAGGTGGAGCCTGTAAAACCACCCTGTGCACCAGCTTTAGGGGCACGCGTCACTGGAGCCTCAGCTGTTAAGTCCAGCACCCTGCAGGGAAAAGAGGCGTTTTGGGAGGAAAACCTCTCTGTAGAGCATCCTGCTGTTGGGTGCTGGGCTGACATTGACAGATAAGACCAGCGGTCACAGCCATTATTTGGATCACTTTCTTCTCCAAGTGTAAAATGATACTGTAGAAGAAGAGATATTTGGTAGATTATTTGTAATCAAAGTGAAGCTAATGCCTTTTATGATACAGAACTTGTACAGAATAGTCAGGTACATCTGACAATTTATAAAGATATCATTTTTTGCTTACGCACTCCCTAGGCAACGAATTATAATAATCTAGAAAATACTCTGGAAGTGTCTAAGCAACAGAAGAGATCTGACAACTTTTACTATATGACTAACTGCATTAAAGTAATTCAATTTCCCTAAATCAAGAGGAGGAATTAAATTAATGGAGCAATAGTTTGACAAGTTTGGCTTCAGCTAGTAGACATAAGCAAAATCATTACTTAAGCATATTGTTAATTATGTTTAAATCAAGAATAAATTGAGTGATAGCTGTTAATTAAGCTCATGTGCACAGGAAAGTAAAACAAGCAATCACATTACAGCAGGCTGTAAATACGTGTGTTTGCACCATACTGTTACACACGTGAGATGTGGGTGAGGGAGGAGGGTGCACATGGGTGCACACACACGGAGACTTTCAGGTCAAAGCTGTTTTATTGTTTAATATAGATGAATGAAGGCTCCAATGCTGCTGTCAGTTCACTCTGGGCCTCTGATTCACCCATTTTTCACTTAGGTGTGTCGGTGAGCACACACAGATTCGTGATCGTTGTGAAGCGCAGTCCTCATGGCTCTCACCAGAGTCAGGGATCTCGGTTCCACAGGAGCTGATGGCCCAGTAACTTGGGAGGAGGGCTGGGTCATGCGAGGGCAGAGTCTGCTAAGTATGTTGCACTCTTAAACATGTTGCACCCTGTAGACTGTAATAAAAGGTCATGTAGGTGTCCAGATGGCATTACAATTCTTGTTAAGGGAAAAATATTCTGGTCTGAAGAAATATAAATGAACTCATATGAAGCACCTTTGTATCCCTGGCTGATTTTCTAACCTCTAAGTCAGCCCCACACGCACTCGTGTCCACATACATACATGTTCATAAACGGTCTAGGAAATGAAAGATGAACTCATATTAACTGATTGGCTCTGTGAGCCAAGTTGAATCATAATGCTATTTATGTATACAGACTTAATTCAGCAGTTTAGCTAAAAGGACGGGACGGTACATGTGAGCTCGGTGCGCTCTGAGAGCTTGAGCAGCACATCAGCAGAATCAGGTCGACATCGGATGACCTAAATCTGCACGTCAGCATCCCTGTACTCACCACAACGAGAACTCTGCAGCTGACATCAGCTGGGAAAAAGGTCTTCAGAGCTTTGCATCTGAATTGTTAACATTTCAGTCTGAGCTGCCTTGTTGTCTATGTGATCTGAACAACACTAAGGAAAGAAATTTTATAACTTTCTTCATTTGGGGCGGGGGGGGGAGTTGCTTCCCATTACATTATAAAGGTAGAAGAAAACTAAAGGTTTTCATTAAATTGCATGAGTTACAATTTAAAGTAAATGTCAGGCAGTATTAAAGCAGTTTAAAAACTGAACAGATATCGATAACTAAATTATTATATGGAAACAGTGCATCTGTGGATAAGTGTTGTTCTTCCTGGTGTCATTAGGCACACTCTCTGTGTTCTTTGTGGCTTCTGTCCTCAGTCTGAGCTCTGTCAGGTGCTCACCGCAGGTGGGGTTTGCATTGATCCCCTGCACCTGCTCAGGCCCAGACACCCTTCTGCTCACACGCTGAGCTTTTGCACGTGTTCTGGTATTTATTGCAACCAGTGGCAGCCCATTAACTCTTTAATAAGCTGGGGAAAGTGAGCAGATTTGAGATAATATCGCTCAAACTTTTTCATGTGATAGAGTTCAGATGCTGGAACGGGCACTTTGCCTCATCGTCCGCTGACCCTCAGGTTCCAGTCAATGCTCACGGCTTTTCGTGTGTGTGGATGTTACCTGTACTCTGGCTGGTTTTTGAGAGACATCCAACAAGGGCTGTATTTTCAGATGAGTTTTACCCTCCGGAACTCAAACTGGGAACAACAGAAGTCGCTGGGGGTTCAAAGAGAGTGATGGTTCCTGTATTTGTTAACTGGGAACTGAGCTACCTTGAAAATAGTAACTCCTAGTATTCAAAGCACAACTTCAATAACAATAACCAGTAAAGCGAGGCAAAAGTATTTAAAGCCAAGCATAACTCTCTTTTTTTCCTGTAAGGAACCAAGTTCAGCAAAACTAAATTAACTACACGTGAGAAAAGAAAGTAATACAAAGATTGAAGGAAAAAGTAGTAATAAACTGTGACATATATTTAAAGGCAAACATGAGGAAACAAAGTTTTTGACTGAAAGCATTCAGCGTAAATGCAAATATCTTACAAAAATCAGAAGTAAAGTCTTGATTAAATGGTGGTACTTTATGAGAATGTGTAGCTCTCTTCAGGAGGAAAACAGCCTACAGTTAAACAATGAAGTTCAATTAGTAGTTACTATCCAAGGTTTAAAAGTCTCATGTGCTCTTGGAAATGCAGATCCATGGATTCCAATGTACCCCCAGGTAAATACACAGTAACTGCAGCAAAGTTGTGTGGACTCAGACAGCTCTAACTGAAAGTAGAATTTGACTGTAATCTATTACTGGTAATTCCCACTGAGTTGATTATGCTGTTTCAAGTTCAATCAATGACGTGCTAAAAGGAAAGTCCCTATAAAAATGTCAGTGCAAACAAAAGGAAAGATGAGGATGATTTCCCCAACGCTGATGCAGTTCCTGATGCTCCAGATGCTACTCGGCTAAGCAGCTAAAGACTTTCCTCTGCTACCTATAAAGGGATTTCTGAAGAACAAATATTTAGCTACAAAATTCACTAAACAGCACAAGATGACAACTATTTCGAAGGCGCTTCCCAGGGCGGTCTCTCAGCCTAGAAAGTCACAGTTTTCCACCTATTTGTTTCAAATCGCACACCGCCCTAGTACAGTAACAGTGTTCGGAGGACTGTTTCCAACAGCCGTGCTGCCTGCACCCCGGCTCTTTCGCCTCGGCCTCCAAAGAAAAGAGGTCGAAATAACAGGAGATGGAAACTGAGGGCACGTCTGTCCTGCAAACCCCAGCGCCGTGCTCAGACACGGCCGCTGAAACCTGTCCGGCCGCGTACCGAGGATCGCCGCGTCAGCGTTATTTTAACATTTTGTTTCAGTTTATGTTGCATCCACGGGATAAAGTTAAAATCCAGGGCAAGGCACCAACCTTACAGCAATAGATTTATGGTGGCTAAAAATGAGTAATCCAAATACTTAAAAAATTATTCCAGTCTCTTTCTCCGTACGCCTTGTAAACTTACTTCTATTTATCTACCATTTCCTAGCTGTGAGAACCTGGGGGAGGAGATGCACTGTCCCAGATATCACAAGGTCTGGATTGCTGGAGGGAGGAGCTTACTGTGGGAATTCTGTATGCAGATGTCTTTCAATTCCCCTGCATCCCCCACGCATCCTCATCCGAGCTGCTGCCCACACACACGGTGATGTCGGATTTTTTTATTTCTGCTATCATGTTACGTGCTTCCCCAGATGGGAACTAAATCTCAGTAAGCGGAGATGAGGAGATTTGCTTTGAAAGCACATTCCTGAGCTAAACTAAAACTCTGAAGGAGACGCACATTTTAAAAACTGCAGATGATTTTGATAGGACTGGATACGTATTTTTGCTGAAAGTATTGACCTCCTGCTTGCACCTATTAGAAAGTCTACCCAATGCTAGCAGGGCACCTACAGGTGGTTATACAGCTACCAATGGGTTATTAAATCTTCTCCAAATCAATGCTTCATCTCCCAGAAATGCCTTTTAAAAGCTGGGGAGGTGCAGAAACACCCAAGGGAATTATACAGAAACCATCCTATGTTTTTTAAAAATCTAATTAACTGTAACGTAATTTCACTCCACTGAGACCATAATAGCAGAGATGTAAGAGAAGGAGCAGTAATTTGCTTTGCTGGCTATTGATTTCTGGAAGGTAACTGGAAGAGGCAGGTATTTTTAGTCCATCTTACAAAATAGTGTATAAGTAAAGATTTTTCAGTGCTCAGGGAGAAAATCTAAACAACATTTAAATGTCTTGTTTTGCTGCAAGCTCTGCTCACACTTTGGAGTTTGGTCAGTAAGCAGGGATAGATCGTTAATAGCTGTAAAAATGGGCTTGTCTGTGCTTTGGAGTTTTCTGATCTATTGGAAATATTGACTTTACACGCCCCCCCCCCGCCGCCTTCCCAATATTACATGGACGGCAAGTAGCTCTGCAGGCCCATCGGGTCACCCACCGAGGTGGTCAGGAGCGCGTTTCGCTGCTCACGTCGCCGGCTTTGCTTTTCAGTTAAACAGTCAGTGTTTTGCAAGGAACACTGAAAACATCTGCCAGTGTCGGTACCGCTGGGAAGGTCCTTCCCCCCCGAGCAGCCGCTTGTCTGTTTGACAAGGGTGTCCCAGCAGCCTTGGGGGGAGGAAATTCGGGGGGCACTGAGGTGCATCTGGCACCGGCCAGCACGGCTGCTGGGGCTGACACCACCGTTCTTGCGTGGAACGGCTGCCAAGGGGTAGCAGCCTGTACTGAATTTTACACGAACCTGTCAATACAGTCCGTAAGGTTACAATTTGGGCGCTCCTCAGAGACTTAAATCAGCAAAACGTCACCTCATCATTCTCTGCAACAAGGATATTTTGTCTAATATTAGCTAAATTCTGCTCTTATTTATGCCCTGTTGGTTTTGTTTTCAGAACATTTTGTAGACATACAACAGGAATGTTGTTGCTGTTTAGATTGGATATTAGGAAAAAATTCTTAATGGAGAGGGTTGTTGGGCATTGGAGCAGGCTGCCCAGGGCAGAGGTGGAGTCACCATCCCTGGAGGGGTTTAAATGGCGTTTAGACGAGGTTCTTAGGGACATGGTTTAGTGCTAGAGTGAGGTTATGGTTGGGCTCGATGGTCCTGAGGGTCTCTTCCAGCTGAAACAATTCTATGATTCTGCTCTCAGTAACAGAGTAGCAACACTGATTTAAACAGTGGTCTTCTGGCTTTCTCCATGTCTAAGGACATTTGTAAAGGCAGAAAATTCAACAAATGAAATTCTAGTCTCCAAATTAAAAAAAAAATCCCTATCTATTTGGTTCTGGGATTTTAAAGCTAGAAAGAAGATGTGACGATAAAGCGTAAAACAAAAAAAGGGCTTAAAGTGTAGCTTTTTCAAGACTTAAACCAGAAACCTGTTGTAGTTTAGGCTGCTTTGTGAAGACGATGAAAGAACAGGACCGGGTGCTGAACTACTTCAACGTCAGAGGTGGCTTGACTGGGCTGGCAGGTCAGTGCTCAAAGCCTCTAATGTTGTGAGGAATGTGGCATTTCTGAAACAGCGGGTAATGATCCTTCTAACAGATATTTCCTTGAAAATAGATTTTGCAGAAACTGGGAAAGTTACTGCTGATCTCATCTGAATGAATATCACAAACACAATTAAATGGACAGATTTCGCCAAATTTTAAGCATTGTTCTTTTGGTTTGGCCACATCTAGGAATGTATCAGGTGAGCATTTTCTCTTCAAACAAAATGAGTTTTCCAACTCAGTGTCACGGTATCCTTGGTTGTGCTGTAGCCGTAATTCCAGAAGGAAAATTCTGGTTCAGTATTTTAAAAGTCACCTTCTCTCCGTTACATCAATCTGCCAAAGTCCAACTGCTGCAGGTAAACTCAACTCCCACAATTTCTCACACACACACAAACACACACAGAGTCTCTCGCACACATCTCCAGCTGGCTTATTCCTGGCAAGTAATAGCTTTTCTTTCACACTTAAATCTGTGTTTTAATTTTAGTTCACCCTCTTTCAAAACCAGAAGCCTACAGTCTCCCTAGCACTAATTTTTGTTCCATCTGCATCTAAACTTCAGGCTAGATATTCAGTGTTATGACAAAGTGAAGCACTTAAGGAAAATTTCCTATCAAAAGTCTTGTTTCTCAGAAGTAAAAGCTAATACACAGTTTTGGGAGAAACATTACAGTTGCAAGCCTATGCACATAATGCAACTATTTATCATTGTTGGGCACTTTTGACTGGATGATTCAAGATTTACTTCACGGTTTCAAGACATTTACAAGAAAATAAAGGAGAAAACATTTGGTAAAAGATGATCCCATACATTATAAATAACTATTTCTGTGGTGTCACCATAAAATATCTTCTAATAATGAACCAAGGTGAGTAATTCACACAATCTTCTATTGACTTGAGAAATTAGATTATTTTTTAGGAGCTAAGTGAACAATAAATTTCAGTTCCAAATGAGCAGCACTGCAGATAGTCTCCAACCCTTATGCAGATATCTACATGGGCAAGGGAACTAACGGCCAGGCACAGCGAACATCGCTGTACTCTGCTCGTGGAGCGTGTGTCAAAGCAACACGATCACGTAAGTCACCGACAGTGCATGCTCCACCAGTTTAACACTTTTCAAAGGCTTTTAAAATAATTTTCAAATACCCCTAAAGTGGTCTGTCCGTTCTGTCAAAATTATAATTACTACTCAAATGACAACTAAAGTTGCTGACGTGTTCCAAGCTTGTGCTTCATTTTGCCACAGAGGGTTATTTTCCTCAGAAAGTGGTGGCTGCCCTAAGTTGTTCAATAAATTTAAAGATTTTTTACTGCATTCAGTAGCAAATACATTCTTGTAAAACACACTGTAGATGCAACTAAATAAAGGGAAAAGCTGAAACTCGCCCTTTTTATTGTCAGCAAGAATAACACGGTATATGGAAAGCTCAGAGGTTAATACACTATTAAAAGTAGAGTCAACCCCAGCGATTTGGTCTGATACATTGTCTACTGGGTCTGTGTGACTCTATCCAGAACAAAGTATTCTGTTTGCTGGAATAATGAGTATTCATATCAGTGTCCTTCTTGTGAATTGTTACATACAGACATGAAATGGCATCCGAATGACAAACTAGGAAAACCTAAAGAAAGAAAATGCCTGCCTGTTCCACTAAGACATATAAAAGGGGCTTTTCCAGCAGATATTCAATGCCAAATTATTCCGAAGGGTCCTTAGGAATGTGATTCCTCCCTGTGGCTTTGGACCCTCTCTGCTGCAATCTGGTTGGAGCTGCAGCTGCTCCCAGTGCCAAGGGATCCGGGTGCAAGGCTGCCAGCTGTACCGTGATCCTTAATATTTAGCTGTTTTCTATGTAGCTGCAAAATATCCCTACCTGCCTCTTCGTGTCGGAGGTCTGCCTGTCTTTGCCCTGCAGATTGGCTGGAGGAGGGATAGAGACAACCAGAATTTTACTTGTGCAACCCAGACGCTCATCTGAGTGTGTGTAAACACACGGCAGAAGCTGAGCCGAGCACGAACCAAGAGGTCTGACCCGAGCGGGGCTCTTCAATGACCAGCACGTAAAGCCGTGCACTATGAGCCCTCAAATTCTAATGTTCATCAAGAATCGGTATTTGGGTTGATAAGAATACGGGGTAACCGACCACTGACTTCTCCAAGCTTTGGATGCAAACCCTTTCCATAGGGCCTGCCTAGAGCTCAGCACACAGCTTTATAAAGTCTCACACTTCTGAAGCCCTCATTGCTAATCTCTTATTTTGACTTATAATGTTGTATCCAAGTTTAGTTTTTCTGCTAAACAAGAAATCTCATTTCCTTGGCACTAGGCAAGAAAAGTTTCCAAGTTTCCTTTCAAAATCAAAAGTAGGGTTTGCTTGAGATAAATTCTCTAGATCTTGGCTCAGCTACAGAAATAATTTCAAGAGAAACAGCCCCCTCGCCCCAAATCTAACAACACTTGACAGCAGGAAAACAATTCAGTGCAAACAGAAGCTTTGCAACTGCCAGGAATGAAATCCTGGCTTCACTGAAGAAAAAGAGACTTCTGCCATCGATTTCAGTGAAGCCAAATTTTCTTTCCAGGTCATTTGAATCCACGTCTCACAGCTGGTTGCCCAGGTCTAGAAGCACCACAGAATGGTTTTTGGCAGTCGGATGCTACTGGAATACTCAGCATCTGCCTAATACTTTGGGCAGCAAATTCCATCAAGTCAGAGCTGTGTGGCGCAGGCCCAGGCTGCAGGCTGCCGAGGCACAAGTTCCCAAAACCAGGACTTCTTCAGGTTCACGTGCGTTACCAGTCCGGAGTCAGGGCTGGTTGTGTCTGGAGTCGCAGCGGCAGCGCGTTGTGATGAACGCAGCACCAGCGGGACGCTCGGCTGCTCTAAGGAACCACCGCTTTCCCTTGTTTAAAGAATAGTAAACACAACTGCTCACAGCTCTTATTATTTGCTTACGCTAGGCGTAAAAGAAAGAATGTCCTCTGTGAACATGGTAGGAGATGATGGCAGGCTTTATGTTGAATATTTCCATAATAAGTAAGCGATTTTTCATTATTTTTTTCAGGAGGAGAAGTGGTGAGTGTTAAACCAATAAAGTCAGTAAGTCTTCTGTTGCTTTTAGCATTTTATGGTATTAGAACTAATAACTAGTATACAAATATTAAAACTGAGATTTGCAGAGGAAATAATTTCGTGTTTAATGTAGCTGGATTCAGTGTCCCTCTGGTTCTTCCATTTCTCATTCACTCTTTTGCTTACAATTTCTCTTTAGACCTGTTTTGACCTGAATTAATATGCATAAAGCAAACAGATAAGCATCTTGCCCAAATCTGAAGTTACTGCTTACAGCCTGGCTTTGGCTGCCAAAACCATGAGGTGCTGCTGGAGAAATCTTGAAATTCATTGGGATATCAGCAACTGTTACTGAGTTTAGATGGTTTAGATGAGTTTAGACACTAGAGTGATAGGTGGCTGCAGAGCTACAAATAGAGTACTGTGCCGTGAGAATTGGTTCTCTTCATTTAGCCATCATTGACTCATCATTTGGACATTGAGGGGAGCGAACTACCCAGCTGCCATGGAATTTCAACTAGAAAATGGTACCCAGCTCACCTAGGGACTTTTGACATAACTCAGCCTAAATCGTTAGGACCAAAGCCAGTAAGTGGTCAACTGCGCATCGGCTGCTCTGGATGCTCAAAATCCCGCATCTGTGAATCCTCGGGTACATTTTAATGTACTCTTTAACATGGGCCTGGAATCATCTGACTTTATTTACTGAGCACCCTGAAGGAATTTGTGAATGAACTGCATTAAGAAGCTGCTGATGCCTTGTGGGAAATCTCTGAAACACATTTTATTTGGAATCGATTCTTTATGTGCCCTGTAGCATATTTTCTCCGTCTCTTTTCTTTTGCACTGGAATCCTTATGAGAAAAGTCATTGCCTTTTTAGGGGCAAGATTTCCATTACTGTCTCATTTCAGACTGAATTTCCATGTTTAAGTATATGCCGTTTGAAGCAGCAATTAATGCAAACTCTATTCCCCAGAAAGAAGAGGTTGGGATTTTTTTTTTCGGGGAGGATGAGCTGAAAATAAGGGAGAGGCTTGCATTTGCTCAAAAATTCTGTTAGCTTGCCTGATGAGGGTGCGAGAGAGACATAAGAGAATGAGGAGAAACCTATTCCCTTCCTTGTAGATCCTAGCTAGGAATTGTCTCAACAGGTCTTTTGGCACTTACTCAGGATGAGCCGAGCGGATTTGGAAGTAAGGCTCTATGCTGCAGTATTGAAGTATGACAATAAAAGTGGCATGATTTCATTTATTTTAGTTTCTCACCACACAGCGTAGCTCAGTAAGTGCATTAGACATTTTGGGATTCTGCCATCTCGCATTTCACTGCTGTCATCTCAGTTTGTCAGCAAAACAATATTTTAATGAGTCAAGAATACTGAGCGGCATCCAGGACCCTAACTGAATTTTTTTTCTTTCGTGTGACTACAGATATGGCCCGATAAGCTATGTCTTGAAGTAAACATAAGCAAGAGTATTTTCCTTAGATTGTATTTTGCATTAGTGCCAGAAAATCTTAGTCCTCCTCAGTGTAAGGTGGCAGAGGAACCCCTTGCCCACAGCCCACAGCAGCGTTTATGCATCGTCGTAACGCAGGATTGGGGCTCTGGTTTGCCAAGGCCAGGCCTGGGCAGCTCTCCAGACGTGCAGGTATTTCTGAAAACGAAATCTGAAAGCACGAAATACACAGCAGAAGAACTGATGAGTTTTTAATATGGAAATCATATTTTAGGATTAAATTCCACTCTTAAATACAGGTAGATAATTCCAGTGATGTGGGACTGTGTATAAGGAAAAATATCTTTATCTTCACTGATGGTTTTTAGAGCAAATCCCAAGGGGCAGCAAGAGTAACAGCATTTGGCTCTTTGTAACTGAGCAGACTAATAAAGAACTGCTTTATCCTGTATTTACGGCAGAGTTTCTTGGAGGTGAACTTCAATCTCTAGTAGCTTTATGTTTGTTCAAAAATACCACATGATTTTTAAAGGTGCGTTGTATAATACTAGGACTAAGCCACTCTTGTTGCCTAATACTGTACAACAGCTCCCATCGGAACGACTATTCAAATAAGACCGTTTTCTAAAATAAATGAAGAAAATATGCATAAAAAAATCAAAGCATATGAAGCTAAACAGGCCCTACTGTTGGAGTGTTACCTGTGTGGGTGCTTGGCCAAGCAGTGAAAGATTCATGCCTTCATTTTCAAGTTTGTGTTTAGTTTGTGTTTAATAATGGATGCCTAAAGCCACTGGGGGACCTATTTGCACAGCTCCTGCAGTGATTTTTACCCCATCCTGGTTTTATAAGGAACTTCAGTGATGGAAGCACATGCTGTTCAGATAGACTGAGTACAGTGGTTCCAAAAGGTACATATAATCCCTTTTTAGCCAGTGATTTCAGTTTTCACTGAGCAATTATGCTGGAAATATTTACCGTTTTCAAACCATTATGTTGCAAAAGTGTAAATAACAATTTTGAATCATTCACTTGCAATTAAGCCAAGCTTTTAATTTCAGTTTTTTAAAAGGTTAATAGGCTCCAGTGACCATAAATATTAGTTTTAGCTATACACGTCAGAGCCTTTCCAGGCAAGTGCGAGGACCTCATCACCTATAGTCAACATAGAAGAATAAAAACAAGCGCTCCACTGGTACTGAGAATGTAATAATAATTTAATCTTTGATTTTTTTTTTTCCACTAATAGAAAGGCAGATTGTAGAAATGAAAATATGGATGCAAAATGAGCCGAACATATTCAAGATCAGCATAAGTGCACCAGGCTGAGAAAAATTACCCCAACAATTATTTTTGTCCTTTCGGTCTGCTTTTTTACTACCTTTTGATGTGATTCATGCTTTTATTTTGGTTTTACATCTTGAGGTATATTCTTTTTCATGACTGATTTAGTCTTCCGTTTTAGAAAAATGTAATGGCAGCGTGGTTTTTAAGGTTATACAAAACTACGCACAGTGAGGAGCCAGAAACTTGAGGCCAGAAAGAAAACATCTTGAATTACTGTCTTACTTGAATATTAAATTCAGTCAGAAGCACTAAGGCAAGAAACTATTGGCTTATATTTTTTTAAATAAGTGTCTTGGAGTAGGTCTTCACAGACGAATAGTTTACAGATTTTTTACTGATTATTTATGATAAATGTTTAGTGACTATTATCTCAGCAGGAAACCCACTCTAACAGTTACTGTGGTGCAATGTAAAAGAATATTACAGTTTGCTGACATTAATTTATCTTGATTATTCTAATGATTTTATATTTTTATTGGTGCACTGGATTGCAAAAAATGCAGCATAATTTAATTTTTACCATCATATGTGGAGAAATCACTGGAGGCACTAAGATGATGAAAGAAGAGTTATGCTAATACCACAAAAAAGGATGCAAAAATGATTTATGTTACTTTCTTCTCCTATTTGCAGTTCATTAAGTCACTGTCTGCTTGTAATGACCAACTGAAAATTAAAGTACTTCAGAGAAGAACTTTAGGTTCAAGCATCATTAGAGGAAGAGAAATGGGTTCTTTGATGAACTCGACTGCAGAAATCTATAGAGCACAACTTAATCAGACTGCACATTGATCTTTGATGCTAGAAGGCAGACCTAAGATTGAACAAATCTTTTTAATGCATATTTTTCCCTTAAAAAGTAGAATATGATGCATGAGAATGATTTATATCTGATATTCTTCAGGTTTATAAAGTATAATGGTACACTGCACTTTCTTTTTCACTCGCTACAAACTGAAATCTAGAAAAAATAGACACCTATCAGGTTATATATTTCTTATACATTCTGTATTACATAGGATCTGTGACTCTGTGAAATGGCATATTGTTTAACTAATGAATTCTCAATTCACACAAAATGCATAATTTGCATTCCTTTGAACCATGAACCACGACTTACAGTTAGTAGATAACTGTAGAGGGTTAAAATATCTATTTGTTGTCTCTCCTCCAAGAAGATACTTCACTTGACAGTGGACTGAGTTCATCTCACGGGTTTAAATATGCTTTCTCCCAGAAGGATCCCGTTGTACTGCTCGTACCTAAAGAAGTGGTATTTGTTCCACTTACAAAAATAAGATGCGCTGAACCAGCAAAAATTGATTTTAACATGCTTACATTTCTTTTGGAGTTCAGAGGTTAATCCACTTTGAAAATCTTGTCATTACTCCAGTTTATTTTACTTTTTATTATTATTTTTTTTTTAATTGAGTGTCAGTGTAGATATGGAAGGTGGAGCCAGATGCTCTTATTTGGCTCTTATACATGGTTGTAGAACAGCTATACCAGGACAGGATGGAGCTTTCGGAGCCTCTAGCACTTTGTTCCAGTTACGTGTCGTGCTCGAGAATCCTGTACTCCAAGTCATTTCTAAAGGATATTCTTGCTTTCCTTCTACAAAACTATTCTTGCTGGCCAGATAAACACACGGGAAATTAAATAATTGCTTCTAAAACAACCAACTCCTTTTTCACTTTCAACTTCTCCGATTCCTCCTATTTTATTTGCTGCTGAATGTGCCTGTTTGACAGAGCAATCCCTTCTCAGCGTAAACCAATGCTGTCCTGGCAGCAAAACTGCTCGTACGAAATACAGGACGATGGAGATAATTTTTAATCAGGTTAATGTGCTTTAATTGCTATAAAATAGATTTTATTTCCCTAAGTAAGCAAATGGCATTATTTGGGCTATTTAAAACACAAACTCTTTAAACAGTCCAAGTCATTTAGAAATAGATGCATGTTTTCAACAGAAGTACATTGCTGTTCTGGATGTGCCAGTAGCTTTGTGCGTTGAGTAGCGTTCTTGTGAGAAAATAAGTCTTACGCACCCCATGAAATTGAATTTAACGCTCATTGATACCAGGCCTCCTAAAATTGTAAATAACCAAAGATCAAGCATGAAGAAATGGCAAAAGCGACCAATTCATATGAAAAATTCAGCTCTTAAAACACTAAGTACTGCCTGGGAATCAACCGCCCTGTGTTTTCCATGGATTCAGCACAAGTCGCGCAGCTCGATTCCCTTGGCTGGATCTTTGCACCAGTGCAACCTCTTTAATTGTCTCTGAGCTCAGAAAACGCACTCCACGGGACAGGGTTTTGTGCTAGTGAAGCCACATTTAATGAGCAAAGTGGTTTTATCTAGAATCATCTTAACAGCTGCAATTTCAGACATCGTGAAAACACTTTGCAAATGGCATTACTGATCTGCTGGTGACACATTTTACTCTGAAATATTTTAGACTTTTTTGTCCAAATTAGATGCTGAAAATCGATTATTTTTCTTTCTCAAAATGGGTATCCAGACCTTGCCTAAATAGAAAACTAACTAAGCCTGCCCTTAATTTCAAGCCAGGGGGCACATAATAGACACAAAACCCAAATCCCATGTGTGATGGGTTCGTGAGTCAGATGGCACAACAAACACCTTATCACAGTTTAACAGAGACATCAAATGGAAAGGTTTCATATCTAGATAATGTAAAATCTCGATTTGTGGCAAGCAAGATTTTGTTTCCTAGCTAAAGTAACGAAAAGCACAGGTTTCATGTGCTCCATTTAATTTTATATATGAAAACAAGGGATCAGCAGTCTGAAGGTACAGAAAAAAAGGAAACCTCAGCCACTTTCCTAACTGTTACTGTTCTGGACTTACATTTATTTGGCATGGTGCATTGTTAACCGAACCTCAGGGATACAAATAGCACAGGAGAATAATTTAAAAACCAAACGTATGTAAAATAGAAGTGCAGAAATGACTCTTAAGTTGTTAAATTTTTGCTTGGATTCTGATCTCAGTAGCATTGTCCTTGATTCCCATCTTCTCCTCACCCCCCTTCTCGGCTGATGGGAATAAAGGAAAAGATCATCTGAAAACCCTTCCATGTCCAGTAAGTGTGAGGATGTGAAAGTTTGGGAAAACTTTTCCTCCTTGCTGTGTACACCTCCTCAGATTAAGTGAATTTCCAAGAGGCAGAAATGGTCAGCAGAGACGCCGAAGTCCAGAAGGTTTAGGAGCTGTGCTATTAAGAGGTGGTATGGATAGTCTTTGCCTTCAGTTATGTTGGTAGTGTTGGTACTATTGAGAGCTACGCTAGAGAAACTGAGCTGGAATCACACAGTCACTGAGGTGAATGCAGGAAGCCAATATTCAGGGGGCCCAACAAGAAAAGCCGGCAAGCTGAACATTTTTGTTTTTCCTTTGGCAATGATGCATGGAGGGGCATCTGCAGGATTTAATGTCCAAGCAGAAGAGCATGTGAAATCAATAGACAGATTGTAAGAGTGTATCATGGATGTCTTGTATGTTCTCTGTCAAGTATGTTTAAGTGTTAAACCCTTCACTATCTTGTGAGAAGTGTATCTCTGCCTTACAAGGCCTCCCTGTGATTCTTCAACTCTATTTCACTGCTGTGAGCGACAATGACAAAGCTTTCCACTACCCTTCTGCCTCCTTCCATCACGTCTGGTTGTATCCCTTTGTAGCATTTAAGACTACTGTTTTGTTAACAGATTTTCTGAATATTATTCATGATCAACTGAATTTGAAAGAATACAATATTTGTATTGCATAATAAAAGAGAGGATAATTTTTATAGGTTTGATATGTTAGGTAATCAGCTTCACAGATGATCAAAGATTAACTTTAAATGGATGCTGCTGAGAAAGATCTTCAGTCTCAAATCAGCTTTTCTGCTTTAAACCTTTCTCTTTAATCCTCAGCTTCAAGTAATTTTATAAATAGATAAAATTGGAAAATCTTTTAAACTACAGAAGTATAATATAATCAGATGAGCCTCAATGCTATCTTTTCTTTACTCGAGGTAACTGTAAGAAAACATAAATAGTTTGTTGTCTTATAAGCTGCACTGCACCTCAGCAATAATATTAGATCATTAATAAGCAAAACCTGGATCATTTTAAAAAACAAACTAAATCAATGTAAATCCTCTCTCCCCATTACGTAGTATTTCAGAGTTGTTTCTATGTCAGGATTTAAAGCCGAGCTGTATAGTGACCAGCACCCACAGCACCGAGCACAGCTCAGAGGTCCCTGCAGCTGAATAACCCAAAGGCTGGAAAGTGGTTTGGGAAAGAGAACCAGCTCATACGCAGTCTAAATGCTTCTGCAGTTACAGAAATACCAGCCAAATGAAGGCGCTTTTTTAAAAATCGTTTATTCAGATGTTAGGGCCCAGAGTGCTCTTGCCTCATATTTGCTATTTAATACTTAATTATCCTGTTTGAAACGAATAGTCTTGTCTACCACTATACTTAGGGGAGAGTGAGGGGTGCCTTCAATTTGCTCACCTGTCTTTTATGACTACGTTAGAGTAGAATGAATGAATTACCTCTGAAATGTGCATCTCTGTGCATTGATGTAGCCTACGTGAACCCAATGGTTATAGTCCCAGAAGATGAATCCCGCTGTAGGAATCACATCACCAACTCAGTTGCACTAGTATAAATCCAGAAGACTTTAACTGCCTTGCTCAATTTATGCTGTGTGACCCAAGCCAATCCAAACCTTGGGACGCTTCAATCAAGCTGAAATATACAGCTTAATAAGAAAAGTTTTAAACTAGTTTTGATATGAAAACATTTCCTGAGATCCTTGCCAATTTGTGCAGTTTGATATTCTCAATAATGAATAATAAAAGCAATAATAGTAAAATTCCAGCACTACTGAAAAAAAAAAAAATCTACATAAAATGAAACTGATTGTAAGAAGTTACATTAAATGAAAAAAAGTAACCAGGATTTGGAAACTCTTATGCGAGTTTTAATCACTTTTAGCTTTGCTGACAGCAAGGTAAGTAAAAGGTAAACAGTTTTTACAATAAAATGCGGTCTTTAAAACTACACTATTATTGTATATTGAATTGGTAGACCTGATTTTACTGATATTTAAATGGGGTTTGCAGTGATATCAGGCCATCAGTTTCAATGCAGTTACTCCTGATTTGTGTGAGTGTAAGTGAGAATACAGTCCTACGCTGTTCTTTGTTTTGACAGTATGCATATTTTTCCATGCAATTTAAATAATCAAATCCCCTTTCCTCCTTATGCATTGGCCACATCTCATGAAGTCGGTGAATACTTCACAACTCCAGCAAACAGTAGAAAAGGCATTTAGAAGAAAAACTACACATAATCATTAAAAAGACAGAGCATAAAAAACTACCAGAGCTGCAGGGCAGTGTAATATTCACGGACAAATTCTACATTTGTATTCAGCAATAAAAATAAAACCAGATAGAAACTGTCACATCCTGTGCTATGTAGCCTAGGCCTGCAAAAAACAGACTTGAAAGAAATGCATATAGATGGTTATAAACTGGTTTTGGAATGTCATTAATAAAAACAAAAATTGCTTTGGAAAACTCTGTAGAGCCCACTTAGATGTTTTAGGTTAAAACATTCAAGATGAATGTTACAAGATCTATGTGTACTAAGAAGAACGAGTAAAGTAGGGTTGAGAGCAATTTCTGATTGAAAAATAAATGCGTTCTGTTGAGTATAATGGACACCAACATGTACCAGCACGTTTAGAAGCCTTCTCCTCTTGCAGCAACCATTGATGGGTATAGTGAGAGCAACTGAATATTTTTGACCTCATGTCATAACAGAGTCAATGAGCATCACTGAGGAGGGCAGCAAAGGAACAGGGGCTTCCTGTCAAGGCCATAGTGACGTTCATATTCTTTCCGAGTGCTTTGGGTACATCAGTAAAACAAACCAATTTGCAAGGCTGCTTCAGGATGGATCCTCATAGAACACTTTGTCCAGCTCAGTTTTGAGACTCTAAAGCAAGAAGAGCATCTACTGTTACATGTGGGAGGCTCTTTCATGGTCTAGTATCGCTCACTGTTCAAAGTTTTTCCTCATATTCAGCTTCAATTTTCTATTAATTTCTTCCCATAAGCCTAGTTATATGGTACTTATGGCTCAGCAGTGTAATCTGGGATCACAGTTTTGGTCTTCTCTTTTACAATTTTACTGCCTTTTTATAATTAACAACCTGCAAAATTCCCTAAGGAGATACTCAAGTTGACTACAGGAAAAGAAAAGACATTTTGATGCCTTGGGATTGTTACCTGAGGCAAGATAACCTGTTATATATATTACTCCTCTGAGTAAGGATACACTGATAGGCACAGGATCTGCTATCCTGCCTCTATAACTCTGCCCACGGGGAGCATGAATTTTTTGTTATAATACACATCTAGGGCTAAATTGGACTCTGGCTCCTCTTTTCAGAGCTGTGGGTTAACATCATAGGAACAAAACCACTGAGCAGTAGTACTTGGAGCTATTGGGATGGTTCAGAGCAGACAAGTAACATTTAATTTGACTTAAACCTGAATCAGCATTTGAATCAAACTCAGGTGCTCAGAAAGTTTTAAATCTCCCCTTGTGGCTTTTAACATGGGCATTTTTCTTTATCTTGTACCATTCATCCAGTGTCAACAGATGCAGCTCAGAGAAACAATGGAGGTGCCATGGCAGCTCGTTTAATTTATTACTGGTCTCATCTTGATGCTGCAGAATAAGTCGGACTATAAGGAAAGACAAACAAAAGCAGAATGGTAGTAACCGTTCATTCTGCTGGCAAGGTATGCAAGTCAGGCATTAAAAATGAACAAAGAGCTGTAAAGATTCTTCTGCAAAACTAATATGTTTTTCTGAAGTTCTGCGTTATCAGGAATAAAGTTAGACTAGGCTGGTTTCTCTGGTGACCAAGCAAGTCTACGCCATGTCACATTTGTCTTACTGACTTTTATACACTGCTCCCATTTTTATCCTTACCTTGAACAACAAAATATTCCTTAATAGAATCTTAGATTAATTATTAATGCCAGTGTTTATACTAGTAAATAAAAATGGAAATCTGGTCTTCTCTTTTCAGACCTAACATTTTAGCCTAACACTAAGCCTGAGGTACTCTAGCACTTTATTTATTAAAGTTTAATATGGTTCTAGTGCATGTTTCAAGCATTCTTTACTCAGCCATACTTAAAAGCAAATAAGACAACTGAGTTAAAAAGAGTTCCATAAAAATCCAGTTCTTGTTAAACTAAAAGCAAAGGAAAATGCCAGTGAAGATGGGCTACACTTTTTGCTTGTTAAAGCCAGAAAGAGTTTGATTTTAACCCATTTAGACTTTGGCCTGTTTGGATGATTTGATTTGGGGCCAATTTCTAACTCACGGTAGAAGCCTGAAAGAGGAAAAAAAAATCTACAGATTCATCCAGACAAAACATCGTCCCTCTGCTTTCCCAACTCCTAACCTGTGTGCTTCATCAGCCGTTTATCTCCTACCGAATCTTCTCAGCACCGCAGTTATTCTCCACCGTAGAGCTTTATTGGCGGGTTTGAGGCCGCCGGCCCAGCTGACGCCCCGGGCCTGCCCGCACCCTTCCTCCCGCACCCGCACCAGCGCTCTCCAGGGCAATCAAGAGGATTATTGCTCTGACGCTTCTGTTTTACAACTCAGCGGAGCAGGTGCAACCTGCAAACAACGCTGCTTTATTTCGGGAAGTTATGGCGCTCGCCGTTTTTCAGTTTTGTTATCTCAACTAATTTGCTTCAGAGATGCAGGAGGAAACAGAAGGAGCAGGCAGAGCTGAGAATATTGGACTCTATTTTAACTCTTGTGAGAAGGCAGATTACCCTAGTTTAGGAATTTCTGAGATGGATGTAAGATGAGTATCTCAAAAGGTCTTCTTATAAAAAACCCCAATCATTCATAAATTTCAGGTTCAAAAGAGACTTAAGGACAGGCCCTGTGTTTATTACTTGTAAGAGGGAATTGGGAAAAATTATGTGAAAATAGTTTTGGATGTCTTTTTCTCATGTAGATGTCTTTTTCTCATGTATTTCCCTCTTTTAGCCATAACTCCAATGAGACAATGTGACACTTAGATTTTATTCAGTCTTCCCAGGACATATTCGGGTTGTTTTCAGCTGAGAATCATCCCAGAATATCAAGCTGAAACTTCTAGGTGTTCTTTTGTTTTGTCTTAAGAGGAGTTACGGGAATCAAATTAGGACAAGAAGAACCATGTCTAAGGATCGTGACTGCACAAGTATTTGTGAAAACTGCCCAAATATTGCTGTACTTCTGTAAATCTCCATTATACAATCTTCAAACCTTTTTAAAAATTTTGATGATGTGTTTGTGGTCTCCACAAAGCAGCTGCTCACTGTTTGTCTTTCTGTTGTGTCTAGGGACTGCTAACATAGATTGGGCATCACCGCGATCGAGCCAGGTGCTATGAAATATGTAAAGCTATTTCCCGAAGAGACTGCTTCCATTAGGTGGGGGTTTTTGTTTTGTTTTGGGGTTTTTTTTTTGTTTTTTTTGTGTTTTTTTTTTTTAAAACAACTGTTAAAGCCCTCCCTGTAGCTGTCTGCCGTCACAGCGCACTCTGGAAATGCATTTCTCAAGCTGATGCTTGAGCCTGCTTTCAGGAATGCCAGTGGTGTACAGATGGACACAAAGAACAGTGGACAAAGGCCACAGAACTGAAAATGTTCATTTTGCTTTTAGTAGGATAAACCTGGAGTAATCTTAATGTCTTCACTGGATGCACTGATGTATATAGATATGATTTGACCCTCTAGTGCTTTTGGTGCTCAGCTTTACTCCCCTTTCCTTCTTGAGTACATTATCCCATTCTCTGGTATCAGCAATCCTGCCAATGACACTATTGTGACTTTACAGCACTGCAAAAACTCAGACCATGATTAAGTTCAACTTTTTAAAAATGTGTTTTTATTTTGGATACTCTGTGAATAAAACCAGAAGCTATACCTATACAAATGCACAGGAGAGCATCCCAGTGTAAGTATACACTGAATAATAACCTTGATAAGAACAGACTAGATTTCTGAGGAAGTATTGATAAAGAAAATACATATAAATGATGCTATAGGCAAACACACGGCTTTTCAAAGCATTCACTCATTAGAAATGTGGCCTTCCTTTGTAAACACCTGCTTGGTTATTTGAATAACATATTATAGAGTCTGATACGAGTTTAGATGAAACTGGAAGGGCTACGAGGGAATGAGAGTTCACACAGGCAACATGAATCCAGCTCCTCGGAGACAAAATGATTTGTATAGCAGGCCACTGGATGAATCAGCCTGTTGACATTTTCATGCGCAGAATTCCAATTAATTCTGCTCTTCATGGAGGAAACACTTGTTTTTAACATGGATAAAAATAAGAATATTCAGCTGATGGCTATCTGTCGTGAGCACGGCAAAACCAAGGATGGTTTATATACGGTATATATGATAGAGATTTTTTTTCTTTCCTGCCATCATCACTTGTTACATGGGAGCTGTGTAGTGTGTAAAGTCATGGTGTTACTTCTCTTCGTTTTTGTACAGGGCTGTCAGGATAAATCTGCTCAAGAAGGCAGTGATTTTCCACTCGTCTCAGTGCCATGCCCTTGGCTTTTGAGCTATTACAGTGGTGTCTCCCTTTGCCCGTATAAATGTGTAGAAACTGTATTGGCTCTGTTGGATCATAAGAGGCTGATCATGCAGGTAAAAAGGGACACTTTCAACAGGATGGTTCTCATAGTTGATTACGATGGGTTCAGCTGCTATGTCAAGATGTCTGAAGAAGTACTTGAGGAGATAGTGGTAGTTGAGAAATGCATCTTGAATGTCCATCTCTTCAGGTGGGGAACGTGCTATTAGTGCTAGACTCTTTTGTATTGTGTTACATTCTCAGATGCGAGACCTGCTTATTTCCTATGTGGACACAGCGACTGAGAACTGGATGTAACAAGCGGGTTACACTCCCTAACTTATCTACCAGTACCTGTGGCGGTCTGTTCTGGCAGTAAGGAGTTATATTCCCCTTAGGTGGCTGAGCGTGATTCCAGCTCTTGAAGGGAATGGAGATAAGAATAAGCCTCTTACTTGTAAACAGCTGGTGGAGGGTCTGCGAGCCTCACTGAAAATGGATGAAATGAAGGAAAAAAAGGACAAGTGATCTGCAGATGGGCTTTCCCTTGAGCTTCTCCTGATGTTTCTTCACAGAGCAGATAAAGATGCAGCCCCAATGAAGCCTGAATGATGGGTAAAGGGTGGATAACATTCCCCTTTTCCCAAATCTATCCGATATCTGTCTGCTGCTGCTTTTCCGTAACTCCCCCTCATAAGACCTCCTTTATATTTTCCTGCTTTCAAGGCCAGAATTCTGAAAACTGAATTGCCGATTAGGGAATAGTTTGCCTTTTGCAGATTCGTATTGTGTCTTTAACCTTGATCCAAGACGAAGACAGCAGAAACAGCCCCCGCAGTGAACGTTTCAAGTGTGTTTCACTGCACCTGGCAGAGAGGCCACGCTTCTAAGCGCTGAAGCGGTTTGGATTATATAACGACAGCTTTCTGCAGAGGCTGCACACCAGCACAGGTAGAGCAGGATGCACACATGAAAGTTGTAGAAAAGACAACTCTGCTAGTAAAGCTGCTGCCTTGAGAGAGAGAGCGTTGCAAATGCTCAAAGTAGAGATCTCCACACAACCAAGAACACTTCCAAGAGGCGCTTGTTCTTTTGTCAGCGCGCGTGGTCACTTAAAATAGCGTTCTCTGTAGTTATCTGAAAACCTGTTGTGTCTTTTTTGTTCATCTGCATTTCCCTGCACTATAACTGTTCTCTGTATTTCTTTAGAAGCTTCTCATGTGAAATATAACCACTCCCTTGACATTCTTCTCTTTCTTTTCTGGTTCCACTTTCTCTAGGCTGGAAGATGTCTCTCCTTGAATAACATCTTTACTACTGACATAGCTTTTACTGTTTTTAATACAGAAAACACCAATTCCTTCTTGTGATGAGATCACGGTAACAACATGGCTATTTTTAAATGGGATAAAGTGGATTTGCGGGAATGTGCATCAGCTTCACCAATTTCAGACTGGAATATCAGGGAAAAGCATAAAAAGGACAGAATGTGCTTTTCTAGAACTGCCTGTAGTTGCAAGAAGGCAAGACTGTATCTCCCCGATTAGCTAATCAGTCAGTTGTCTCCCAAAAAGAAGCTGAGCATAAAACAATCTAGTCAGTGGTAGGATGATCAGAGAATTGAAACAGATTCTTACGGGAATACTCTGAAAACACAGATTTCTGGCATTCAGCTGTGAGGAAATAGGTTTGGTTTGTGAATGTTCAACAGAGCTGAAGTCTTTTGGCTCAGTAACGTGACGTGCTCAGCCCAAGCGTTTCGAAATGTATCTGCACTGGGGATTTTTAGCATTGTATTAATTCAATGAACAATGTAAAGTAACAGTGTCAGAGTAGAACTGTAGCTATATGTTCCTGGATTTACATCAGTAAGTGTCTGTACTTCAGGGATTTCCAATAAGCCTAACTCATGTTATAGGTGGGTTGGTTTTTTTTCCTAATTAGTCATGTATGGTCTGTATTTTAAACTGATTTTTTTCCCCCTGAATTTTAGAGATGTGAAATGATTCCAGCTCATTATTAACCTGAAGTGTGGTCAGCATGCTTTTAATTTCTGAACAGAAATATCCTATAGGATCTTTTGAAATGTTTACACTCCCTTGACAGTACAACTATTGATCTCTCAATCCTGTTAAAAGGAGTGCAGTGGCACAAAAGGCACGATATGTGGAAACACCTTGTTCCACAAGTCAGCAAAGATGCTTAGTTTGTGTCAAATTATCTGTGGATATATTGCAGGAAAATTAAAAAGTTCTACTGAAAGTCTGTAATACTGAGCAAAGCATTTGATTGATTTCTATTCATAGCTAACTAGAGGATGTTTATGGATCATGTCCTGCTATTTCATTGTTCATTTGAAAAATTAATCAAAATAAATGCAATAATCTGTATAAGGAAGGAAAAGGTGGTTTGGGCCACATATCCTTCTATTAATCTTCTGCAAATCAAAATATGCTAGAGTTAATTGAGTTTATATTGATGTTGGACCCACCCTTTCATAAGTTACCCAGGGGAGTAATTCTAACACATATTACTGGTGATCCCAAGTGCGTGTGTGAGAACTGTATGCAAACCAAAATAGAATCTGCATGTATTTTCCAGAAATTTCAAGAGCACAGAGGAATTGTTGCTCTGCCTATCAAAAGCTGCTCGTTCCTTTTGCTTCCTAGACACATAAACAAATTACCATTTTCAGAAGTGCTTACATTTCAGCAACTTTCATTGTTCTGAAATCATAGATGTTTTAAAAAAAAGAGTATTTATCAGTCATTTTGCAAATATAGGGCCCGATCCCAGAAACACTCATGCACGAAGAAAGGCTTATGGGATGACGTATCACACATACAAATTCAAAGCAACAAGCCTCTTCTCCATTGTCCAACTAATTCATTTTCATAGCATGAACCAAGCACATTTTGATAGATGTAAATGTCCACCTCAGCCAGGTGGGAGTGGAAGATGAGGCCCACCAGAGAAAAGCTACCTTACAGGTAACATATAATAACCAAATTTGAAACTAATGCGTCTCTCTCCTGATAGAATAAGGAGTGACAAGATTTCCTTCTGCCGTTTACCTTGTGCAGGATGCAAATTAATTCGAAATCCACTGCAGGTATTTAGACTGTGAAATGAAGAAAGGAGGGAAGATAAAACAAAAGAGCAGCCTGGACTCCTGCAGTGAAGCACAAACACTCCTCCAATTAAGCTACACACTCTGAGTTTCTGTAAGAATCCATGAGCTGCTCTGGGCTTCAGAAACACTTCTCTGCATCCTCTCAAAACCCAGGCTGGATGCTTCATAGGCACCTCCAGTCCCCAGCACTTAGAGAAGGCTATGCATATGTATACAAAAAATAAGATAATGACAGCATTTTCTATGAAGAATGACAATCCCATCCATCTGAAACTCATACTGTGGGCCGCTGGGTTGTGTGTCTAAGCCCCTTCTTACCTACGGCCCCATTTGTGTTGCAGTTTGCCCCCTCTGCTGACACACCGGGTGCGGTGACGTTTCGGGACGGATAACCCTACAGCTCCATCTCTTTTGGTTCAGGTCCCCAGCTCCGATGCAGGAAAGCTGCCCGCGCTGTCAGCTGGCACACCGGCATTTGGAAACACTCTGACGGCGAGAATTGTTCTGCTAAGATGGGCTCTGACATTTATCCATCGAGGAGGCTTCACGGGAAAGCTGTAAAGCCCTCTGGTGAGTTTTAAAATCTATCCACCTACACCGCAAGCAATTAATTCTTAATCATCATAATCTGCATGTAGAATAGGTAAATACTGTCATTTGCACCTCCTGTAATCCAGCCTAAACCACTTCCAGTGCTTTTAGACACCAGCTAAGCAGCTCTGAAAAAGCTGTGCTGAGTCTGGGAGAGAATCCCCTCCCAGGTAAGCAGGCAGGTGCCTTTTCACCTTCAAGTTGTTGGCTGCAAACCACTTGGAAACGTATGCTCCCAGGTCAGGGTAGGTACCTAGTACAGACTTTGATGTCTGCTGTGCTTATTGCCTCTATTTGCCAAGTATGGTATGAGAAAATCTGGGTCAAACTAGATGTAAAATACACTTTTCCAAACTATACACCATATAAACAAGCGAAACACTTGCATCAAAAGAAGTCACTCTCACCTAAGCAAAGCCATAATTTGGTTCCTTCATTCCCAAATATTCATCTCTTAAGCAGCATCTTTTTAGAGAAAAACACTCATTTGGAAACCTGACAAAATAATAAAAATGTGTGCGGAACTCGCAGTCAATATCAAACGTATTTGAAAATATTAATTTTTCCGTAGTCCATGATGAGTCTTATTTACATAAAAAGTGTAAAATGAGCAACGGACAAATACAGGTTAAATAAAAGCAGAATAAAACCCAATTTAAACCATACAGCATATTCCTAACCACTTCAAAACCATATAAAGCAGAACTGCATGATGAATCACCACGGAATTCCCATTTAAAAGAATGGATTTTTCCCTATCTTCCCATGAAACTCTTGACTTTATTCCTCTGAAAGTGCTTTAATGAACTCTATAAACTATTTGCTTGGCAGAAAACTATATAAAAATGAATCACCAAAGATACAGAAAGGGGAACAGGAAATTGTAACGTGCAAAACACCAAAATGAGCAGACTTGCTGCTGCTCAGGAGGAATAGACACGAATGGGATGAGAGTTGCTGGTACCACTCCAGCCCTGACGTACGGTGGTTCTGGGAAGCTTTACAAATACGTTCCTATGGTCACAAATCTGTCTTAGAGGAGGACAGAGCAGCTTTGGTGACACAGTAATACACTTCTGAGAGGCATCACTTGAACAATGAGCTATTGGGGATATCGCTCCTTACAATTAACACAGAAGAGCACAAGAGCCCAAAGAAGCAGAGTGAATGGAAATAAAACAAGCAAAAAACCCCCCGAGTGCTACACTGGCCAAAATCTGTTGTTTTAAAGGAATTCATTCTAAGATACAAGTTTCAGAGAAAGGAGAAAATATTCATGGGAAAAAGGCTTGCTTTTCATCGATGACCTTGAGTGTCACTGCTGGTTACCCCTGGCAACAGCCAAAGACCAGCTGGGTTTCAATAAAAGGAAAATGCAAGGCAGAGCAAGGACCAATGTTGCCAGTGAGTTTAATTATCCACTTTCATGTTTGTATTAGTAATTGGTTTCTGCGGTGTTGGTTTTTTGTAATGTTTAATCCATATGGATGGCAACACCCCGTGCTGCTGCTGTTCCTCACGCACGGCCGAGTGGCTTTTTTAAGACCAGACCTGGAGCACCAGGAGAGGCTTTGGCAATGCTGGGCTCTGTACCAGCGGCCGTCCCCTCCCCGTCCCACTGTGTCACCTCTGCGGGGCTGCGCTGTGCCCTGGGTCACACACCAGGGGCTGGCTGCGGACAGAACAAAGCAAAACGTCTCGTATTTCAGGGTAGACAAGTCTGTACCCCGGGAAACCCAACCTCGGTAAACATGGTGGATGTTCCAAGGTCACCCTCACTGCCTATCGTGCTTTCCTTTCTTGCCCTCGAGAAATAATCAAGTTAATGATCCCATTTCCTGGCAAACCTAGAAACTCTATTAATTTTACGGATTCATCCTAATACAGTGATCACTGCCAAGATTTTGTTTCGGTGTTTGGTGTGCGGTGAAGCTAATGTAATTTGAAAATTATAACATTGTAAGATAAGTAGTGACACAGGATTGATTAAAAACACAATTTTCAATGAATCACATGCTTGCTCCTCTGGAAAGATTAGTTATGGCCAGGCGAAAAGAAAGAAACGAGACTGGAAACAACAGGGGCGTGGGCTTGGAGCAACTGAGCTTCCCCTTGTTGGTTCGTCACTGCAAATCCAGCCTGTAGCACACAGTGTGATGCCTTTAAATCACTGTGCATGTTTGGGTAGAGACGTCTAACTTGGATATGAGCAGAATAACATCTAAAGAAGGTGTTCAGCCAATTTGTAATAAAATCTAACTCTTCCCATCACTAATTCTATATAGTCACAAGCCTGCAAACATCTTGGTGATCTGCAATCTTAAAATTAATCAGCTTTAAGGAAAGCTGGAGTTGTTTGTCCTAAACAGTTCAGTCATGTGATTAAAAGGAAACAGGTGTAAGATGCAAGAGTCAGGGAAGAGATTCTGCCTTGGGTTTTTGTTTGATCTGAAAAGCCAGCCATCTCATCTGTTGCATTCATTCTCCTTTAGGAAACATTAATCTGCACAGATGGTGAAACCCAGTAATCTCTGCTGCCAGCTGCAGAGTGGAATTTTTAATGAAATGGGAATTTGAAGGTTTTCACAGAAAGCACTAGAATCGCTCCTATTATTTCCCGTGATGCCCAAATTACTTTGACTGTTATTTGACATCTACTGTACTGTAAATATAACAGCCGCATAGCTTCGGTCATAGCCCAGACACAATCATTTTGAACGGCCTTTGTTGTTTGCAAAAGCCAGATGCTGAAAGCACTTCAGTCGAAGAGAAAGAAATAAGTCATCCACCCTCAGCGCATCTACTGCAAAAAGGCTGAGAACTTATAACCTGTTATTTGGAAACTTTGTTCTACGTTTTTGTGAGATTTAAAATAGTTCTAGCATGTTTGTAAACTAAAGTGAAGCCAGATTTGTAAAAAAAGACGCCTAGAAAACACACAGTCACCATCAGTTTTTCATCCTTGTGATTTAAAGATTTTGGCTGAAGAACGTACTCCAGCATTTAGGTGGGTTTTGTTTGTTTGGGTTTTTTTAAAGAGAATCGGAAATTAGAAACTAACAGCTTTCTGTGCCACAATATGGGCAAATTGAGACACAGGTGAGAGCCAATATTACTCATTTGACTTTGGTGGTGATTTAACCATTTATGCCAGACCTGATTTGTTCCCAGCAGCCCAGACACACACCCAGAGGTGCTTTGGAAATGAGACAAATTCAGGTGCAAACTTGGAAGTCTTTGCTGCATTGGTATGAATACAATCCCACTGGACACTACTGTAAATCTGATGATGGAAGTTAGTGAATTTACCCCTGGACTAGGGAACTTGTGTTTTACCCGCATTTGCCTGGTTAATCTGGTCAGAACCAAAAGGCCAGAAATTCACAAAATAACCCAAGGTTAATAGTTTTGAAATGAATCAGGTAAATGATTTGTGTTCTATGTGTGCAGCCTGCATGGCAAAGGTGCCATCAAAGTGTTGGGTCAAATCAAATAAATCAGTTAAAGTGTTATAAAATATGAATGCAGAGGGAATAGATGAGATCTTGATGTGAATAATAAAATACTCTATAAGCTACCTGAAGTAAATCAATCTTCTTTTCATGCAGCAAATACAAAATGCAGTATATTTCATATTAACTGTGGCTGAAGTGAAAATATATTCAGATGAAGATACAATATTAGAAGGCTATTTAACCTAGTGAAGGAAAACACTGTCTTCAGTGATGGTTTACTTCACAGAGGTGTAGGGGTCAGAGCGGTAAAAATAATTCAGTCCTTAAAATGCAACCAGACACTTGAAGAGACTTTGAAAGACACAGACTCATGCTGGTACTGAGTTCCATTGATGAAAACGGGGTTCAGAACATTTGTAAAATCTTCATTAGGTATGTAACTACGTTAAAAATATGGTCCCAGAATTTCTACAAAGTTTCCTCTGAAAATTCTGTTATGAAAATGGCTTTATGTTTCAGAAAAAATGTTTTAATGGAATAGCTTTATTTCTCTTGAAACATTCTTTACTGTGATATTCATCCCTATTATGAGGAAAATAATAGAAATCCCGTTTTTAATTAAAATAAGCAACAAGCATTTTGATGGAAAGTGCAGTAGGGAAAAAAAGCGCTACCGAGTCTGTTTCAACCAAAAAACTCTAAAAGCATCTGGCTTTTCTGACTGCTCTTTAAGAAGGAATTATGTTAGTTATATATAATCCACTAGTCAAATTCATGCATGAAAAATGTTACATCTTTCGCTAAAAATATAGTAAATCCATTTACAAAACCAGTCTTGGTTAACTCTAAATGATTTCAAAATTACAGAAGACAAGCATCCTATTCTATTTCCTTCAAATCAGTTCTTCATGTTATTCTGTGAATAGCTGAAAGTATATTAATACAATTAATATAAAAAGCTACCTGAACATATTTACGTTACGTTCATTATAGAGACTGACGAGACAGCAGTAAATGGAGAACAGTATTTGCGGATTAACCTTTGTGAGAAACAATCCAAATCAGTCTGTGCCAGCTTCTTTCCTAACCTGAAACAGGGAACAAACAACTCATGTTCCTTTCAGAGGGCAATGAGATTTTTCAAACAAAGTCCATATGTTTAGTACCATTAGTCTTATTCCTGTTCCAAACGCGACGGTTGGAGCCCTCAGCACATCTCCAAATGACACGTGTCCTCCCAGAACATCCAACAAATACTGCCTGTTGTATTGTTTCCCGTCCAGGGACCGACATCTCCCTATGCCCTTCACCCTCTCTGCCGGGTGCAGACTCGTGCCTGTTTGCCCCGAATGGTTCGGCAGTTCCCTTTGAACACATTCCAGCACCTGGAGACGAGACCCATCTTTCCTACATGCATCCTTCCTCGGGATACCGGTGTCTGCTCGGAATTTGCCTTCTCAAGGGGTCAGAATACACCCAACAGTGTATTTATGTGCATGCAGTCCTTGCAGATTCCCCAGGGCTGCCAGGACGGGAGCGCTCCCGCTGCCTCCCGTTGAGGCTCAGGAACGTCACCTCTCCCTGGCTAGCCAGAATTTTAGCGATTCGGGATTTGGCCTAGATAAACTTAACAGGGCACAACGGATAAAGATATTCAAGGACAGGGTTGTGTTTCAGTAATACTGGTGCAAATCCAGAATTATACTGGATTTATATTTATCCGAGACAAGAATGTAATGTACACAGGGGTTTTCTTTACACCACTAGTGGAATGTTTTTGTATGCATAAATGAGTAAATATTAGTTTCCCTAAAACACGTTGCTCCTGTAGAAATGATTAAAGAACAAGATGAAAGAAAAAAAAAACCTCAGTCAACTACTACTTGGAATTGCTAACCAGATTTTTTTCCTGCCTGTTGCTTTACCTGATCAATTCTGGTTTACAGCATATGGCTTCAATCCAAGCTAGTTACCCAACTTCTGTTACTCCTTTCATATTTTCCTTTTGTAGAAGATACTACCTTAAGGACTGATTTAGAAGTGAGAAAGACTATGCTGTCATTCTTAGCAATAAACAGCAAAAATGTTGTCTTTGCGAATCACTGCAAAATATTAAATATTTCCTTAAAGCGTAAGTTTTCTTCCATTAATATTAATAGAAAATTATAGTATTTCATGAGGGTTATTGGCCTATGGTTTATTTTTCCGTCATACCGTTTGTGCCAGCGGTTAATTATAGTATCACGTTAAGTGTCTGACTTGCACAAACAGCCATGGTGATGTCCAACTACGATTACATGTGCCAGTAACTTGAGGCTGTAAAACTGCAAGTGCATTTTTGTTTAATGATATTTCCCATATACATTTCCCACAGAAATCTGCAGCAGTTTAAATGGCTCTCTCTTTGAATTAAAAAAAAAATAAAAAAGAGACTCATCACATTTTAAAGAAAATACTCTTGGTGGTAAGGTGGTTTAGTAAATCATAATTGCTAAAAAAGGCTGTCCAGTTTTAGGGCACTCATCATTACCGAAGCAATGCTATCTGTGTAACAGAGATTCCCGAGCATTAAAAATGTTGTGACTCACAATAGTCCTCCTTCTAACCTCCTCCTGAAAGTGGCAAAGTGTTTCAGCCTCAAGCATTTGTGTCAGGACAACTTTGAAGAGGTGAGGATACCATTGAGAAAAAAAGATGACAAAAAATCCCAACAAAACAAACCACAAAATAACCCCCACACCACAGAAAACAACAAACAAAGAGCCAAATCATGAAACATAGACAAAGGAAGTAGTAGCAAGAGCAAAAAAATAGACTTGGGAATAAAGGGGCCTCTTGTGCGAGGGAGAGGAGGAAAGGCCTATCCTGAAGAACCTCCACAGCCACTCAAAGACAGACAATTTGCTGCTTTTATCCCAAGCAATTACACTGGAACTATCTCCTGTTACACCACATGTGACACAATGAAAGCCACCCACGCTATTAGAAATGAGAAGGAAAGATCTGTTTGGTGAAATGAAGGCAGCACTACAAAACCTCCCAGTCATCGCAAGGCAAGGCAAAGAAAAGCTTTTATTGAACGTCGTGGCTTGTTGAGCACGGCTTCTCTTTGTGACGTGTTGCCGTGCTTACAATAAATAAACAGCTTTTGGGGTTTTCAAATGCCTCAGCTTTGCTTCAGTGTGTTTAATCACCTGCAAAAGCTGTTTATTGCCTTGTATACTTCCCCCATCATGAGCATTATCCTTTAAGTATAAGGCTTTACGGTGAGTCTAAGCAGGCCAAATGATGCAAGGGCACCAGCAACGATCAAAGCTGCGCGCGAGCACAGATGAAATAAATCCATAGCAGGACCACAGACCATGAAAGTGGAAAGATAAGCTATAGCAATGCAGCGCAATGATTGCACAGGCACTCTGCTTATCCTTTAAAATGCACCCTTGTTTGTTGAGAGCCGCACCGGCCATCTCGTGTGCAACTATCAGAGAAAGATGTAGGAATTCAGAGAAAATTATGAGGGATCCTGATAGACAAAGCCAGAAAGACTAATAAAGGGCTTTTTTGGTGTACTTTACTGCTGAAGGCTTCAGCTAAGGTGCATTAAAACAGCTGCAAACATCGTAAAAAAAGCAGAACACTGAGAAAGTATTTAAATGAGAAAATGTGATATTACATAGAGTACTTCATTTATCAGTAGAGAAGGACTACACACACTTGTAAAGGGCCTTTTCTAAAAGGATATCAAGACCAGGAACAATTAATCAAAGGCTTTTTAATATAAAAGAGTAGCTTTTCCTCCTGCAGCAGGCAGAGATAGAAAGATGGCTGAATTCAATTCAGGTATCTTTAAAGCTTTTTTGCAGGTATTTTTACTTCGGTTAAGAACATAATAATATCAAGACATGCAGCAACTGTGTTGCTGCTGAGTTTGATAACAAAGACACAAATAGTGGTCAGCATAACACCAAAGCAACGATGGTAACGCACCTATTTCCAAAAAAGTCCAGTGTCACTAGAATTCCCAACTTCTATGTGGCCATTTTTTGCACAGGAGATGGAAAAAAGCCAGTGTGTCAAACAATGGAAAGATAAAGCTGACATAAATTGTATATAGGAGGCAAAAGCATTGGGCCAAATACCTTATTTTCTCTTTAATGTCCTGAAATATTTCCACACAGAAGGCATTTTATAGCTATTGACAATAAGGCTGCCAATTCTTGCTCAGTAGAAATTATAATTTTACTACTCCCCTGTGCGGTTTTAAAAAATTTTATATTCCTTTTATTTAGAAATTTGGCTGTTCAGTGACATTTCCATGCCAGGAAAATTCTAACTTCAATCTTTTTTTTTTTTTTTACCAGGCTTTTGATACATTTTGTGTATTTATCTTTTTTTTTTCATTTCCTGAATTTTCAGTTGTGATTAATGAAATCCTGTAAGCAGCCACAAGCCCTTTGCCTGCTCCATGACTCCTCTGTGCCCTGAAGCCACCAAAAAGTGGGACCAGTGGCAATTCCCTTTTACCAAACTAACTGGGATTGCAATGTGTACCCACAAGACTCAAATTGGATATTACAGCTAAGTGAAAACTTCCAGTCACAACTGACTTACTTTAGATAGACAATATTTTTCCTGCATTTCTAAATCCATCAGGAGTAAATGCTGAAAAGCCACCCAACAAACGCTTAGCTCGTTTGTATGTGCTAGCCAGCTATACCAAACTTCCTCTCCTTTCTTAGAAGTAATGCTGGTAATGTCATATTTGTTACCGTTATCTTGCTAGCAAATGAATTAAATTTGCCACTTAACCAAGCATGAAATTATGTTTTCAATAATAATTCAATAAAAGCTGCATAAGCTGGGAACAATTACATATCTCATTGAAGAATCCAGTATCACCAAAGGTGTCCATTTTAGTCATTAAATGAGGTGCGATTGCCCATCCATAGTGCATCAAGACAGAGAGCCGATAGCCCCGTTAGCTTCAATGAGCCAACAGAGGATGCAGGTAGTAAAGTTTATTGATTGGGCTCAAAATACCATAAAAAGCTAATGACATGTAACTTTCATTTCGCAAAAAAATTGCAAAATATATCTCTTTAATGCTTTGTGGACTCTTGCTAACATGGCAGATCTTGAGATGAGAACTATCGTCCTCATTCGGGAATTGCTGCGCCAGTTTCCTTCTTGTTTGCAGCCAGTTTCTGTTCTAATTGGGTGCTGGTCCTCGTGCTCTCTACAGTATCATCATTCATTTTCATAATACCTGATGTGCAGAACTCCTTGTCTTCTCACGGTATTAAAAAATGGTTGCAGTCAGACTAACAGTAAAATTTATAAAGTTTGTTGTAATAATTCGATACACTCAATCTTTTATCCAGCACAGCTGTTTTATTCTCCCATTCCACACACCAGATGCTGTAATATTGTTCCTAATGTATGTGTGGAGTGTTTGGTGACTGCTGCAAAGTTCCACCCCATGCAGCTCCAGAGCACAGCTCTCTCCCCAGTGATCACCTCTATGGTGCTCACAGGTTGTCCCAAACCTTCTAAAGATGACGGATGGTGTCTGGCAGAGGCAGGAAGAAAAGTCCAAGCGCTGGCACACATTTTGCTCCTCCCAGTAGCTCCTCTTTTTAGGAATCTCTTTCATAAATACTTCACTGTACATCCCTTTCCCCATACGATTAGTGATGCAGGGCACAACGGTGCACTGAAAAAGGACAAACGTTACTAGACAAAGGATTTTAGATGTTGAAACGGATATGTGGTTTTACAGCTAAAGGGCTTTCAGGAAAAGACAAGTCTAAGTGGAAGAGAGGATATGAGCAAAATCTGTTGGCCAAAATAACAGTTAATCCTTTCAGTGAGATAATCAGAGAGCCCAGAACTAGCTGAGGAAAGAGACTGCATTGAGAATACCTCATTGTTACCAGCATTATCAGAGATCTGGAAAGAAAACAGGTTTTTATCCAAAGAATGATGGAGATGCAAGTGAAAGACTCCCTGACTTGTGATGATTTCTGGGTTCTTATGTAGTGCCTTGTAGAGGTTTTCATTAGCACAGCCTTCAGTGACCAAACATATTCTGGAGTTCACAGTGAAGAATCTATTCACAACTGGTTTCTGATTTTATATTTTTTGCTTGGTTTGAAGGGGGTTGAGTGGTGATTGTTTGCAGTCCAGGCAGCAACACATACACCATGATAGTCATGGAGAATAAAGGATTGGTCCTTCCATGAGGATATTAAGCCTTCACTTGCAGAGGTGAGCGTTCATCATGAAACTGGTCTAAGGCTTCTTCCTGATCAATAATTTCTCCTCTTCCCTTGCGCTGTTTTGGGAGAGTAGGAACAGGAGGTGATAAAGCAGCTGGACACTTACGAACATCTTGGTGATATTTGCAGTGATATTCTAAGGGGAACTGAGTAAAGCTTCAACTTCAAACAGCATTTAAAGAACATGACATTTGGAAAAATATCAGTCCATTCAAACATCCTGAGCTGTTTAGGCAGAAGTTTCCCCCAAACCATGGAGACGAACGCAGGGAAACCCACCTCGGCTCTTTGAGCTCCAGACCAGCCGTGGGGGCCGACTCAGATTCCCTGTTTCCATGATTTGAGCTGGTACCTCTGCCTGTTCTTCTGTGAGCCAGCTCTGGTACTTCTGAGCAGATCTCTTGCAGTGCACCGCGGGCCGGAGGACCCCGCTGGGACAGGACTTGAGCTGTGACCCTGCTGTACGTACAGTGGCGCTTACACCTGTCCTTGCACTGCGGTTTGCAACGGTTCTCAGAAGGCTTAGCAACGTTTGGCTCCCTAACTAGAATTTATCACAACAGTAAGAAAACAGCAGACCATTTACATTCAAATGCTGTTGCATCTTCTAAACCATGTTTTTCTAGAAGAATGAAAACTCCTTGAGTGAGGCACTCCTTGGGTACATCAAGTTTTTTATCCATGTGATGTTACATCCTTATTAGTTTATTATTTTGCTTACAATGTGGAGTTCTTAGTGCTGTACTCCTTGAAAGGCATTGAAAATGATGCGTTTTCGCTGGAGAAAATAGCAGACAAACACTGACGTGCAAAATGGTGATGTTAACAGCAGCAATCTACAGGATATGCAATTGCTTTCTTTGATACACATCTACCTGTGAAATTCCCTGTTACGTAAGTCCTTAGCTTTGATAGCTCCGGCCTTCACAGACACACACGGCTTGCAATAAGATGCCTATGACAAAAAGCTATTGGAAATAATTCAGCATAATAGTAACAGACTGGTTGTTGACTTGTTTCCCACTTTCCCTGCACTAACCCCAGTACCTGCTGCCCACTTTCATCTAACTTTACTTCGACAAAGAAGAAGAAATCTCAGTGTTTTGTGAAAATGGGCATAGAAGAAAGGACCAGCCAATTTTGTACTGAGGAACAGGCAGGTAAAACTCAGGTATTAGAGGCTGCTGGCAGCAGCAGGCAGCTGGGCAATCAGCAGGTGCATTTGCAGGCTGGCTGGCACAAAGGAACTTGGAAATAGCCACAGCATTTTCTGCCTTTTCCTTCTAATGGAAGGGATCTGGAGTAGTGGAGAAGCGATAATGGGGGACAGAGGCTATAAAGAAGCTAAAATGAGATTCTGTAGGAAACCAGGCTGCGTTATTTTTTTCTGTTTGTGGAACACTTTGTGTTAACAGGAGGTTTGTCAAAAAGAGGCCTCCCAAAAGGTCAAAGATACAAAAATAATTTATGGCCAACATGTAGCTGCCTCAAGGACTAAGGACATTTGAGTGATGACAAATGGGTAAGTAGATGACACAAAACTTTGCATGATAATAGAGGCCTATTCCATCTGAAATTTGATCACAGATGCTGGCATACATCCCTGTGCTTCCAAACACTGTCCTTCTGTAACTATATATACATAAAAGGAGTGCGGTGTAAGTACTACAAACAGCCTGGATACAACATCCATCTGGTCACGGGTAGACAGTGGCTTACTTGCATTGAGAAGATTTCAAACAGAGAAGATAAAGAGCCAAAGTTTTAAGCCTGAAGCTGAGATTTAGAGGCACGGATTTATTGTTGGGTGGCTAATGAACCCGAGAATCTCTCCAGTATCACTGCCTTCCATCCACGCAAATCCAGCTTGGTAGTGAGGTTCTGGGCGCAGAGTTTCTCTCGCTAGTGTTCCAGTCTGTCCCTGGGCAACATCAAACAAGGAGACCTGTTTAGCGGTGTTTCTGTGCTTTAATTGAGCAATCCCTAGTGAACAGCCTCATATGTGTCAGACAGGGAGCTACATCCCAATCCATCCTCAGGCCATTGAAACCCTGGCAGCCTGTCGTTTTTAGTAACACTGAAAGAGAAGACCACGAACGTATATTTGCATCAAAATCTTAAGTCACTCAAAAGTAGCTATTAATGTCCGTCATATAAATAATATGCTTTACAAAACTAAACAGAGAAATATATTTATGTGGAAGGGCTGTGATGACAGCAAAAGTACATTCGTGTGATTAAAAATTTTTCGCATTTTAATACTTTTTTTTTTTTAAAGGCTTCTTTACACAGTAGATTTGAATACTCTTTTGGGTAGAGGTCCCAAACAGTCCTAGATAAAATAGGACCAGACGAAATACTTAGTTAAGGCTAAATACTTAGTTAAGGCAAAGTATCTTCAAAGGAGCTTTTAAGTGCCAGCTCAGCACAGCTGAGCTGCCCTTGGCATAGCCCTGGAAGATGCTGCGATTTAAAGTCATATCCGTGATATATTTCTTTGCACTGTTTGTGTGGCAGGGAACAGAGGACTGAAGAGTGCAAGTAGAGGGATTTAATACTATCAGGAGCAAATTATGATGTTGATACGCTGCCTCCAGCTGCCGGCTGAGGCACAGAAGGATATGGGAGTTAAGGGTACACCCATTCCTTTTTACTGCACATCCAAAGAAAGTAAAGAAACACAATTTGTCCTTAGTAACCCTGGCCTGCTCTTCTCCTTCCTTCTCATCCTATGTGTGTGTGTGTATATCTATCTATCTATCTATCTATCTATCTATCTATATCTCTCTCAAATGTATCTATGTGGCAACATGCCATAAGTCACTGTACTCTATGCAACATCCTCTTCTGCTGAATAGACAGAGGTGGCACTGAGTTGTTAAAATAAATAAGAGTGCAGTATGCAGTACATTTTTTTTTCTGAGCAGTTTGCCACAGTTTAGAGATTAGCACTACTTATATTTACATGATGTATGTTTTCACCTTGATCCCAAAAGTGGCTTCGAGAAAGTCAGACCTTGTGAATTCAGAACACGGAAATAGAGTCATCTTTTTTTTAAAACACAGAATTACCTTTTAATATTCACTTCAGATGCTTCAACTGCCTTTGTGAAACAACCCCCTCGGGGTATATGAGCACCTATATGAGTTCCCTTCAGATGGTTTTAAGCTGTGATGGAAGTTATACAGATTTAAGTTCAAGAAAACTTTACTGAAGTCACCTCTTTACCTATTCACAGCACTATTCAGAGCTGGAGGTGATGCAATGGAGACAAAACATAAATTCAAAAAGTCAACAGTTTATTGACTTTCTTTATAAACGATGCTCTTTTTTCAGACTGATGGTTTAATCAAATGTCTTAAAGTGAGTTTTCGGATTCTGAAAAATTCCAGAAAAGAGATGGCAGAAGAAAGCTTATGTGTTCCTTCGCTTTTATCTGCCCACTGAAATGATGAATAATAGGATACAGCTTTAGAAAAAGGAGCTAAGCTAAGAGTCTCATTACATACAGACAAAGGTGTACACACAAACATACTTATTTTTCCTGTAAGACAAAGGTTCTAAATTAAGACAGGAAAGATGAACTGGATCCTAGAGAAGGCTCACGAAAATGGGACTGTTACGTATTTGGCGTTTCCTACTGCTGTAAAAAGTTTCTACATTGTTTTCCTATTCTTCTGTGCAAGTTTACAAAAGGAAATGTTTCTTTATTTTAATCGTCCTCTTCACATTTGCCGGTTGAAACAGACTCCCCAGTAGTTTTTGGTATTCAGGTTCCTTCTCTTTTTTTTTGGTTTAAAAGCTAAAATTACCATTGTCAGACCTACATCAATAGTTTGGGATTGTTTCTTGTTCAGGGACACAAGTAAGAACTTGATAAAGAAGTGGAGATAAAATTATTCCATGATAATTGCTTTCATTTTAAAGTTACCTCAAACAAACCATAGTTAGAGATTCAGATCCTCCCCCAGGTGCCACAGAGGGCCACCACACAGCTGAGCAGTTCTGCTATGAGCTCGGATTTACCGTCTCTTTCTCTGCAGGAACAACATAACCCAAACAAAAAAGGGGTGCATGCAAAAGGATTATTTTCTCTTTCCAATTTTTTGCAAGGCCTGCAACCCCCTGTAATAGACACCGTCCCTTACATTAAGAACAGTTTCTTACACCCACTTTTCGTACATTTTCCTTCTCTGCTCCAAAATAACCTACCGGTGGTTCTCCTTAGCCTGTTGAGGGACACGCAGCTTAAATACCCGCACTGCTTTACCATCCAGATCTCAGTTTGATGAGGAGCTGCTGATCTACGAATTTGTTTGTGATTATTAGATACAGTTCATTGACCACTGCTTCACTTTTTTTCCCTTAAGCTCCTTTCTAGCGTCTAATCCTAAAACACATAGATTAATTCTCCTATCTATAAGCAAACGCGCCTGCTTCAACCTTCAACAATCAGCGATTAACAGTACCAGGAGCAAATCAAATGAACTTGCACTGCTCCCCAACACCGAACTGCTGCTCAAAATCCCGAATGGCACATTTGACTGCCACAGCAGTTTGTATCTCACCCCGGCAGCAATGTTATTTATCCTCATCTTTCCTCGCTTACAGCGGAATCGACACGTGTCTATTAGAAAGCAGCTACTCGAGATGCGAGACAGGCAGAAATCTCTGCCAAATCTATGGTGATTTCGTGATAACATTCAGGGTAAAGGGGACACGTGACTAAGAGACCGGTCATCTGTCGTGCTGGAGACACAAACCAAAAAAAAAGGTTTCACAAGTATCAGACTTGCGATTATTTTGTGCTCCAGCCATAAAACAGGTTTACTTAACTTCAACATGAAAGAACTGATGATAAGTCAATGTGGATCTTGGTTTATTTCCTGATCGCTTTCACTTATTTGGGGTTGCTGCAACCCAACGAATGTCCACTCCTTCACTTTGGCCATTTGGGATGAAAGTCCGAGTTAGCTAAGAAAAGGAAGAGAACGTTTTCCCAGGTCACCCAATGGCTGCGCCCAAGTCCAGCTCATCAGGACCTGGGCCTTGCCCAGCTCACTCTTCAGTAAAGTAACCAAGTTCCTTTAACCTGCTGGTTTCATTTCATGCTCACTCACTAACACAACCGAGAACGTGCAAAACCGTAGAAGCATTAGAAATGTTAAACAATTATTTAAGGAGCTATACTATATTTCATTTTTTACTCATTAAAGTTTTTGATGTTTGCATGAGATTTTTGACTTTCTAAAGCCACTCTAAATCAAAACATCGTATTATTAAGCCCTCTAAAAATTCATCACAAATCAGTTTACTGATGACACTGATGTCTTATTGCTATCCATTCCTCCCAGACCATTCCTAACAATTCATTTTTTATATTCCTGCAGTGCTGAAATATGGTTCACACCAGTATCTGTCCTTTTAGTAATCACCAAAGCAAAGCTTGGGAGTTGTCATATACGGCACTCGTGAGAAAAATGCTAGTAATACTCTGAATTGATTGAACAGCATGGAATCAGAACTAGCTGGCAAAGAAACCGTTTAACTGATTTCAATTCATAAATCTCTTTTCTCCTACCCTATTTTAGTTTAGAAACTGCTAAATTTCGCCATTATCTCATGATGCATAGAATGAATCAATTATTTATAAAGATATTAATTTAAATAATATGTGATTGCATTCATTAATGTCACATATGAGAAAGCAGACTTATGGATCTTGCTGAGTAACTGTCATTTATGCACACTGAGCTAGGGAATGTATGTAACAGTCCTCGGCCAGCTGATATCGATTTATTTATTTCCCCAGAGGTCAACATCAGGTACAATGGCCTGCCTTGTCTTCAAAAGAAGGTGATTTTAAACAGAACTTCACCGGCTTTAAATCACAATTTAAGTCCTTGAGCATGACCTAAAATGATTAGTAAGACACAGTGACAAGGTTTAATTAGCTGGAGGGATGCACTTAAGAGTCTAAAGAAAATGCTGTTACTTAACACATTTCTAGGGGGAAAAAAAAAATAAGGATGGCCATGGCCAAGAACTGTAGTTCAGTCTTAACGAATCTTGGAAGTAAGGCTTTGGAAATTAACTCTGCAGATAATTAGGGGATCAAAGGTAGATGGGCTACAGGTCAGTTGGGACAAATCTGGGGGGACCAAAGGCAGAACTCCTGGTGAAGAGAGACTGTGAGCACTGGGAATGGAGGAGGAAATCCCAGCAGCGGGAGGTGAGGAGGTTTGTTTAACCACTACCAGCAGTAGCACATGCACCACAGTCCAGAAATCCGGGCTCCGGAGGCTCAAACGCGTGGCGCTTGCTGCCTAAATGTCACTGGACTGCAGCGGCTCATCAGTAAATGAGTTCTGTTATCCCGCTGCTGATTGCCTTGATGCTTATGCGAACCAAAGGAGAAAAAGCGGAGGAAATAAAATGGTGTTTGTAACGGAGTGGAAGAGTGTGATTTGCATATTAATAAAGGTTTGTATTGTTTATTAAAAAGGACTGTTTATTTGAAATGGGCTGCATGTTAAACTGACTAAAATGGATAATCAAGAGACAAAGCTGGGCCTGAGAGAGAACTGAAACTTAGGGAGTTTCCTGCAAATCAGCTTTTCTTCTGGGGAATTTATCTGCATGTAAACTCATTAAATATCTTGTGTTGAGATTCTGGATCCTAAAATCCAATTATCTGTATCAATGATATTCAGCCTTCAGGACCTGAAAAGCCACTTTCTGAGGAAACAGAGGAGCACAAACATAGAAAATAACACAGCACAATTCAGAGTAGCACCTGGTGATGCTTGAATTGTAAATCGCACGACCTGATATCGCATTGCATTGTTGGGCTATGTCATACTGTAATTTATAAATAATCTGAAATATGTCAGCCTTTACATGAATAGCAGAATCAACAAAAGTCTCTTCTGTATCAAAATGAAAAAACCCCAGTGCATTTCTGTTTCGAAAGCAAAAACGATACCCCCATTTTAATAATTTCTGTGATGAAGCTTACATGGATTCTCCTGTGTGTGCACAGGCACCACCAGAACGTCCATACAGAGCACATTCCTGACATGTCGAGCTGTTTCCAGCAGAAATCTCATTTGTCAAAACAGGACAAGATAAATCATTTTGAAATAACCTTCTGTTAGAGCCTCTGCTTGTTCGGATATTGTGACTCACAATGCCTTTTCATTTGCATTGTTCTGTATTACAGATTGCATAAAAGAGAACTGCCTGCACGGAATAAGCAACAAAATCTGTAAAACATATGTACACATCCCTCAGACAACAATCTTCACCCATTTGCAGAGTATCATTTTGTCAGGATTGTTTCCTGCCTCCACCTTTAATCTACATGGACTGGCCTGGGAGTCGCGGTGCCACAGGTATGCACATTATTTATCCCAGACTGACTCTGGTTTCATACCTCAGCGTATTAAGATGTACTCTCCAAATCTGGGTCAACAAGATCCGGTTTGGTCAGAAACAGAGGTTAATAAGCTGTGGCAGTCACTTCACAACAAGAAATCACAAGCTGGGTTTAGATGAGTAAACCAGTCTTCCCTAACCTATCATTTCCATCTGATCCAATATCCTCAGAGATTTACTTACTTATCAAAATAAATGTTGCCATTTTGTTTCCTAGTTAAAATACCTGAGAAGTCCAATAAAACAAATCTCACGAGTGCCAAAACGCTCTAGATAACATAGGAACTAGATTACTTTTTGAACACATCCATCTGCCTGTCCCATACTGACATATGTACCTCATAGTTGCTTTTATTTCATAACATAAAGAAGCTCATTCAGCCCTTTCTACCCCTTAACATGGTGGCACTGCAATGATATCCTCATTTAGATGAATAAAAGGAGGTCCTGGCCATCTCAAACAACACTTTTAGAATAGCACCTTGAAAATGCCACTCAGGAAGAGCAGCAAACTGAATTATAAATGTAGAGTTTCTAAGTGAGATGCTATTCTTCCAGACAGCAGAGTTTCAAGTAACAGTTAATATGAAAATATAAATATGTGCTAGAAGACACCTAAAAATTTACGGTTTCTATCTCTCCAGCAGTGATGGAATTGTGCGATTTGCAAAGCACTGTGTTGTTACTTTGCCTCAGAGCTGACTGAGATAAAAGTGTAAATGCTTTAGAAATATAAACCATAGCAAATGTTTTTAAGTCTGCTAACTTCTTGTTTTGATGCCAGAACATGATAGAACACCTACCTTTCTTCCCCCTGTGTTTATGCGAAGTGGAGTTAAGAAGGGATCGAAAATCATATGGCTGGTTTCAATATTGACAGGTGACTGCCTTTTCCCAACAGAGCAAAGATTCCAAGCTGAGTTCACCAAGCCCCAAAAGGAGGGAACTGCAAAATATAAAAAAGGGCAAGTTTAGGAAAAGTCTGGAAAGACTACAGAAATACATGCAAGGCAGACAGCCAGATAATTAAACTTGTCATATTGTCTTGCACACAGACACTGAAACTGAGAACAGGCAAATTCATCTAGGACTTCAAATTTAAAACTTCATACACAAAGACCCAAACATATTGTTTCAGGTATTTTTGTATCAGAAAAGGAGGTCATTTTTCTTTCCTCTTTTGAAGGTACCTGCATATAATCTCAGATTCAATAATAAACAGCTCCTTTGCTGTATTAGAGGATATTTATTGAGCAATAGAAACGTGTCTCATTTGTCCTTATGCTAATTTTGCATACAGACAATGTGTCGGACCGAAGCTCTGCTATTTTAAGTCTTTGAGTTTAGAAGAATTCATTAAAAACCACAGAATTATCATAAGACTAACACATTGTGAACCCAGAGGACAGGCTTGCGGTCTAGGCAGGTTCTACCAATTTCTGTTCCATCCACCCAAACCTTTCTTTAGTCAAAGTTTTTATATTAAACAAAATTGTCGGAAAAGCCAAACTCAGGTGGTGAAGGATGGTTCCTCCCTCCACGTGCAATGGGAGTTTTACAAGCTGAGTTACTTTCCACATCCCTAATTAGAAAAAACGAGTTGTAAGCATTAACTGCTTCTCATCAGGTAGTTGCAGGCTGAAGGTTCATACTGCATCTGGTCTGCAGTTTATAGCCAAGATCAACATGAACTTCTTGGTGCTTAAAGAAATTTCTGACTGAGTAAAGAGCAGGTAACAAGATAGCTAAAGGACACGTTTGTGTCTGCAGACTTTGTTATCTCTCTGAAGTATTTAAGGCAACTTTGACTTTCTTGGAACTATTCCATAGTTTTGTATAGCAGGTGCAAATTTCACAGGTGCAAATGCTGATGCAGTTTTCAGCTTTTTCTTTTTACATTTTGTTTAAAGTTTTCATAACTTTGAGCCTCAAAGCATTCTTCTAATCTACAAACTGTGTGTGCCAATGGGGCTGAGCCCGTGGGGAGCAGCTCAGGTGTTTTGCCCAGAGGGTGGAGCTGAAAACCCACCAGCTGCTTATAAAAAGCTTTTTGGTTGCTGTAGCCAGTTGTGTGCAGGATTTTGCAGCCTGAGCATTTGCTTCTGCTTGCGGTTTTTGGCTACTGTGGGGGGAGTTCCATAGAGCGTTGTCTGGATTTGAACCTTATATTTGTAGTAGACTTAACTCATTGGGAAGATTCCTTGGAGGGGAGACAGGTGGAAAATACTTTCTGAGTAGCGTGGCCTCAGGAAAATGGCTGGTCTTGGTGAGTGTTTGCTTATCGTGTTTTATAGAACAGCTCAGGTCCTTCTGCCCTCAGGGTCTGAGTGTACTTAGGTGTAAAACTTTGGCTGGGGTAACCTGTAGCTTCACAGAACTTTTCTACAAGGTATACTTCAGGGTTCTTTTCGGGCTATTGCTCGTACAGCAAAACTTCAGCAGGTGCCCACATCAAATTACGTCGGTAATGTTTTAATTGAATAATAAACCCTGTGTACAACCAGCCTGTAGAAGGTCAGATGCAAGGCCTCTGAAATAAGTTTTGTGTGATCAGCAAAACGAACAGGTAGTATGTTCTTAAAAATGTATTTGGCTCCTCTGTTTAACTTTCCAGTCAATTCCCACTTCCACTGGAGAACCCAGGACTGTAGAAGTTCCTGGAGTGTGCTAAATGCTAGTGCTAATGCTTTGAAAATGAATAAAAGAAATGTGGTGCAATTACAAATAAAACAGACCCCAATTATTTGTGGGTTTTTTTTTTTAAGAGAAACACCATAGGATCTCATTCACTTCTTGTCAGAGTTCAGGTTCAAGATGGAAAACATTGAAAGGGAAATCTGTTGCTTGAATGTTTTCTAGTGTTACTAAACCAATATTTTGGGCAGAAATAATTTTGTTATTGGTAAAAAAGAATTCTCTAGCAAGCTTTAAAAAAAAATAACTAAACAAACTAGATACGGTAAGTACAACAAAACAGCAAGCCAACCAGGGAAGTCCATTATCTTCAAGTTCATATCACTTCAAGAATTTATGATGTAACTGGGATTGTCCCAGAAAAGCTGCACTGGAAAACAGACGCTACGAGGTGATGTTTTATAATGTTATTTCTGTTTTTGACAGGGAACCCTTGCACTCTGTGCTATGCGTGTCCCACCAGCCTGCACCTGGAAGTCAAGAGATCTGCACCGCAGGGCTTGGACTTGGCACCCAGACACGTAAGTCTGTGTTACTATCTTTGATTGCTTTCTAAATGCCCAGGATGCTTATGCTGAAGAATATCTCCAGAACATGGTTGTTGCTACTAGCTCTTTATTTACAGTTAGACAAAAGGAAAGTGCAGCAATGCTGAAGATACCTTAGTGATCAGAACGACTTTGCTTATGCTTCAACTGAAGGTTAATTAAGAATGACTGACCTAAGACTGCACGTCTAAGTTGACTGGTGGATGGGGATATTAGGCAATATTAATATCTGATTACATTTAATTAAAGTAATTAGTGCTGCTGCTTAGATGCTAAAAGTAATAGAAAGGTAGTCAGAGCCATAATGGAAAAATTCGAGGAAGCCTAATGTAGGAAACCAAAGCTTAAATTAAACACAAGTACTGAATTAACTGTTTAGTCTGAAGAAACTGGCGTATGAATCTAGGAAAACATATAAAAATATTTGTTATTTTATTATTCCAGCTTAGCTAACAGACAAGGTTCTCCTAGGGGTTAAGTCATGAATGAAACAGCATCTCCTTCCCCACAATTACGTTGCATTTCCATAAAACTCTGGTTGCTATGAGTGCGAATCTGCCGCATGTTTGTGCGGGGAGCTGTGCGGCGCTGCCGACAGCAGCCTGGCTCCTGCGCTGGGCCGCAGCCACTCTTCCGAGCCGTTTGCATGCAGCCCGCATACCAGCTCACAGGCTCATTTAACAAGGTTTTCTGGCTACTGGTTATCCTGCCAAAAGTTTCTGTCCACTGATCGTGTCATATCTGCCTTTGCCTATAAATCCCCCTAAATTTAAACGGGTTGAGAGCTGAATTGTTGCAAACATGTTACATAGACATAAGGTGATAGGTTTTTGTCTGATCAACGTCATGCCTTTCACCTTCTTATAACAGAAAGAAAACTGGATAAATTTAAAGATTATTTCCTCTGTATGTTGGCACACTATGGACAACAGACCTTGTGTGCGTGTGTTATGTGGGGAGGAGATGAGGGGGAACTACTTATATTTTATACCTCTGCAAAAATCTCTGACATCCTTATGCAGTCAGTATCCTGTTGCGGCTGTTCTTTTTTTCAATTTACTGGGAACAATTTATATTGAGATATACGAAGATGCTCTACTATCAGCATGACGCAATGGAGTGAGGGATTCTGATGGCTTTTACCAAACCTATGCATAACAGTGAAGTAATAGTGGCTAGAACAATAAAGCAAGGAATGAATGCTGTTCTCCTCATGATGAGTACCGAGGATTTCCCTAAATAAACACAAGCCTCCCCTTTCCAAAGAAAAGCGATGAGGGAACAGTGTCCCATAAGGATGCCCTTCTGTAGATAAGGCAAACTTGCAGATAAGTGTAATGGTCCTGTGTGCCATGGGTGGTGATGGACAGGTAACCCCCTGCATCCACGCTGCGAGAGGATGGGACCAGAGGTGCATGCTGTGTACCACATCTTTCTTAGTTGATCTTAGAAAAGAAATGATGCTGGACTCAAAGTTCTAGGTCATGAGAGGGTTGTGGATTGTTAAGCAGTGTCTCCTACTCGCTTGTCTGGCTGTCAAGGGCTTATTTAGAAAAAAGTTTCTCAGCGTTCTACCCCATGCTCTGTTTCAGCATCTTGCTCTTAGCAAAGAGTTTGTAGCTGGAATCTCTGCGAGGCTCTTTCTGAAGGGTCCTTGTGATGCTCTGACTGCAACAGTCTGGACTGGCTCAGAGACCAGAATCCTGGCGGGGTGGGTGAGAGGAGCCTGTGCTCCCAGCACACCCGGCTCTGCTGGGCTCATCCTGCAGAGCTCCCCCGGCCCCGTCTGCGGCTCCGCTCGGGTCCTGGCCCTGTTCTCCGGTCTGAAATGACTGAGAAAGAAGAGAAGGCCATGACCTACCTGGCAAAGTGTTACCCCATCGGTTCTCAACCACACAATCTAAGGTTTCCTCACAGATACTTGTTCAGTGGAACTGTGCTGGCAACTGCAGAGTGGCTCTGCAAGATTTCTACCCCAAAATAATAACCTTTGTATCTAAGCCATAAAACATATGAGAATTTATATAAGATGAAATCCTGACTCTCTCCCTGCTTTTGTCGTGATGTAAGGCGCTGATCTCTGGTTTGTGCCACGATGAATCACTGGCAGGAGCCACTTTCAGTTGTCCAAAGAATCCGAAGTTTCCCCCTCTCCCTGCTCATACGTTTGTGCTGCCTTCCCAGGTTCTCTTGTACTCAACTCACAGCTTATTTTTGCTAAGCTAACTTTTGCTAAAAGTGCTCAAGCTTGGCAACGCACATGATTTATTACTGCTTTGGGAGCAAAAGCAAAGAGCAGGCAGGTTTCATGCACAGTAGGCAAATAATTCCTATCATTGCCAGGTTTTGTAATATCCAGTAAATATCCCCATATTTCTCCGTACGGCTTCCCAGTTCACAGCAGAACACAGTAAGCAGACTTTCTACTACGTTCCTTCTGTTGCCTCATATAAGGAGATGAGATAGTAAAGCAGCAAATCAAATAGAGAGTAAGATAATCTGGAAGAAAAGTGTATTTTAGAAAGCTGCCACCCTCAGAACCAGATACAAGTGGAGACTGTCGTGCCACCAACCTCCTGTCTGCCTTGTGTGTCTCGCTGATCTGACGATCATGATTCGGGAACTTGGAATAAGTAGGACATTAAAACAGTGTTTGCGCAAACGTTTTGCTGAGGAAACAACCTCTGATTTAGGTCTGAGCAATGCAGGGACATTGGTTTAGGAGTAACTATAGAAGCAACACTTTGTATAATATTGTACTACATTGAATTCAGCATCTTTATAGGAATGAAAACCCTTATGTTGATTTTGTGTAACCCAATGAAGAACTACATAAAAATAAAGAAGCTTGTTTAAAAAGAACACCCGAATGGTGAAATGGACACTGGAATTGGCAGAATATAAGCTAAATTTGAAAGCCTTATGTTTTTATTCTGAACCTTCATTTAAATAGGGCCAAGCAGCCAGGAAGCTTGGACAGAAAAATAAAGGAGGTGGTTAGAAGAGAGCATCCTTAAAAAAATGGTGTCTAAATAGGAAAAATGGAAAAGATTATGAACTCTGACAAGTTAAATATAAAACTAAAATAAGACAAGTGAAAAGAAGATACTGAAGAACGATTTCTAAAGGCATAAAAGCCACTAATAACTTTTTTCAAGTCTATGAGAGACAAGGATCCTGACTGAGTCTGCAGGTGATGATCAAGTTGTAAAAGGAGCACATGAAAGATTATGTAGCAGCAAAGCTATATCGGTTATTTTCCTGATTGCTCACAAAGGTGCCAAGGGACGTTCCCACACAGGAGCTTCTTTATGGGGAATGAATCTGAGAAAGTATCTCAAAATCAAGCATCAGAAAAATGACTTTTAATATAAATTGATAAAATGAACAAATTCATTAGAGTCAGTTGGAACTCTAGCAGGAATACCACAGTGACTTGGATCGCCAAAATCCTCACTTAGAATCTCCATCAGTCTCTGAGAGACTAAAAGTAGCAAATGTGATCCAGTTATTTTCCAGTTATTTTTCCCAAGGGATCTGCTGCTGGTCACTGTCAATAATAGGAGATGCAAGACAGTAAAGTTATTTCTGTGCTGCACAGCACTAAGACTGTAACTTCTTTGAAGTTTGCTCAACTTTCAAGAGCACAGATCTTCTGAATTTAAGTCACTCTAGAGTTCAGGAGTTTAAAAGGAGTCAATTTATTCATGCAGCAGATCCTTGTTTATATATTTAAGCTTTAACATCAGCCCTGGCAATAGCGTAAAACACAATCAGATTGTATTTGTGCAGCAATTATTCTTGCCCTGTGTAATTACTGGTCCTGCAGATAAAATCTGAAGCTACTTTATTGAAGCTGGGAATTGAAACCACAGAGAGAATCAGCTATCTATGTAAATCAATAAAGCAGTCCATTAATTATTTCCACCTACTCAACTTGAAAAAAATTACCATACTAATGCCTCCGGATAACCACATGACCTGCTCGGCTTCTACATAAAAGCCAAATGTAAAGCTGTAAAGGCTTTGAGAGATAAATCAGGGACACCAAAGAAATGCCAGAGTATAGAATGGCATTCATGTAAGTAATTGGCCACAGAAATCTCCAGACTGCAGCAATATTAGACACAATCACGATGGTTTCAAATTTGAGGACTGGAAGTATTCTGATTTCTTCTGAAGAAGCAAAAATATATCCTCGAGAGTAAGACAGCATTACCATTATTCAAAAGGTGATGAAAAATATCAAAATTTTTCACCAATAAACCTTGAAACATATGAAAAAGAATGAAAACTGTGAAGAAGTCTAACAGCATCATGTTACGTACTGCTAATTTCATACTGGTCTGTTCAAATGTCATCACCCTTCTGTATGAAGGATTCTCAATGACAGGAAAGGTTCAACAACTGCATTGGCTGAGTGAGAAAGGACAGACAACTTGAAGGAGGAAAGGAGGGGTTAAGACTCTGGAAAGATACTTTCTTAATTTTCTGCTATGTCTTTAATGGAGACATTCTCCAATATGCTCTTCAATTTACCTTTTAAATTATAGCTACTTATTTCTGCCTAATTAAATATTTTCTTCAATTAAGAGTGTTACCTGGAAAAAAAAGTATTTAGCAATCACAATTAGTGATCTCTAACCTTGCAAAGCTTTTGCTTATTTTCATCTACACATTTGGGATACCAGTGTAGAAAAAAGAACCACTTCTTCCATTACACCAATTAAACCAGAATAATTCACTTTTATAAATTACGTTACTCTTAGGGTAAAGAGCAGTTCTACAACAGCATGTAATACGATTTTTCTCTGCCACATTCTGGTGAGTTAACACATATACTAAAACTATACCATCAAATACTACTGTAATGTTTTGCAAAAATATAAGTCAGCTGCTTAAAAGGTACTTATGGATGGTTTTCATATCCGCACTTCTTTTTGCATTATTAATATGGCAGGAGTAGGAAGGGATGTATCTATAGGCAGAGCTATATACAGGGCAAAACTAAGCATCTTGAGTGAACTTCTAGAGCTGTTGTTACTACGATTCTGAAAATATAATGTACTCTTCTCATTCCGGTCAAAAGGATGTAGAGTCTTGGGGAAAACTGTGTAATGTTAGTGAAGTTCCTGCTGCTGAAAGCTTTAGCGTAACTATGCCAAGAAATGGAAATGAAGAGAGGTTAAGGGCAGTTTGGTTTAAAGGTTAAAAAGAAAGTGGGATGTTTGGATTTGGCACAGATTGCTCGTTGGATTGTCAGTCTTGGGTAAAGGAAATCCTTGGTAAAAGAGCTGAAAATGACAAAGGGGAGGGGAAGAAGGTGCCCTAATCGGGTCTGGTCAGTCCCTCAGTCACCAATCACTGGCAGGGTTCAACAGGTTCCCTTTGCAGCAAACAAAGGACAAGTTTGCAATCACAACCAAGTTTGCCTGATACTCATAGTAATTTGGGACGTGGAAAAGAGGGAGAATTTGCCCTGGGTTTAAATGCAGAGCGAAAAGGAAAAAGGTGAAAAGCAAAAAAGCTGTGATGGTCATTCTGCCCTTTAAAGAAGGGCTTCACAGTGAAATACAGGCAAGCCAGGTGTTGAGCTGTCAGGTGATCTCTGAAAGTAACCTTTCCTTTCCTCTTTGCGCTTCTTTATCTTTTGTTTTTCTGTTTGTGCTGTGGTTCATGCTGTAAAACTGGAGACTTTGGCTGTTACTATTAAAATGAATGGCTTCTGAGGCAGAGGGAGTGAGATCTAAGGTTTTAAAGAAGATCCTGAAGAAAAGCTTCACGGAGCTGAAATTGGAACACAGGAGAAAGTTCTTCAGAGAAAAGTAATTTGGAACTTATTCTTTTAAGGAAAGGGGAAAGACTGCTTATCCAGCAGATAACTTGAGCTCTCTTCTGTAGATTCAGCTTTATTTTAATGTCTTTGGGATACTATTGATCCTTTTCCTGAAAAATATAAATGAAAGAAGGAGCATAAAAAAAATCACAGAAGACAGCATCTTTATTCTATCAAAAGTGCTCTTTCTGGATATCCCAGTGCTTCACAGCATATCGTTACTAAAACAAACATAACTCTCGGGTAGTAAGTCAGAAAAAAACTGTTTCTTGTCAGATTCTCTCTATCTGCATCTGTTAGCACTTCCTTTATTAGGATGAATATAACGAGCGTCACATGCTGAGACATGTAGGGCAATAAGGGACTGAGTTTGGAGAAGGCAGGCACTGCGGCGTAAGGGTCACGCGTAAGGAGCATCCGGTAAGGGTTAACCAGTCCCATTCTCCAAAACATTTGTGTGTGACAGCGGCTTCTGGAGAATCACTCGTGGCTACGCACTGCTCTGGTTTCCCAGAAGACTCTTACAGCTAACGACAGCAAGTGACGCAGAAACGCCCCGGCTCTGCTGACTTGCAAAGACAAGCGAGGAGCGAGCGCAGAGTTCACCACTGAGCGCTGCGGTTCGTATCCGCAGTGACAGTTCAAGGCGGAAACACTGATGTTCTGCGCTCCGGTATTTTCTAGAGTGATCAGATTTCTCTGACCCCATTCACGGGGCTCTGGCCCTGCCTGGGGATGCTGCTTCCACCATGCGATTACCAAAGCTCTGTAACTCTGTTGTTGCAAAGGGCAGAAGTCCTTAGGACAGCTGTTACCCACATCCTCCCTCCTCAAACTCCAAACCTGCTCCTGTTTGTTAGAGCTATTGAGGTGGGTTTGTCCATGGTCCTATTGGCTTTCGTAGCAAATGCAAGGCAAATACTACATTTACTCAAGTTTTTGTACACCTATTATTCAAACAGATTTTCTGTTTTTAATATCCTTTGTGAACTTGCCATTATTAGGAACTCCTCCATCATGGGATTAATTGCCGTACGTGCTGCTCAAATGCACTGCAGATTTTCTAATGACAAGGTCATATTTCAAACCTTTTGGTCCGTTAATGCATTCGGTTATGAATTCTGCCGTGAATCTGAGCTTCCAAACAACCTTGTTGATCTTGCTGAGGCTGCTTTTCAACAGAGATACAGCAAATGAAACTGCTGAGTTCTGCTGTCAGCAAGGAAACATTTTGCAAATATATTGGTTTTCACAAGGCTGTGAAGGTTCTTAAATACTCACCTAAATGTGTATTTAATGACACCAGTAAGTGTTTTCTCATTTACTTTGAAGTTTCTGTATTTGCAGTCAAATACAGAGCAATGTTTTGCAGCACTCCCATCAGACAGGCTAACTGGGAAGGTTCTCAACCTGGTTTTGTCTGCAAACAACAATAAAAAAGACAAGCCCCCTCCAACCCCTCAAAACCAGAATGGGGGCGGGCAAGGCAAGCACATAAATATTCGAGACATTGCTCGGGAGTGGAGAAAGAGGAGAAGGTGCTGGATGCGAGGGGAATAGATTCGGACACATGCACAGACACAGCGACACCCCCAAATTGCTCTGGAAGCTTCTGACTGCAGACAACTGTACAACTCAGTCCAGCAACTGCATCGTGACATCAAATTTGCTCCGAATGCATCAGCAAGAGTTGATGCAGGTAACGGGCAAGGAGTGGATGTTCCTTATTGCTTTAAGATAAGGTTTGGAAATGTGCACGAGCACATGGCAATGGAGGTGCGCTGCCTCGATGGGGAAAGCCAGCGGGGCAGCTGAGTTGTGAATGTCAGGTGTGTGCTCAAGGTTAGATCAAATAGCCACTGCAAGGTGAACCCTCTGTTATTTCCAACTCGCAGCTCCACTAACTATGACTGGAAAGCTGTTCAGCACAGCAGTAATCTTTCTAGAACCTTCCATAGCTCACTGTTTTCCTAAGCTGTGGGTGCCTATGTGCATCAGTCACAGAGCGCTACAAAAAACGCTGCTCATCCGACCAGCGCTGGCAGGTGGCAGAAGTTTGTAAGGCCACAACCGTATGACATTTTCTTTCTGTGGCTTGTAATGACTTATTTCAGCTTGTGGGAAAAAATGACAGTAGCAGGCACGCTGTTTATGTGAGAAACGCAGCAGTGCTGAGCATCATCCGATCTGTAAGGTAACTGCTCCACCCTGAAGAGCATCACAGCAGCTCACAAGATGTTTTAGCGAAGCGGTGCAGAGACCGGTCGGGGGTGCAATGCACACAACGCAGAATTGTAAAGTCTCTTACAGGCACAAAGACCATAATCTACTTCCCAGCGCATCCTGGGGAGAACGGAGGGCCTGCAGCTCTAGAATGCTCCCGACCGCTTATTTCTCTCTGCCAGAGACTATAACAGCTCAGAAGGAATGAGCATCAATTGCTTCCAAGGGAGATGTGTAAAAGATAATGTATGTTGCCTTTCTGGCAGCAAAGATTCCCCAGAAGATAATACCTTGGAGGCTTTATTACCTGTGACCTTCACACAGAACTGAATACATCTTATTTTCTGAATAATTTCAGGCTGTGGATACAGCATTTGATGATCTTTCTAGCAGCAGAATAAAATCACACTTTAATTGACACAGAGGTTTAGGAAGAAAACACCCCAAACCAACCAACAAGCACTTAACTTGAGATACACAGGATATTCTTATTTAGTTTATTCTTAAGCTGAATGTTCTCTATTTTTGTAGCCTAAGGTGCGTGAAAACTTGAATGTAACAAACCATCCATTAGGCAAGTTTTGGTGCATCACCTTGATGACTGACGAATGCAGATAGCTTGAGGTTTAATTCAATACATTGAAATTCCCAAGAGTGTCAAAAGAGTCTTTAAATACTTTCTTCTTTATCCTAGTTCTTCTTCTTACCCCTTGTGCATGAGCATTTCTAAATGGTAAAGAAATCCTATTAAATTTTGCATTGGAAAACAACTTTTGCAGATCCTGAATTTGGCAATGCCTGTTCTGGCCACTGACTGTACAGGAACAGGTGGCACTGGGCACAAGAAATAGATTTAAAATTAAGTAAGCTGCTTTTCACTCCTTAAAAACAAGATGATGTCAACATTTCAGGCCTAGGCTCAACATTAAACAAGACATAGAATTAAGGCAGCTTCCCTGAAACTTCGCCCTGAGGTTAAAGCACCTTAGAGGCAAACGTCTGTCACAGCTCTTTAGAAAGCAAAATACTCAAGCCTTCAGAAGGATGTTTCTAATTACCAATTTTACCTTCTGCCTTGACTTTTCCAGTAGGAAAAGAAATTGTGATTTCAAGGGGGAGAAAAAATTCCTTCATTTTGGATCTCTGAACCTGGCTGTCTCTGAATTTGGGCAGCTGCATTAACCAGGCAGGCTTTTACCAATGTCTTCTTCATTACCAGCTGGATCGTTCCCTCTTAAATGTTGATAGAATCTGTCATTTTCATCTGCCCATTATTCACTGTGTGCCTAATGCTAGTTAAAATTAACACCAACACTGGCTTGCAGCTTGTCCTTTAACACTTACATTCAAACCTGTCAGTTCCTCACATTAAGATACATTTACTCTTTTCAAAACACATTCAAGCTGACTGCTAATTCTACAGTCCTTGACTTCATAGGCAGTATAAACTTTTAAATGGTAATTGAGTCATCTTTTGATGAGCTGAAAGGGAGAGCAAAGTGTGATGTTGCCAACAGTGTGCTGTTTGCTCAGCAGTAAAGTTTATGGAATACTGCTTTATTCAGACAAATTATTAGGTTCAGTACAGGTGGTAGGTGGATGACACGCAGTCATGTACAGAAAAATCCATACCCATTATCTGGCAGCATCCTCCAGCCTTGAGATCTGTGAGTTTACAGCTGACTTTGGCGCTATGGCCGACGGTGCCGTTCGGCGTGGGGTCTGTGTCGCCCCCCCTGTGGAGGGCACAAAACTCACAAACAGAAAAGGTTGGCAGAAGGATCTGGTTTTTTGAAAACTGTTAAAACTTCTGACATGCTGTTTTGGTTTTCAGTGGGTTTTTTTTGACAATGAGACAGTTGTCTGCATGTCCCCTCACTGCCGTATACAAAAACTGTATTCCTCTGACATTTCCATTTCTTCTGTTAGGATTAAAAAGAAATATATATAAAAAAAGGCATGCTATTCTGCGTTGTCTCTATAATGTCATTTATCTTATTCTGAGTCTTCTGACAGCTCGTAATGCTTCCAGAGCTTACATTTCAAAGAACTTTTCAGTAATTCAATCTCCTTTTGGGTGCCGTGCTCCGGCCTCAATTCACCCAGCTGAAACGCGGCCAAGCGTTTGGAGGAGCAGCAGAGATTTATTTCAGAGGAGTTAAAGGTGGTGTAAGCAGCATCAGTCAGGCTCCCCCTTCAGCGGTTCTGTAAGGCTGGGCCTGGCTCTTTGGAAGTTTCCTGCATGAAGCTGGCCGTAGGTTACACCCATCATGCCATTATACCAAAGCATCGTTTTCTCAGCTTCTGCTGAGGCAGCCTCATCAGCACCTGAGCCTCAGATCCCTCAGTGGCAGAGAGGAAAATACTTCGGAAACCTTCGTTGTCCTTCCTCTCAACCTGGAGTGAGAGGAAGTACAAGGAATATGAGCAGCAGCAACGGGACCATAAGGGTGGTTCACTGAGATCCTTGTTCTGCCTTGAAATGCACAGACCACAGTAGAAATGTTCTGCAGACAGAACCCAAGCAGAAATTAATTTAGCATCCTTATTTTCTGACTAATAGAAATCCCTCTGTGGCAGTCTATGCATCTGATTTAAGTTATTACTTTAAAAATTATGTGTTTGGAAGCACATGGATACACCATTTATAGTTATTGCTCAACAACTTGGATGATCTTGAAGATGTCACCAAGAAAGTGATACGAAATTTAACTTGTTCTACCACTGTACACTAATTAAACTATTTAGTGCAGAGATCAGCATAAATAAGGAATTAGCAAACAATGATGCGAGCATAGGATGATTTGTAATATCAGCACATTGATGCACTGGGCTCAGATACTGTAATTTGATTGGCAGTGCTTTATTAAGTTTTGGCAGCATTTAAGTAGACTGGGAGTGCTGTTATGAAGCTCAAGCACATTAATCCAAGCTCCAGCTCTCGTTAATACTGATGAGTGAAGGCAGTTAATTGAATTATGTATGAAGTACTGCTGATTAAATAATATTTCACTCCTTGCTATAGAATTAACTCTGCTTTATTAACAGCCACTGTTGTCTCTAATAGTGAATGTCAGAGGGACCTTTTCTCAGCCATCTACTTTCAGGTTTTTTAGCCATCTGTTCAGGTTGCTTACGTACGTACCCATCTATTCCTACTTGTACTGGCCTTTGATATATTTTTGGTTTTCCTAAATGTTGGTGTGATACTGGAGAATAGATGTATTACGGATATTTTTTAATTTCCGTTGCTTACACCTGTGTGTTCCCAGGAAAATATTTTTTTTAGTAACTAAGTTGATGTTAGAACCAGAAGCGGTGAAGGAAATGCTTATAAAACACTGTCTAATGAAAGCAAATCAGGTATTTCTTAATTCAAACTGCAAAAATACCTTCAATTAGGATCAGAGGGTACTGCAAGGCCTCTAATTGAGGTCATTCATTGCTTGACGTGATTTTTCCCTTGGTATTCTTTTAATTACAGGGTTCTAAAACAAAATCTCAAGAATGCAAATACTGTATTTGAAATCCTGGTTCATGATACAAGTTTACATTTTGATACTGAGACACCTCTTAATCAACAGATGATAGGAGGAGATCCCTCTCTGAAACATTTGATTCTTTCTGTATTTTGAAGGATGGGCTCGAGGAACCCAGAACAAGGATAAAAGGCAAACATACAAAACCTAGAGCTAGAAAACTGTTTGCTCTTCAAGTTAGAATCGGAGTCACTTTGCCACTACAAAGTGTATTTCATTTGCTTTTGGTAGATATTGTGAGGACAAAAGAGACAATAACTTCACCTTGGGAGGTGCAATCCTTGTTGCTTGGGGGTGAAGACTTTCAACACCAAGAGCCATTGGCTAAGCCCATGTGAAAATGGGAGAAATGGTCACCAACAGATGCTGGAAGAATGCATGTCCATAGAAGGCTCAGCTGGAATTTTGAACTGCCTATGAAAATATTGATTTCAGAGTCACAGACTGAGGAACGGATGAGTAGGAGGCTGATAGCCATCTGTGGAGGAAGCTTTGCTTGTTTCTCATGGGTTCCAAAGATCATGAAGTGCTGCTGAGGATGCCAGCTGGCCTGCTGCCACGAGGCTTCTCTGTTCCATCAAACAAGCTCTGGGAAGCTTGCCCATGAAATCATAGCATATATCCCTAAACAAGTACCACTTGATATTTCTTCACTCTGAAAGGTGATGAGAAGCAGATTTTTTTTTTTTCCAAAGCAGCTTAGACTTCTAGGGCTCCTCTTGACTGGTTGTGTTGGGGCAAGGCAGGGCGCGTCTCAGGAGGGCCGACGGTAGCACTACAAGTGTTTACTTGGGTCTTGGTGCCTTTTCTGCAATCTTTTTGGTTTGCCTACGTGAACAGTTCCACGTGACCCATTCTAAAGACTATGGCTGAAGAATATCTACTCATTTACATTATTTTCCAGATCCTGGAATCTCATACCAGGCTCATATTACTAATTCTAATACTCATATTACTACTATTTTGCTTTTGGCAGAATCCAAAAGCAATACCCCACGCCCTTTATACTAGGGCAAATCCAAAGTAAAAATTGTGAGAAGAGACTTAATCCCACGGCCTCTAAATTTAGAACAAGAAATACCTACAGAACACAGTGAACTCAGTAGGTGATTCATTTCCTGTTGAAGATGATTCCTAAAAGCTCAAGTATCTCCAGAAGGTCACTCCCACCTTCAGAAAACATACACAACAACTTATTTTTAGAGTTCTGTACAAGTGCCCTGCCCACACAGTAAATTGCACATATGTTCTTGGATTTAGCTGCCAGTTTTGTGAAAGTTAAAAAATTCTGGGCTTACTGTTTTTACTAAACAAAATTTTCCATTTATTTCAGTCAAAGCAAAACCTAATTTTGCATAAAAGTATTGCTCACGGACCCAGTAATCAGAGCTAAGTCTGGTGTTGACATTCTTAGGCTTCGTTGTGGGTTGCTGGTCCTCCCACAAGTACATTCCTAACTTTAGACAGAGCAGCTGGAAATGGGGTTGGATTAAGTACATGCTCACTCGCATTGCTAAACCCAGGTGAAAATGGTAACTCCCTTTCTATTGCTGTCCATTGCGCAACCTGGATATGCTGTTCTTCTACCCCAAACACCCTGTTCCCCCTTTGCTGCTGAGCCCTAGTAGCTCTATTTTGTGTTAGCACAGGAACACTGCAACGCTCACTAGGTTATAAATGAGAGAATCAAATACCCACAGTCTTCTGACCATTTATCAAACCAATTACTCGCAGCAGGTTCAATACTAGAAGTAAGTACAGAATTTCCCGTAGTGCACCACTCTGAAGTTGGTGTGTATTTTTGTAGGTGCAGGTAGGATCAGGCTGGTTTGATGTTCGAGGGTTGAATGATTCATGTTGTGTCTGAAATTTAAAATCAGCTCAAATTCTCAATTCCACTATCACTGAAAACATTGGGTTGGATACTGTACTCTAGATTACTGGCAAATGGCAATGTACAAGCTATTTGAAAATAATAAGAGTATTCTGAAGTTACATGAAGATACCTAGAGCTGTGCATAACATTTGCCCTGGTACCCAAGAATGACAAAACTATAAAACAGAACAGAGTAAGAATTCTTCACAAATAATAATGCTGTAGGTCTTACACAATGAATGCTATAGATAATATTTTTAACATTTAACACTCAAATGTTTAAAACTCTCTACAGATATAGGTGTATATACGTATATGCATGTGTCTGTTTGCACCTCAGCTGGAGAGCCACGTAGTAAAGAAGGTGGTTCTGAAAAACTTGAAAAAATCCCAGAAAGCTAATGTAAGCATGAAAAGAACAACTCATTTAGCATCTTAGAGGCTAGTGAAATTTAATGCTGTGATGTTCTTCTTTGGTATTTTGGTTTACGTTACACAGTAGCTGGGTCAGTTTGGAGGTTTTTGTTGTTTTAGAGGAAGGAAATACAAGCAGCAGAATTTGATCACTTACTAGCGCAATGCCTAAAGCTGCGGCTATTTGTGCTTGTGCTTTGGCCCGGGCAGGTTTGTGAGCTCCACCAGGTGGCTGAATGTCCCCACTGAAGCAATGGGGCTCTCGGGATGAAAAATCCAACTGAGCTCATGAAAAACCTCCACTGAAGTGCCATCATTTCTGTTAAGCTTGTAGCGAATCCAGACTCTGACAAAGAACACGTTTGGGCATTAGCTCAAAAAGCCAAGGAGGAGATGTAAATATATTTGGGATTATGTTCATTCATAATACAAAATTCTCCATGTATTTAACAGTTGCTTTCATGCAAACTATGGCAGGGAGAGAATAAAAAGCCCCATGTAATGTGAGATTACCCCCAGCATCCGGAGGTGATGCACAGTATCATCGTGGGGTCACTGAATGCATCACGAAGTGAAGAGGCAAGTTAGGGAGTGAAAACACATACCAAATTTAGAGATTCTCTGAATAAGGACACTCAACTCTGGTTCTATTTATTAAACTTCTGCTGTAAAAGGAAAGAACTCCACTAAAATATGAATTCTCCTCCATATTTAACACTACAATATGGGGGACCCCTGTGCAGTTCAAGAGAGTTTTAAAAGTCACATCAGTAAAAACTTTATCTCATAATCATAGAAGAATATGTACTGGGCTGGACTGTTTCTGACAGCAGATTCTGGCTATGAAAACAAATATATCGAGCCACGTGGAGGGAAAGCGGGTCTTTTCTTTACTGACACAAAACAAGACAGAAGTTCTTGTGCCATTCCTATTGCCTTCAGTACAGAAAAGCATGACAAAAGTCTCCACTTATTTTCTCTACACAGGGATAGCAAACGGCAGGGCTTTCAACAATAAGCACTGGAGTCATATAGAATGCAAAGAAGATCCCAGTAACACCCTAGTCCCATACACAGTGTTTGCAGACAGGGGACATTACCAGATTTAGGGCACTGTTTCTCTCCAGAGGCTGATGTAACACAGATGATACTCTGTAGTTTAATACAGTTTGGGAAATGTGCCTGTAGGTGTGTGATTGGTAAGCACAAATGCATCTTTAAAACACTTGTGAAAATATTTTCTTATTAAAGCCAGCTGATATCATTCCAACAGCTTTGTATTTAAAAGCCTGTGACTAAGAATACCCTCTACTCCAATTATGAACAGCACGCTCCACAAAATCCTCACTGTAAATATATGTCCTAGCAGCAGTATTATGTACTAAGGAGCTGAAGGTGTCTTTATGTACATTATGTTGCAGAACAAGGTCAAGCAGGAAATTGAAAATTAAATGCCAGTATCTCAGCTTCATGAAGGGCACATTAGAAAGAGTTTAGCAGAAATCTTCCCTGAAGGAGGCAAGAAACAAGAACACCTTTCACTTGAACCCATTTCTTCTGCCTATACTGCTCTGTTGTCATTGAACTTTCTCTGGATTTGCATTTAATATATGGTAGGGCTTGGGCAAAAGGGGGTTAACTAATACTTCACTTATTTACCTCGCTTTCAACTCCTAAGAGAATAGAGAACTTTTTTCCCAGGGACTAAAGTTCTTATTTAAAGATGATTTAGATACTTTGGAACTTTACAGTCAGAATTATGATGGTCTTCAGGCACTAAATGATACAGCAGGTGCCTCCTGGGATCTTCTTATCTTCTTGCCTAAGCAAGTTGGATGCCCAATTCATGGAGCCTTTGGGGAGAAACCTGGTGTCTTATGCACTTCGCTCCTTTGCCTTGGCCAGTCCTTTGCATTTTAAAGCACTTAAATAGAGTTGGTAGATCTAGCCATCAATCTTAAAAAGCCACTGGGACTTAGACTGCTAAACCAGTTCTGAAAGTGAAAATGGTTAGAAAGAAAATATTCTGTGTTTCAAACTGGACTGTCTAAACCAAGGAGTGTTGTTCAAGAAACTGAGCAATTTCTTTCTCTTCAGTATTTTATGGTATATACATTCTAGAGCTCCTTCACATCTTTATCTTTACAATCTAGTAGTGTTTTAGGTATTGATGCAAATTCTATGCAAATGTAAAGTGTTTGGTATAATTAATGGATACAAATAAACATAAACACTCATGACTTGATGTAACAAGCTAGGAGAATTTCTATGTTATCTTCTACAAATATTACTTGTAGCTCTGTATCCTTCCTTAAGTGTGCGTCTGTGCCTGCCCAAATGTACTATTAATTCAAAGAAGGGTGTGAAAATAATTATAGAATCAGCAACAAAGGAGAAACAATGGTAGGACAGACAGAAACCTGAGCGTCGTTAATACAGGAGAAGAACTTCATGTCTTTCAAATCAGTGCAATTTCGCCACTTTACTTCATGTTTTTCCTTTGGTCCTCTCCAGAATTCCATGCGGTTACACTGAGTTAGAGGTGTAGGAAGAGTTATATCTCTGTGCACAACTCTTACCTCATTTCACATCTTAACAAATACGTGCTTTTCATTGTCATCTTTTTTTCACCCCTCTTAATTATTTTTTTCACGCCTCTTAATGACGTTTTTTTTTTTAGCTTGGTAGAGGAGTTGCATGAAAAATAATGTAAAGTTGGCATGCAGTATGTAAAATAATATTTAAAAATGAATTTGCACTGGACAGCATTCTTAACTGGGAAACTAGATCCAAGCAGTCAACAGCGAGAATAACGGGACTATGGCCCTGAGACAGAGCCTGTTTGAGCCAAGAAAGGGCTTCCATTGATTTCACCAGGCTCCGAGACACCCTTGCTTTACTACTATACTCCCTAAAACTAAAAAGCCACGAGTCCTGCCACAAAGCAATAAGCCCATAAACATGAAATTACAATGAGCAATAAAATCTTGAGAGACTACTTTCTCTATTACTTTAATTTATACACCTGTTAAGCGATTTTAAATGCACATTAAAATACCGGGTAATTCTAAAGATGTCAGTATGTGGATAATAGAGCCTGCCAAGGCCGCGCAATATAAGTGTTTCAGCTATTTCCTATTAGAATTCAGTCATTTATTTCTTTATTTTAAGAAAGCCTAATTTAAGACTAGGAAGAAAAGCCATTTGAAGATGCCCAACTGCTGGATGGGAAAAGCAAAATGGCATCAGAACTCACTCCCAGGAAACCCAGTAGTGAATTCTGTAGCCATGGCCAATGTTGCCTAGTTTGAAAATACAGGAAGGCTGACTACGTTATCTGAGATGCTTTCTCCTATGTCATATGCTATATTCTCCAAGTCATCCAGAGCAGCTAAATCCTGCAGTTCTAAATTGGGATTAAAGCTGGGAATTAGCCATCACTCCTATCTGCGTGTTGAAGGGCAGCTGGTCCATGATGTGGCTTCAACTGCAGCGGCCCAAGATTTGCAGGAGCAGCTCATCTCGGAACGGAGCGTCCTGTCCATCCTGTCCCTGTTAGTGCGGTGGGAACACCAGCACAACCCCAGGTGCGAAGGTTTATTCCTTCCGCTCAGCCCTTCCCCTCCACGGGAAACAGAGGATGCAGTATTACAATGGGATATCCCCAAAATCACATTATTAATGCAACTGCGGTGTAAACACTCTAGAAGAGATAGAGGCTACACTACACAGCTGTGTAAATAAGTAATTTCACTCCAGTTAAAGAAGTTGGAAAGAGATGGTTTTAAATAAAACCATTGTAAAAAGAACACTATCTTTTAAATATTGATATTTCCTTTTTTAAAGAGTTCTTGAGTTCCTTATTCAAGGAAAGTAGCACTTGAGTAAGCAAGCAAATCCCACTGTTTTCAGTGAGACCCATTTTCAGACAAAAGTAATAACCTAGGATTTTCAAGACTGGCAGCGGCTTTGGCAGGGGCTGCATCAGCCAGACTGGCTTTCGATGGTTCTAGTGGAGAAACAAAGGAACGCCTGGATTTCAGAGATATTACCAAACCAAACGTGACCGAAGTATGTCTTGTATGCAAGGAAGAAAAACGTCATCATCGCACCATCTGATTGAAATGTCATTGTTTAAATGCTCGTGCTTTTCAGCCTTTGGGTTTGTTTTTGAACTGAAACACAGCGGCTGTGCAATTGGCTGTGACTTGCCCTGCATATATCCACCCTTCTTCCTTCCTCACTTCTGAAGTGATAATGCTGTATCAGATGATGCCAGACCTTCACTGCAAATAATCACGTGGCATTCTTCAGCTCTATTAAAACGAGCCTTTGAAATGGCAAATCTGGTACGCTCAGTTCACCCTCCTGTGCGTCTCTGTTGGGACAGCTGTACCGCCTCGTTTCAGTCAGCCAAAAGACACGGGTTTCTCCAAAAGATCAGCAGGAACATCTTGTTTTCTCATTTCACCAACAGCACAGGGACACCAGGCAGACTAGCCTGACGACACAGGTATCTAAACTTGTTTAATCCTCTCCCAGCCTTCACACTGTTGCCTTGAACTCACCTTATCCATCTTTCTTTACCTACATCTCATTTAATACGTATAAAATGACCTCTCTGTGTAATGACCGTCATTCTTCACCTGAGCCCCCAGAACTGAAGCTCCTAGATACCAGAGACACCGAAAAGGTAAATTAGGGGGAGGTCACAAGAAGGTCCTAAAGAACCACCTCTGTGTTGGGGTGGAACATTTCTCAGCAATGTGCTCTGCTGTCAAGTGAACAACTTCCAGTGTGACCTGGTTATTTTCTGCTACATACTTGAGTGTTTTTGACCCGATACCGAAGGGCTGTAGGCTGCAGTGTTGCCTACATGCACTTGTGAATTATAGCAGTGCCATTTGCACAGCTGTAGTTAACGACCTGTCAGGTTTCCCATTATGATGTTATGCTGTTACTTTCAGGGTTTATGTCCTGACTATAAAGCTGGTGACTGCTTGGTCTGGAAACACTAATGCATTTTTGTACATTTTATAAATACAAAATGAAAAAGTGCCGTAATATAAAACTCCACTCTAATCAGAAAGGAAAAAGTGACAATTTAAAGTAATATGTTCAGTAGTAGAAAAAAACAATCAATAACATTCAGGAAGCTCCCTTCTCTGGCCAGAGTCATTAACTGTAATGTGATTTACAGCTCTGAGCAGGGTCAGTAGGTAGCTGGAAATGCATTAAGTAGGTGACTGTATTTTACGGTGAGTTTCTTCATAAGAGATAGTAAATCTCTCGATGACCACAAGCAGCATGTGCCCAGAAATGCCACGGTGGGGTGATGTTATACGATTAGCTGTATTTTAATGTGTGTAAGTAACAGCAGTAAAACTTCTCCAAATAATTCCACGTACTTGTAGGCCGGCAGACATGGTAAATGATGAGCATGGATTTTGCTCCCGAGTGTGTTCAATGGATTCACGGTTCAGTGAATTCACAACTGACCTTTTTAGAGAGGTTTTACAAGAGGAGGAAATTTTCACTGAGTACAAATGAGTAGTTTCAGACTATTGAGTCAATAGCAATCTGTAATTGAAGACTCTAAGTAATCCTACACATACACAGTACTTTCAGAAATAAAGTTTCTTGCAGGCTACTGAATAAATATTATGATTTAACAATCCTCTGATTCCATATTTACAATGTAAATCATAGCAGTCTATGAGGAAAGTACTTGCATGGTATATGATGTATCTACCTGTAGGTAACAGCCTCATTTCCTTTTCTTTTTGACCCCTTTCTCCATTAGGCAGGAAACAGGATTTGACAGGGAAGTTCTTTATGAGTAACCGTAAAGCTTTTACTGACAACAAACAAGCAGAGTTACTCTGTGTAATCATACACAGACTAGCGGTGTGATCTTATTTCACAGGAGTTTATTTTAAGTGGCAAATTCTACCTTAATGACACTAAATTGTACTAATGAGGTGTACGAATTGAAAACTGCATGCTGCATTAATATAAAGTCCTCTGTAGTGCTGGGTTCATCACCAATGGAACAGTTAAGAATAATCTCCCTGAAGTCACTAAAATATCCTAATGTAAATAGTCTCAGTGAAATAGGAGATGGATTCCTAATTGATAATTGCAAACTGTAATTGTAGTACTCTTTAAATATAATTGTCTCCATCAAAGCATTTTACAAGAGTATTTTTTGTAAGTGGGATAATGACGGGAGGATCGGTGTAGCAGCCTCTTAGTATCACTCATTATCTCTAATTCCACGCTATATTGTGATCCCTCCCTATCTCATCCCATACAGATTCACAGGAGAAGCAGCTAAGCAAACATCAGCTGAGGCATTGTAAACCTTCTCTGATTAAGTCCAACTACATGCCACCACACAAGACCATTATTAGCGTAGAAAAATACTATTCCTTGTTATTCTCTTTGACTTCTTTCTCCACAATACAGTAATTTTCACTATGCAACAGAAAAACTATAAAGAAAGGATGGTTTTAATGTAGGAAGTCATGACTGCTACTATCAGTCTTGCACAAAAACTCATGCACACACACAAAAAGACTACTAGAGGGTAATTAATAGCCAAAGCTCCAAGTCCCCTCTCTACATACTCAGCCATGGCAGATGTCGTTACTCACCTTCAGTTTGGATTATTAGCTTAGGAAAGTTCCTTGGGTCTCTGAGCAAACATTAACTCTTCTATCAGATTTTTTTATGCTTCGATTTTACTCCTCTAGGACACGGATACCATCAAAATGTCTATTGACAAAGGGTGACAAGAACTACTAATAAATTGTATGAAGAGCAGCCTGTCAAGGAGTAAGATAAGATAAACTCATATATATAAATATACCAATATATACACTCAGCAGCACCAAGACACAGGAGCTTTGCTGTCTGGCACTTAGAACTATCCTGAATAATCCTTCAAAGTAAAGACTGACAACCTTTCCGTTATTAATGACTTAGTCATGGACCACAGTTTCAGCTGTTCTTATATTTAGCTTGTCAAGAATATGATAAATCCTTTCCTGTATATACCAGTACACTTGGAATTCCTTCCTTTGCTTTTAGGTGACAGTGAAGAACATAAGAAAAGAACGATTCCTAACATTAGCCTTACTTTTTCATTCCAACCCCCACATTTTTGATGATACATCTAAGGTCCTGTACATGAATGATCCTTCTTTGTTATGCAAAAGCTTAAGAGGATGTGCTCATGACAGCATGATGAACCCTGGAGAGATCACAGAGGTGGGCTTGCTGGCTTTTCACTTTTAACAAATTCAAAGTGGGCTGGGATAACATTTTAAAAAAATAAATTGCATTACATTTGCAGAAAGAGCAGTTACTTAACCAGCAGTAAGTGTAGGTGTTCAGGATTCTATAATGATTGTAGATTCTACAGTGTGTAGGACAGCAGATGTTTTGGATACTGTGCCCTGTTCTCCTGTTTGAGGATACAGATGCCCAAATGGTAACCACATCTCTTAAACTTCCTCTCGGCTGGTAGCTGTGAATTAATGTTGTGTAACTGCAAGGCAAACAGCAACCACTTCAGGATAGTGGGAAAGAGAATTTTCAACATCAAAAATTGGAGTACTGCTATCCCCCAAACCGGCATCTAGGTTAACAGCAAAGCTGGAGGTACAATAAATGACGAGGATCTGCAGATTACTGCCTTGAAGGAATTCCATATGAGCACATTCCCGCAGGAGAAGGGGACATTGTGTCCCAGCAGCAGGAACCTGCAGGTTCCCCAGGAAAGGCAGCAGCTGGTCCCACTATGGGACGCACCAGCCTGCCCAGCGCAGTCTGCGGTGTGCAGGGAACGTTCCACCCGTGCAGTGCCAGAAAGACAGAGGAAGACAACTTCAGTCTTTCGGTCCTGCCAGTATAATGAAGCAAAGCCTGAGATACAACTGTTGCATGCAATTTTTCTTCTGCAGATATTAATCATAACTTAGGAGGAAAAAAAACCACACCCAAGAAAGATAAGGCGGCTGTGAAGGGAAAAAGGATCTGAGACCACTTTAGCAAAGAGCTGTGGTCCCACCACAAGTCTGGCAAGGTTTAAAATTTTAGATTTTTCAGAGTTCTTTACTATAGTTACTTCATATTGCTTGCCATGTAAAATTAATTTATCTGTTTGCTGAAGGAGTGAAGGAAGCTTAGGGGAAAAAAACCAGTCTACCTGTTACTATCAAGCATAGAGCATCTACAAAGTTGGTTCTCTTTGATTCCACCTATTAAGTGAGAGCTTAGACCACCCACCACTGGAACATTAAAGGTCAGAAACAGGGGAAGGAAACCGGTACATTTAAGCCTTTTATAATGCAGTTTGGACAAGATAATGTGACTAACCTACTTACCCCATCAATCTCCTGGTTTTATTCCCTTTCCTCCCTTTTGTTCCTCCCTTTTATTCCCTTTAGAAAGGGAGTTTCTAAAAACCTCTCACTGCCCATCACCTTTGCATCTCTGGATAAGACCATTCCGAAAGGTGTAGCAGCAGTTTTTCTTCCTGGCTTGAGACTGACCGTGGTTATTAATTCAGGAAACAGTCTCACCCAAAGCCTCTAGGGAGATTTCCAGGTAACTCAAAGCTAGCTAGAAACTGAAAATCCATTAGAAGAAAAATTCCTGTGCATATTGGGAAGCCATTGCAGAAGTTGGATGTAGCTGAAAAAAAATTAGCATATTGCTCATTAATGGAGCTGTTCTTGTTGGCACCTTCTTCTGAGGGCTGGTCACTGGCAGCAGAAATGGCCCGACTGAAATGACAGCAAACAGGGCTGTCCTATCAGCCCAAGTGGTTTCTGCCTTTGAAGTTCGTTTTGCACTTGCAAGGTAGATGAGAGTTCGGCATTCAGCTTGGTTTGCAGCCCCACACAGGGATCGCTACCAAAGTGTTTAAGACAAAGCCCTTAATCCTGTTTAATTACTAAGAGTTACTGGACAGACAAAAGACTGCTGGACCACAGCCAGATGCATGAACACCTGGTGTCTTCTCACCTGAATTTGCAAAGGATGTGCCCGTTACACAGACAAGATGCCCCTAGTGCACACGCTAGAATATCATTAAATTGGTGCTTCTGTTCAGCAGCCACTTGTAGCGTTTTCTTAAAGGAAAAAACAAATCCCATTTCTCACACATACATCTTCAAAATCAATGTCAACTTTGATTCTTCTACCACTGCTATGATTGCTATTGAAAGAGAATATTACAGATCACCACTCAAACACGGTATCTTGCATTATTTATCCATCTATTCGTGAAAGCAAGCAGATTCGCATTTGTATTAAAATCAGGTAAATACATAAAACGACTCACAAAGCCTGATGCTTTGCATGATCAGAAGTTCGGAGACACAGGTAGAGATTGTCAAACACCCTTCTTGCTATAAATACGTATGGCATGGTTCTCTCAGGTATATCACTGACTTGCCAAGGGACATTTCATCCCTCAGTAAAATGAGACTATCCCCATAACAGCAGCATTGGAGGCTTTGTCAGGAAAATCCAACCTGTGAAATAATTAATCTGATAAACTCAGCTTTAATTTAGACATAGTACCCATGAAACTCTTTAAATGAGACTAAATGTTGACTAATTCTGGAGACCAAGTTGTATCACATGGATTTGTACCTCCTTGTGAAGGTACAGCATTCTATAGAACCACAGCCAGATCCTAATATGCTAAATTCCACTTTGTTCATATTTAAGTTCAGGGATAAATCAAACCTTTGAGGTGTGAGTCACTCTTTAACCAGCCTCTTTATATTTTTATGGAAGATTCAAAATTACAGACTTACTCTGATAGTCTCATTAAGTACAGCGCTACTACTAATGTGAGAGTGTCTCAAACCTCAGTGCTATAATTTGGTTACATATTATATGAAGACACATAAATGTCGTCGTATTTATATTAGAACTGAGGCCATCAAATGTCTCCCCTCAACAGCGTTCCTTTCTTCTTCCAAATTAAAATCAGTCATCTCATCTGTTCCTCACTGCTTTAAAATAGTTAATTGTATCAATAATGCACTGAAAAGTGAGACAATGGTTTTACATTTTGATTATATTTAATCATATTTAAAAAAAAAAAATCCTTTCTATTTACACAATTGGTAAACAGTTTTTGCAGAATCACCAAAGGAAGCAAGAAACCAAGAAAATCTTTGGTACAGAATATATTTCCTTCAAGCTGTCTTTAACTGACAACCAAAGCTGAAATATTATACACAGTAACCTAAGTTCCAATCAATAAGTGAATGATTTCCACAATCTATGCTTTATCACCCTGAAGAAATGAAGTGTTCCAATATATTGCTTTCTAAAAGAAAAACTGCTATTATTGTTCCCGTAAATAATTATATATGGCTGGTTAATTCTTCAGCGCTGGCACCAGCCTGAGTGATGTTGCAGAGCGGGTGCAGGCTGTTCCAAACGCCGCTGTAGCTCAGACAGCACCACTGTTTTCACCGACCAGAAAAACACAGCAGACGGTGAGTGATGCTGCAGCCTCCTCAAGTCCCAAAATAAGACTTGAAGAAACGTTATGATTAGTACAAAAGGGAGCAATGCAGGAGTAGCCATCAGCGGGTTTATGTTTTGTGTTATTTAGGCAGCCAAACTAAGTGATCACCAATCTCAGTGTATGAATAGACCCCTACGTGACTGGAGGATGGCATAACACACAAGCTTTTCAGAAAGTTTATGTTGTGTTTGCCACTGTTTTACAACATGTCATTTAAGTTCTGAATCCCAGAATCTGAGGAAAAAAAAATCCAGATGAACATATTATATTAGAAAAGGATTTAAAATATTTTTTTTCTCTAAAATTTATTCCAGAATATAGTGAGTCTGTGATTTGGGGAATGTAGTGAAGAATGTTTTGATTTTTATGAACTGCTCCAAGACAAATCTGTGCAGGATCCAGAACATTTGTTAGGACTTGACTTAAATATAATGAAAACAGAATATTAAGAGCAAAACCTGATGAGTGGCATATCGTAACCTAGCCGTATTGTGATACACTCCTCAATGCGTTCTTACACAACTATACATGAAAGAAGTGAGAGTTCAAAGACAGACAGTGCCTTTGCTTTGAAGTAGGCGAAAAGTATTCACAGAGCCAAAGCGGTGACAGACAAACTCCAGCAGCTCATCCCGGAGTGCTTCACAATGCCAGCACCCCCAATTAGTCATCTCTGTGCCTCTGCTTGCTCCCCCAGGCAGCTAAAGAGCTGTTTTCATGTCAATCATATTAACTTAGGTGCCACTTTTGAACTGCGGTGACAGAGTCTTGGACAAAAATTCCTTTCTAATATCTTTGGGGGTGGTAACTTCAGCCCAGGGACAGGACAAACAGCTGTGGGAAGGAAATATCTTAGCAGATGGCTATAGCTGTTTGCTTCGGTGCACATCACCCAGCAACTTGGGCTGGAGCTCCTCAGGCCGCCCCGCAGCCATCACCTCTGCGCCGCTAATGAGCGTCTCATGCGGGACTGCTAACATTATGGATCAGCTCAGTATGCACTAACATATCCTTTGCCATGTGTTAGTCTGAGATCATAACCATAAAACGCATCCTCGCAATGCTTTATTTATGGTTTTCAAAGACTCCAAAAATCGAGGTGCTGCTGAAAACAGTTCTGTAAAAATTCATGGGATTTCTCTCTTCTGCTGAGGCTTGCAGGTTTCACAGTTGAATTTGAAAGAAACACAACAGTCTGCAAGAAAGGTGCCCCAAATCACCCTGGCTTTCTCATGGCTGCTGAAGATTGTCCTTCTGGACCAGTTCTTGAGGATGTGTGCTAGATTAGCCCAATATTCAAACTGTTTGGGTAATTCAGGGTTCTCTCAGAAAGGAGGTGTCTCTCCACACACACACAAAAATCCAACCAACCAAAAAAACCAAACCAAATCCCCAAAATCTCCTCCAAACCCAACTATACTAATTCCAGTGAAAAAAGATTTAATAAAAACTAAGATTTTTAAATTACCCTTACCTGGAACAAAGCTTCCCTGGACCACCTCCTTGTAAGCCCACCAGCCTTCATGGATTTTTGGTGAATTTTGTTGAGCTAGAAAAGACATAATGAAAGCAGAAAATTAAGGCAAGGCATAGGAAATATTTAATTACATAAACTTTGGAAACTCTAAATAGGGTATCATCTTCTACAGAAGAGCCATTCCTCAAGTTCTTGAGTGATGTTTATTCAATTTATTGAATTACGCTAAGCATTTGTATCCTGGAGGACATCTTCCCTGCTTCTCATACAGAAAAACATACTCAGCTTCTAAAGAACTTAAAAATACAGGTAGAAAATAAGGATCTATAGCGCTAATGATGGTTTCTGTGCCACCCATAAATTGAGTATGGGATAAAAATGCAGAGAAAAGGAATGGGCTCATATACAGTAATCGATATCTGAGCCCAAGTTGGTGGACTGAAAAGCAGTTTCTCCCCTTCCGTTCCCAACTTCCCCAAGAATCTCTCACTTGGAAGAAGTGGCAGAGTGAACCACAGGCAAAGCTGTGTCTGTAACCACTTCTCCTCTCATCCCACGCTCCCATGAGTTCCAAAACTGGAACAGAAATTCAAAGCCCATAGCTTCACAAATCTTGGCTTATGCTACAACGCTGAGGCAGGACTGTCATTTCTGTTGCTGTCTTTGCTGTGTCACCCTGGTCGCCAGGCAAGGTGCTTGCTTCTGTTCCACACGTGTGACATCCAGCTCCATTACAGCTGTGTTTGATAGCACAGCGCAGTTACACACCTAAAGGTTTCTTTGACCAATATTCTGAAGGCTGGAACAATAAAAGTGTAAACTTTGCGTAAGGTTTGCCCCTGTTGAGAGTGTTGCTTAAATGATTTCCTTAAATTCCTGAAAAGCCAAGAGTAGAAAGGTCTTGATCAGTCAGTTTGCTTCTCATAAAGTCGTTACTTCTCTTTGTCTTCAAGGAAATCAGAACCGGAGTAAATTTTGTGGTCAAAATGTAAGATCCCTGTTAGTTGGAAATACTTTCAAAGGGCATAGAGACACACAGCAAGACAAATGTGCAGTTGGTTTCCATAGCAGAACAGAGCTGATAAGGAAATGTGTTCTGCCTCCACTTGTATTTTGCTTGATGTTTTCATATTTAGAGCAAGTCTCTTTCTCAGAAAGCTCTGCTACCTTGTGTATCAGTAGCTTCAGTTTGGGGTTGGTTTTATTTGATGAGATATTTCCAATCTCTTGCACTACATCCAATATTTTTTTAACATAAATACTCAGCTCGAGAAGACACTGGATTTAGCAGCTTTCTGTGGCAGTTTCATTTGTAGATCATGTTATATACAAAAGACACAATTACCCCAGGAATAGTTCCAGCAATATAATAAAAATTGTTGTCATTAAAAATTACAAAGAGAGTGTGACATTCAGACTAAAAAGAATACAAGACAAGGACCATTACATACTGTTCTGCCAGTAACAAAACAATATTTAGGATTTAACTGACTGTAAACTGCAGAAGCAAAAGTAAAGCTGAAGTTAATTAAACATAGGGACAGAAGGACCAACACTGCTTTACCAGAAATCCAGACACACCAGTGGAATGAGTTATGAGCGGATGCACATTTCTCCTTGCAGTACTGATGCTTGTTCCAGTAATTAAATGGTGACATGTTAAACTGAAAGGACCGTTCCACTGTGCACTCTTTACAGTTTGCAGATGACATTATCTTCATTATTTTAGCTTTCATACCACTGCCTAGAGAACTCAAACTGTGTATGGCTTTGTTGCGCTGGACTGTGCTACACCAACATTTGGAAAATGGCACATCCCAACTCATAATCAAAGTATATGAGCAGCAAAATATTCATATCCAGTCTGAAGTGCAGTTTTTTGGATCTCAGCACTGGTTTTTGCAGGTTGCTTTTATGCCTCTACGCTCTACAACAGAAGTCCTTAAAGATTTCCAGATGCTTCAGCAATAGGAGAGGATACTAATATGTGAGTCCCAACAAAGCACAGCAATCATTCTTCTGCTTAAAATGTCCCAGAAAATTCCATTGCATTAAAGTGCATCTAGCAGCAATATGCAGAGCTAAAGCTGGTTCAGCCAACCAAAGGCAGCTGCATTTTAGAAGTGGGTGAAAAAAGCATGTATGGATGGGTATTTTCAAATGCACCTGCTTTCTCAGTGTTCATAGAAACATATACAATCAAAACTGTATTGCTTTTACATGCTCTGTGGCCAGTCTAAATGATATATGCCAGCTCCAGAAGAAAAATAGAATCCATTATTTAGAGTTTAAATTAAAGCAAAATCAAAAGAGACCATCTCTGCAGCTCTGCTTCAGCTTGTTGCCCCAGCACTTAGTAATGCTAATTCCAAAAGGAATATCATGAAGACTAAGATTTTTGTCATATTTTTTCCAATCTGTTGCATTAGTATGGAACAGACTGCATGAGATGTGCAAGAAAATTAGATTATCAAAGCTTTGTACTAAATAATTGGATGCTTGTGCAATTGCTTCAGCTATCAGAGAAGAGCATGACCTGGCATCACTCTGCACATCCCACAGATACCAGATCCTTATCTCTTCAATACACATGAAAATGAAACGCATAAAAAGGAGTATGATAAGCGAAATAAGATGTTGTACCATAGCCATATAAAATGTGTAAGATGGGGCAAGAGCAACACCAGGAGTCCTGCAGATTTACAGACAACTGAGGCCACTGAGGAAATCAAGAGGAAAGGCAGGTGGTTTTTGTGAGAGCAGCGAAGGAGACGATCCCCAGTGCCACGCTCTTTCCCGAACCCTGAAGCCTCAATGTTTTATACCAGTTCAGGCAAAACATCCTGCAAAATAGCGCAGAGAGTGACAGAACACAGATTTCCACTCCGCTGTGCATATGAAACCTAGTGTGGTGCCAAGGATTGACTCTGATGGATCCTACAGGGACTTTGCTTAGAAAGGAAAAAATTTATAAAACTCTCATTTCTCTGACTGGATGAGGAGGGGGGTCTGGTAAGGCCCGACTTTTGTCTTTTACAATCTTAATCTTTGTCTTTCAAAATCTTAATCTTTGTCTTTCAAAATCTTCTTTTAAACCATTACTCCAGTCCATGTTATACAAGCAGGCAAGAGGTCTTATTAAAGGAGAAAAAAGCCGTTCTCTATTTTTGAATCATAATCAGACCCATACCTGGATTAGTAATGGCACAAGGGAATATAAAATTAGAATGAGCAGACATATGGACAGTCCTTGCTGCGAGTCCTATCTGGGACACTTAGACCTGTTGCACATTCAACACGAGGTCTCTACAATTGGTGTATCGGTGCCCATCTGACAGAATGGCACTGAGCCTGGGTAAACAGGTTCAACCTTCTGCCTCAGGAATTGTTGCCAAGGAAAAGGATTCTTCATATGTGCCACCTCATGACACTGAAAATAGCAAAATTCTCTTCACATCCTTCGTATTTCACTTAAACTATTGTACCTCTCCTTGCAATTCGCCCTCTTTAGGACCATAAACATGTGCTTGCTTTGTGGATCCTGATACTCCTGTGTTCCCACCAGAACTCTGCAACTCCTCTATGTCAGCAACTTTTTTTTGCCACGACCTGTTACATAAGGTACTGAGGAGACAAAAGGTCTAGAAAGGAATTCTGTATTCCTCAAGAGGGTTAAATATCTTAAAAAAAAAAAAAATCTGGTATGTCAGAAACTTCTGCTTTTACCACTAAAACTTAGAGTATGCCATTTGCTTGTAAGAATTGTTGCTTCTGCAAGGCACCGAAGTAACCAGGCCCATCTGAAGAGCCGCGGTGCTGTCAGGAGCAGGTTAGCTGCACCGGATCCTGCCATTCGCAGCAACAGTGCAAAATGCCACGTTTGTGCAAAGTGCCAGAGGATATTGAACGACCTCTCTTTGCTACAGCGTCCCCTCTCTCGGCACTGAAATCACGAGTATCTGAGATTAGTAGCTCTGCTGATATAACACCATTATGTCAGATGTCTTTCCGTGCAGCTGCTGTGGAGGAGACAGGATATTTATTTGGAGCTGATATGACACGTGTTGCTTTCATTTTGTCAGATTATTGCAGGTATGTCTCATTGTGGAGCATAAAATCACAGGCTAAGTTCTGCAAGATGATGTGCATTTTTGTTTCCTAGTGACTTCCATGTATAGGGAAACAGCATTGTACAGGATTATACAAAAGTACAGCAAATGCAAACAGCAAAAGATGCCAATGCCCTATAAAGTCATCAGTTAACTGTATCCAGTTTAGAGGTTAAAATGGGTAGGTTTATGTTTCAAAGAGAATCTGTTCCTCAGTCAGTAAAGCTATTTTAAAATCATCAGATAACATTGTATCACATTGCAGGTACCATGGTGCAGATGCTTAAATATCTGCATATAATTTGCAGCACAAAGAGATCTTCATCTTGTTGGAATGCTAATGCTGACATAATATACAATGCTGTAATTAATACAAAAAAACCCTCAGTAAATGTGCTTATTTGCAAGATATCAACAAGTCATTCTACAATTACTTATTTACTTTCTATACTTAAATAAAAGACAAAAAGCCTTGGATCTGATGCCATAATTCATGTCATTCACATGTGAGCATAAGCCAAGAGTAGAATCCTGCCAGATCAGAATTCTCCATTCACTTTACTGCCATTTCATACAGATCAAAAAATGCTACACTGAGGAGAACCAGGCTCACAGCAGCTAGAAAAAAATATTTTTTAATCTGAATTTTATTGATCTGATCTCTTCTGATTGCTATATTAACCACTCTGCCTGCTTATCCCTCCTTAATTTACATCCTAAGAGTCTTGCTTCTGATAACCTGGCTAGTACTGCCCTGGCATTAAATGCATGATAAAGTTTTAATCACTGTTAACTCTTCTGCATAGTTATGAGGTTAAAAGAAGCTGCAACTATGAGCCGTATATTACATAATAAACTTAGCGCAAACCATCAATTCATTGCTAATACTTTCATATGAAACTCATGGAAAAATGACCTAGTGCTTACCACAAAAATAAATCCTCAAATCTGCTATCAGAATGGTGAACACTCAAATGAAAGATATAATAATAAGGAATTAGATGCTGGTATGATCCTCCCTTAGGTCCACCCTTTGTGTCCCACAGACTATGGGCTTTACAGGCCTGATCCTGTTTCTCTCCCAGCCAGCAGGAGCTATTGCTTGCAACACTGTGTGACTTCCCATAGTTCACTCTGAGCAGCTTCATCGCCCTCAAGGTACTTTCTGCAGTCATTGACAAGTAGACCAAGATGGCTGTGCCTATGACAGAAATTAAAATTGCAGGAATTTTCCTGCAGTGCTTCAGAAGATCATGTGTTCTAACAGAAAATCAGCCCTACGGGGAACAGTGCAGGGTGGTTAAAAAGAAAAAAGCTATAAGAAAAAGTTTAATCTTTTTTGTTAAACTCCATTTCCACAATCTTAGGTAATGTACATACTTTGTAATTAATTTAAATAGCTCTAATTACTACATTTTATATGGATATTTTGCACACTGTTAAACCCAAGGAATGGGTTGCCTAAAATTTGTAGGCAAAACAGACATTCTCATTCCAAAAAATCAGTTTCAACATCTTCAGTCACAGAAGGAGCTGCTTTTGCCTCTTAAAGCAAATGGAGTACACGTGTATGAAGTGGACCTGACAGCAGGGGAACTAAGCAGATGCAATGAGCTGAAGATTCAGCCCTCTATAATTAACGTTCAGTTTGTTTAAAACAAGTCTGTACATAATTGCAGCTATTATTTAAGATGTTTTTATGCAGCCTTTTTATATCAAAAGAACCTAACAACACACACTTCAGGCACTATATAAAGCATCATTTGTAAGTGCATAGTTACAGGACAAGAAAGGTTAGTCTGCTTATGAATATTACAGCCTACATTGTGTGCATCACCATATGATGAGGCAGGAAAAAGAAAACAAAGGATTATAAAGGGATCAATAAATAAAATGCTTTCACCAGCTATGCCAGATTTTTTTGTTTTTTTGATAACGTTTTGCTCAGAAAACATGCAAATGCTCTTTCATTAAGTTAATACTTTCCAATTCCATAAATCCCTCTTCCACCATCCCCATGTGTAAAAGCTCTCACTGCTGCTGTGAATGCCAAACAGTATTCAACGCGAGCAAAATGGACGTGACCTGTTTTTATCACATCAGAGGGCAAAAGTAAGGCACTATCATGGAACTTTGCCATGGCACAGAGACTTGACTATTCTGTGTATTTTCTATTTATTGTGGTTTTGTTTCCTGATAAGATTCCCATTAAAAACCTGGACCAAAGGGTGAGATTTCACACAAGCAGTCTCATCTATATGCTGGTACTAATGACAAACAACGTGGCATAACATTACAACATAGCTAAATATGTCCGAAACCACACGAATACAATTTGGTGTCTCGGTGTTCTGCAAAGTCTCTGACAGGAGTGTCAGCAGACACAACAGCCCACTCTGTGTTGTGTTAGATGGGGTGGTTCCTCTCCAATAAATTGTTCAGTTATGTCTCGATATAAGGTCTGAAGAGCTCTATAAAATAACGCAGCAAGAAGCAGCAAGTTATCTTGTGATACTCACTTCAGAATAGCTCGGCATGGCGCTGCATGCCCTCCACTCCCATTAATTTCAATGCGGTTTGGGGACACTCGGCAACTTCAAAGAAATGGCCTCAATATCCTTGAACCTTTAAAGTTCAATACATTATTAATGCTAAATTAATAGGGCTTCCTTTAAAAGGAAACCACTAAGTTCCTTCCTTAGAAGCACATATGATATTGATGTCTCATCAGGTTTCTGACCCTGGCTGCTCTCTGTATTCTCTAAACAGAAAGCGACCCATCGGGAACTGCACGAACAGTCAGGGACTATCCTGTTCGCTGCCACAGGCAGATCTTTCTTTTCTTTTCCCAAATCTTTGGCTCCAGGAAAGAGAAATTCTTTCTTCAGTAGTCTTCCCATGAGGGAGCTGTGCCTAGAATGTAAGTATTCATCACTGCTTAGGCAAACTCAAAGGGAAAAAATAAAGGTCTTCCAATTAACCTCAAGACTAATGGCACGGCATCAATATTAGGTGCTTGATCCTACAAAACACACAGCAGCCTCAAATCCCACTGAATTCTACGGCACACAAAAACTTGTGGTCCAGAATGTGATATGGAAACATTCTGAAGAGCTACAGTATATGCAGAGAATTCATAATGCTTAAGCAAGAATATTACGAGCATTTTCCACAATCTTAACAAAGGGACATATCTGAATAAGAGGGAAGGCGGCTGCCTTCAGTCTTCCTTCAAAACTCAGAACTATGAATGGCAACCTGTAGGTCTTGTATATACATTACTCTAAATTCAGCCAACACAATACGATGTACTTTCCTGAGACAGGAAGAGTCGTTTTCTCCTGGCTAATACAGCTACAGAGAAACCATCACAACACAAAGTCATTCAAAAGCTAATAGCAAAGGGGATGCAAAATTATTCTTATTATACTGAGTTGTGTTCAGAGACCCAGATTTCCAGTCATCCTGGGGTGGACAGGCAGGGCTCTAATCCAGATCATCTCAGCTCACTGCGCTACCTAAATCCTCAGCACTTAACGGTATGTCCTGGCGCTTTCTGAGATCACAAAGTCAAAAAAAATGTTTTTCTGGACATATAACAGCAGCTCTGCCAGCATCAAGAAGAAATCTAATGTCAAAGGATAAGCCAAGGTATGGATCCATTTCAGGCAGTGGCATCAAGACAGAAAATTGAACCCATCATAATGTGGCTTTATTGCAGTTGCTCTTCACCATCACCACTGCGGTTTAGCAGTTTCTTAGCAATAGTTGGTTCTTGGTTACTAGACGTTTCTTAACAGAATGAGGGGAAAATAAAACAACTTTGTAGCTATTTTTTCTGAATTGATAAGTGACAGCCTTTCTTCCAGTACGCAGAAGTACTTTCAGTGGTGTCAAGGTGATTGTGATGTATTTTTCAACATAAAGTACTGTTTCAGACTAAAGCAGATCTTGACTTGTTTAAAATGTTTCTACATCACGCAGATTTTCAAAAGAGCCTAATTTATGCATATTCCCATTACTATACATGGCAAGCATAGAAGAATCTTAAATATCAATGAGCTCATTAAATTCCCTTTAAACTGCCAAAAAGGGTTAGGATGATCGGGGTGGTTTCTATGTACCACCAAACAATGAGATGTCATGTGTTATCAAAAATTCCAAGGTCCATGTTAACAATTCAGGGGGTTTATATACATTTCCTTCACTCACATTCCCGGAAAAAACTGTGGAAAATAAGTGTATATTAATGGAGGCAAGAAAAAGGACTAAAGGATGTTTGCTTCTGAGATAGCTGGGACAGGTCAGAGCAACTCCTAACAAGAAATGATCGTTAGAGGCCCCCAAAAGCAAGCAGACACTCTGGCCCTGCATCATGAAAAGCTACCCAAGGTTGCAAAGTGCCATTATACTTCCCCACTATGTCATTAATGAACCACAAATTATTTAATAAAACAAAGCTCACAGAGCAGAATCCCATTAGTATTAAACTGGTCATGAGATAAACATGAACATTGTGTATCACCAGCATTAAGTTTGCATAAATTTCATTTACAACACAAGAGGCAGCTTAGAAAAGTGGAGAAGAAAATAAAGTAGTCTTATCTACACCTCCATCCACTGATGTCCCTGTAACCCAAATGATGACAAATAAAATGGAATACATATATTTGACTACTACCTGCTTACTTTAAGTAACCATCAATGTTAAGGTGAAAGTTTATCCAAACCTGGAAAAAGTGAAGAAAAGCAGCTTTTTTTCAGAGTTCTAAAATCAGAAACGGGAAATAATTATGGAAAATTTGAACTGCAGCGGAGGAACTGAGGAGCAGCAAGAGAGAAAAATCATTCTAGTCAGATCAGCTGCCAGGGTAAGACAAGACAGCTCAGAAGAGAACATATCATTCATCTCAGCTGCCAGCCATGTTGTGTTATATCGACATTCCTAATTCATTAATTACTGCTTAGATACTACAGTGATGACAGCCATATAAATACCTGCATGTAGAGCTTTATTTTGGACTATTTTCAACAGACATTCCTAAAAAATTCACTAGTTTGGAAGCGTCGTTTGTTTGTATATCCCACTTGTCAGGTGAAGATGGGGCAGAACGTTTTTCATTTATGTAAAAATTTGTCATGCTCCCAGTCGTGACGAGACAAATCACCCCGAGTGCCTCCCCCTACACACCATTTTTGCTTCCCTGCAGTTCTGTGGAACATCCCTCAGAGATCACTTCCATCATCCATCTGTCCATAGCTGTGTTTATCCACTGATCCTGGAAGGAGTCATCCCCTTCCCCCTCTCTGGACGGATTCCTGAGGTGGCAGCGTTATTCTGGCACTCTGCTGCTAGTCTGTTATTCCCATCCCAACCAACAATATTCCTGGCTAGAAATGATGCAGCTGTGTCTGCCTTGGCTGACTAGAGAGCAGCTTTACCCTTCTGAACCCTGCTCAATTCTTAGCTTCTTGGTCCTTGCAAAGCTGTCCCCTATTCACTCTCAGCCACTTTAGCCATTAGTCAAAAGCAGTGATAACGCTTCTTTCCTCTCTGTCATTTAATTTTGAAGTTAAGATGGAAGATATTTCACCCTGGCTGTGCTGCCTGTACCTGCTTCATTTTGCTGATCTAGAATTTTAATCACTTGCTAAATTATTGATGCAGAAATCCCAGGTAGGAAAAAGAAAAAAAAAAAGCACCTTCATTAGGGTTTCTGTTGTTCATAGCTTTCTCTCCCTGTCTTTGAGAGATGAGACTTTGGACATAGATAAAAGAAAAATAAAAAAGAGTAGGTAGGAATTAAAAAATGGTATTGAGTTCAAGGGAACCGTATGGAGGAATATGCCACCGCAGAGATTTCATCAGGGATTTCCTAGCTTTCCTTTTTCTCCTCTGTGTGGTACTGTTTCTTCCAAATCAAAATCCACAGAAGTCTCAGTCTTTTATTCTTGCCTGTAGCAAGAGGAAAGAGTCTTTTTTTCTTTCTAGTGAGGACAAAACCAACTCAGGACTGGAAGTAGAAGTTGTAGATTTGAAATGTATATGTTTCCCTCCTTATCAGCCCAGCGTATCTAAAGCAGAGACACCTGGTAGTTTCCAGTGCCCTTTGAAAACCAGACACATTGCACCTGTTACTCAGGTTTTTTCCGTATTTTATATATATTTAGCTCTATTCTAAGCACATCTAAAGGTCGTATTTTCTAACCCTTTTTATTGTTAAATGTTCCATCTTTGGCAAGACATTGACTGAAAAGAATCAAATGAATGCTGGGAGCTGTGACAGCCTTGCCTCCTGGAGACAAGACTCATTGCATTAGCTGAGCCATAAACACCAGCTGCCTTCCAACTATTGTGCGAACTGCCGCTGAATACGGCAGCAGTTCAGAAAAACCCGCCCATCAACGAGACTCGTTGCCCACATGATTTAGTTTATAAAAATGCTAAACAGTTGTCCATCTGTTGATATGTATAGATACTGAACTTCAAAACCACAACCACAGCGCAATAGTACAAAGTAATATACTCCAACAGCAGGAAGTCCAAGAACCTCAGTGCAACAGCTTTCAAAATATCAGAAATAGGGAGGAACATCCTTGAATTCAGGTCAATTCAGAGATGCGTTGTTTCTTTCAGTTAAGATTCTTATTGTATGCAATTTTGATCAGTGAATGCTTCAAAGCATGATTCAGGATAACTCTGGCAAATGCATTGCTGTGCAGCTGCCTGAAGAACACACTACATGCCCTGGAGACACAGACATCCCAGACCCGATCATCCACAAACGCCGGCTGAGTCTTCCAGATATCCTGAGCATTGTAGAAGGGAACAGAGAACAACGGGTTATGCAGACCTCTAGATCTATTCCATAAACACAGCATCTAACAAAAATCATGTCCTGGTGTCCTGTACCTGCCTCCTTCCCTGCACTTCAGCCTTTGCCACTTAAGGCTTTGATTTATGGAGGCAGAAAGCGTTGCAGGTACAGATGAAAAAGGCATGGCTGACCAGACCGCCCACTTCAAAGCATTTGCAGAGCTAAAAAGAAAGTATCAACCACATTCTGCTGGCAACTGACCTGTCGTTTCCTTTACCATGATGTGCTGAAGTCACACATGACATATATCTAAGCAGACCCAGACTGCTGTGTCTCTCAGCAGGTTGTACTGGTTATAATACACAACACCCAGTTAACCTGGATCTGTGGCTGCGGGATCAGATCTGGTTTGTGTCCGGGTGGCGAGGAGCTCGAGTAGATCAGGAATGGGTGGAAAGGCATGTAGAAGTCAGTAACAACGCTGATATGAAAGTCAGGCTCTGTAGGAAGTTCAGTTACTCCCAGTCCTTTGATCTCCCACTGGAACAGACTGAATTTTATGCATAACGTCTCAGCTACTCTATAAACTCTAAGCCCACTTGAAATAACCTCCTGAATGTTAGGCAAACAAGTCAGGAGATTAGCAGGTTTAAAAAAAAAATTGGAATACTGAAATTAATCTAGAACAAACAAACTTTTGTTTGTGTCAAAAACAATTATGAAAGTTTGACATTAGTCTCATAGACATTAAAATTGTCACAGTAGCAGTGAGGAGAAACTGACCAAATTCTGCACATTTTAGTTCTCCCCTTTGCCAGCTGTTCGTGAAACTCTATACGGGCTGATGAAAATGCACACAGATCAAAGTTCACTGCGTCTGGCTGGGTGACCATACAATTATGCAATGAACCATACTACTGACTCTGTAAACTTGATTTTGAGCCCTGTTAGACGGATGCTTAGGGTGAAAACCGGATGCGAAAACTGGATGCATGGAAAGGATCTTACACCAGGGTCCTTTATCCAGCTTTCAGCTTCACACCAGGCCAGGTTCGCTGCGACTGCCGTGCTGCAGTGCCAGGTTTTCACCCAGCGACACAGGAAACTAAGCTCGGTACCAGAAGACGCCAACTTATTTCATGTTAGTCAGACTGATCCCCACCCTGCCACACATGCTTGGAGTTGATCCAGCCACATACCTAAAAGGAATCATGTGTTTTCTTAAATCCTTATGGTGCTGTGTATGTGGCATCTGTTTGTTTTTTCCCCAACACAACTTTGTGCAGCAATATGTTGATAAGACTGCTCTTATTTACTTTTTGTACTTTTTGCAGCACCAAAAAGTTGTAGAGGTCATATGCTAGAAACAGTATAAAATACACACCATCCCTATCCAAAAACTTGAGAGGCCTCATTACTTAGCTGGAAAACACACAGTTCCACCATGGCTGCACCCGCTTCAAACTATTCTAGTGACCTTCAGACCTTAACCCAAGCCCTTTCTGTATGTGTGTCCATTCTGCAATGTTTGACCCTGTCCTGTCTTCATCTTCTGGTTCTTAATTTCACACGTTTATGGTCTTCTTGTCAGTACATCATCATATACAGGGAGCTTGAGACTATAACTCTTAGTAATACAAACAGTTCATGTAACTCAGTTTTCTTATACAAGTAACAACTAATAAGATTCTACAAGTAACAACTAATAAGATTCTACAAGAGTGACGCAGCACTCCACAGAACACAACATTTTGATAAATGGTGCTCTCATAGCAGCTTACACTAAGTGCATTCTAAAACATTTAGACCGATAGGAATTATTCTGATGACTTCAAATACACACTGAATATGGTTCCAGAACAAACAAGGTGTTTTTTTTCTGCCCCATCTGTATCACAATCTTTCTTTAACTGTGATTTCCCTAACTGCAAGCCAAGGCAGATAGAAAGAATGTGGCACTGGTCTTGCACTATTGCTGCACAGCTCAGCTGGTTAGATATGGGGCTGTGCCAGCAGCAGATTCCCCCAATAGTGATAATATTGGCTTTACAAACACTCCCCATTTCTTTTCATTATCTTCTGCCATTAGGAAGCAGCCTGAGTGTGTGGGAGATGTCAGGACAGTAAATAAAACAACAACCACGGATATTAAAGAAGTAAGCAAGGTCTGTTTACTCCCCAAAAAGCAGAAGACTACTCAAACAAAAATAATCAATTTTGGGTTCATGCTTTCTTAAAATATGCTTTTCTTCAAAGACAATCTCCTAATTCCCAGTACTTATCCTAGCAGTCACAGGGCAATATTTATTCTAACAGTCTCTGTAGGGATAACAGTGGATTGGAGTTGAACGGAGATCCACACCCTCCCCTTGCCCTACCACAGAAATAGCTTAGAGTAAAAGAACGTATTTTTTCCTTTGAGTGCTATGTAATTATTACAATTGCAAAAGCTTTTGGTGAATTTGGCATGAGTAAAATGACACTTTGGCATGACTGGCAAACTGTATCTTTACCACATAAGGATGTCAATGTTTTCTTTCCTTTAATTCTTTTGGTAGCTAGTCTACACCAAAGAGTGAAAAAAAAACATCTACAGTTTTTTCTACCATCAAGCTACATTACCGAGTATTAAAACAAACAAAAACCCAGAAGACTAGGCATTCAATTTTGGAAATTAAGTCAATAATCCAAAAGTGATCACTAATCACTTTTCACCACACAGCTTTAAAGAATTTTCAATACACAATTACAGACTTGTCACAGATCAGAGGCTAAGTACACATTAAAATGTTAGGCATCAACCAGTCCACTGCCATTAAACACAGCGGTAACCCACAGACAGCACTGCTGTCATCTGAGCAAGTGTCAAGGTGATCCAGAAGCTGAGCAAATTTTAACTGGCTCAAAAAGCACAACAATTCTGAAATCATGTCACCTCTGACCTCAAGCGCCAATTTCTCTCTTCTCCCCCGAACAACTTTTAATTCATCCCAGGTTTTTAAAAAAATGACAAAGATATAAAGCAGACTAACTAAGGAAAATATCAAACCTTAAGCTCCAAATGCCTGCTTAAACCATAGCATCTCCATCCAGCCACGGTCTTGAGTTTAGTGTGGCATCACGTGCACAAGAGCTGTGGTAAAAAGGGGCTGACAGTCCTAAGTGACATGAGGGACACAGCACTGGCCTATTTCCTTAGGACAATTATCACCCGGAACAGGCATTCTGTGTTAAAGCTGCTGCTTCATCATCTAACACCCCTCACCCTTCTCACTGGCACATTTTCCCAAAGAAGTCAAAGTCTGGTCTGCAAACCCAGAGGCGCCATCAATTCACGTGAAGTCACTCAACAGAAACTAGTATGGCATGGTCAGGTTAGTGTCACAACTGTAAACACAATTTCAACCACAAATAACATAAACGAGGCCAGAATCCACTTAAAATGCTAACACAGACATTTGCATTGGGTTTCACTAATTTAATAAAAAACTGGCGTCATTTACAATATTTCAACTTTGAGTATCAAGTAGCTGTAAGCCACCCTGCCTCACATAAATCTGCATTAAGAACAATACAAAATTTGGACGTGGAAGTCTCAAGACCCTCAAGGCAGCTTTTTTCATTGCTTTATAGTTTGTCTGGGCAGTTATTTCTGTGAAGTGCAGTGCAAAGTCCCCCTATTCTGATTTGTCAGTGAGCTGTGAGTCAACCATCTTTGACCTACCCAAAGAGGGTTCTACACACTAAGCAGCGGCAGCATCTCTTTATTTCTGTACAACAATTAGAGGAAAACATTTTGAGATATTTCAGTAAAAGGTACTGTAGAGATAGAAAGTACTTTTCAAATAAATTGCCTTTCTCTAGGCTTTGAATTAAGAACCACAGTCACTCCTAATGGATTAAAACATTACATGTTTTACTTACCTCCTACACATGCTTGCATCCTTTTATAAAAGGCTAATACAGAAATTCTTTAATAGTCTTCCGTGCATTAGCAGAGCTAGATGGTCTGTGATCATCAATACACAGATTAAGAAGCACTTTAGGGGCTGGATGAAGCCAGCCAGCACATTACATATGGCCTGCAGTCACATTAGCGTTATCCTACAGTAACAGGACAAAAATAAGATTCATTTTAACGTTTGCTCTTTTCCCTCAAAAAGATACCAAAGAGACCTGTCTGGACTTTAGGAAGGAAAAGTTTTCCAAGCTTTAGTTTAAGCCACAGCAGAAAAGAGGGCTGCTGTCATTCCAAAGTGACGGTACCTCCGGGCACGGCTCCCTCCCCTGCACACCGCAGAGACGGGCTGGCCAAGGGGCTGACCTTTCTGCTCCACCTCGTCTGATCAGACTGCACGATGACTTCAGCAGAACACGACCTGAATGCAGACCTGCACCTAACAGTGATCTAAGAACCCAGTGGTTCTTAGGTTAGAGAAGTTAGTAGAAATTCAGATGGGGCTGACGCTTGGAAGTAGAAAGTTGAGTAAAAGGAAGGGGCTGGTTTTGCTTTACGTTCCTCTCGAGATGACTATCTGAGTATTCTTTTTCCTCAACCTCACACTTGTGACCAAGGTAGAAAGTGCACTGCTTAGACCCCCCGTGCAGAAGAAAGCCCTCAAAGGCTCAGTAACTGAAGCCAACCAGGCAGTGCCATGAAAGCCCACTCCAGCCAGTCATCCCAGCACTTCAAGCTAACAGCATCATGGAATTTTAGCACATGATTCAACATCCCAAAATGTTTGATTCTTGGGCATTCCTGAAGAAGTGGTGTCCCTTTTCTACATATGTACAAACCAATGCCAAAAAAACATATTCCCTACGTTTTATTAGCCGATTTGTAGCGCCAGTGTACAATTTTAACAATACTTTGACTTGCAAAGCATTTGATACATACAAAATATTTCTCCCATTGACCTGTTTTAACTGTAACTGCTCAGCACTTCTGCAAATCAGGACTCGGGGGAAACAAGAAACATACAATTAGTGGCCACCCTTGGAAAGTTTGATTAAAGTGTGTTGCCAAGCAACACGAAATCTGGCAGAGACAGTGATAAAACTCTATTATCTAAAGAAGCCTTAAATTCCTTTGTGATTATCTTTTCCTCTTCTTGCCATCCCCTCCTTTATTCACTGTGTCCCGTAACCTCTGCAATAAAACGAGAATGTGCTAAATCAGTGTCTTTTCCCACACAATCCTCGCACAGGCAATCATACTTTTGATATTTCTAAAGCGTGAAGACAACTTTAGATGGTGTGCATGAATTCATCACTTGCGTCTCCCCTACTCTAAATAAAGCTAAAAAAATTCTACCAAATGGCTTAATTCTTGTACCTACCAATGTGATTATGAGGTCAGGTCTCTACTCCCTTTCCCGTACCTTGTTTTCCCCCCTCTTTCTCTCTGCCCGCCCCATTCCACAGCACCTCATTCGGGTGCAACCTCCTCCGCACCAACTCTCCGCTGGTCTTCCCAGCCCAGCACTGAGCGCAGCTGCTCTCAACCATTCCCAGTTACAGCAAAAGCCAGCCCAAAGCACTTCATTTGATAAAAATGTAGGCTCTGTAACATCTTTCAAGCTCATCAAGGAAATCTGTTTCTCTCAGATGCTGACTCCATTTTTATCGCACTTGCACATGCAAATATATGCATGCGTGTGATGCGGTATACATCTGTGTACAAATGTGCATAATATTTGCAACCGAGGTAAATGTGAATGTAATTTATGCGAAAGAACAGCAGCTGATCAGATCAAATAACCTGGGAAGAGCCCAGTAGATGAGACACGAGGGCTTCTTTTATGAGTGGGTTACTGAAGAACTTCTAGGACTAGGATGGGATGTGCTGGGGAAGTGAGTACTCAGACCAGCACTTAGAGCGGTAAAAAGAAACTTAAGGGGCAGGCACTGCATTCAGCAAGGACAGAACCAGGGGCCACAGGTGCTGAGCTGAGCCCCTGATTTTTGGCAAAGGTCCCGAAAACAATCCCAATGGGGAAAGACTGTGCAGCGGCGGTTAAGCTCTAAGCTCCTAATACCCATGGACACTTCTTGTTCCAGATCTTTCACGTTCTCCTCCTTTCTCTGGCAAAGGATTTTCAGAGCTGCTTCATCCCCCATTATCCCATACCCTGGATGCAAAGGCAAACAAGTTTGGGAACTGTTTATCTGCAGCAATAGTCAGCAGCAAAATATTAGAAGAAAGAATTAAAAAATAGGCTGTAAAGAGAGATCCTTAATCTAAAACCTTCCAGCGATTACAGGAATCTCCTGAGCCAGAGGTTCCACTGTATTAACCTGGGAATAACTGAGAATAATAAAGCCTTCTCACACTTGCTTCAAATTCCCTTAGTACCTGCAGAGCAAAATAAGGCCCACGGCGCTCATTTCTGGGAACAGCCAGCCTACAGCTCGTGCAAGTCAGATGTATATTTAGCGAGATCAGTGGAGCTGTGCTGACTTACTGTGCACAATAGCATTTAGGTTGGAGTAGCATCCAAAAGCTCCAATTAGGAGGAGAACTCCATCCTGTCAGACGAATTCCTACAGTCACGCGTGCCCTATCCCAGGGAGACAGGCCAGGCTGCCTTCAGATGCTGCTAATTGGGCTCTCCTTGAATCTGCAACATCTGCAGAATGTAGCTGTTTATTTACTCCGCTGGACTGGAACATGAGAATTACTTTAGTCTACCCCTTGTGAAATGCAGGCCTTGCCAGTATGCCAAAGGACAGAACTTCAAGTCTAATGCTAAGGTATAAAACATACCTTCATCCTCTAGAGTCTCAGTATTTGACAGGCTCATCAATTTCTGCCTATCATAAAAAAAAAAAAATGATCTCAGCCCTTTAGACTCAATAAATAGAACATTCATAGTTCAGACATCTTTAGCTGCCAACAGAAAGTTGCTAGCTCCATCCAGCTTTTTCAGGTGACATTTTGACCTTCCTCTCATTTTGGGGGGGGAAATTTGGGGAAGAAGAGAAAAGAGATGAGGTAGTGTACATCCATCTTCCTCCTGTTTTTATCCCGCATCAGAAAGAAACAGACATTTTCTGGTGGCCACTGGTAGGTAAATCTGCTCTTGAGTCAGCCCTTTCTGCTACAGCCTTTCCTCGTGCTTTTTTCAGTGTGAGATTTACATGTTATTTTAGACAGCTTGTTTGAGTGTCTTCAACAATGCAGAAATGCTGATCATCTAAATATGATATGAGATCCATACTGTCGTTCACGTCATAACTAATCAACTCTATAAGATGGATCATTAAGTTCATCATGAACATCTTTAAAGGAACTGCTTTGGAGCTGGTAAAAGAACAGAAGCAAAGTCCAAGTCCCAAGTTTAAATGATGTATAAATTTCAACCTATAAATAACAAGTAGAACGTTCTCTTGGGGGAAATGGGAACTAAAACTAACTGTTGCCCTTCTTCGGGAACAGCTCTGTTAGGCAAGGCACAAGGGAAAGGAGGCCACATAAAACACTTGTAATATTTCAGCATCACCAGAGTTTAACCTGAGAAGGCTTTCACTGGAAAGCTTCCAACTCTGCCAGCTCTTTGTTACATAGTGGATTTTATTCCACAGCTGAAAATAACAAAACCAGGCAAAAGAAAAGCAGATTGACTTTTTGGCTGGAAGTCAATGTGCAAATACTAATGAAACAATCTCAGTCAGCAGTCAGGGTCTTCAAAAGGTCAACAGCTACGTAGTGAAGAACTTCAGAGCATTTAATTTATTAATAATTTTGTCTCCAAGGATTCTGACAGTTTCTGTGCTCTAAGTTAAGGGTTTAAGAAAAAAAATCAAGACTTGATGACTAAACAGTCAAGTTCTCTCTATCTCTCTAATTCTTCAGACCAAAAGATTGTCTTGTTCATATTGAAGCCACCAACATGATTCCTGTCTATTTAGAACCAGAACCAAAAGCAATTAAGAAAGTGGAAAGTCATCAGTGCTCTTTCTCATTTGTTTCTGGCGAAGTGCACTATGAAACCCCCGATCTCAGTTCTATCATCCACTGCCAGCATCCTCCCTGACAGTCTATATCCTCATTCTTTTATCTATTCCTAGACTTTGCTTTTAGAACATGAAATATCCCTAGCCAACAGAAAATCATAAACACAAATACGAAATTCAGTACTGTGTCCTAGTATTTTCACTCCTCTCTATGCCCATTTAGACCAGCTCAAAGACAGAAGGGTTGAAGGGTTTCTTTCTGTAAAAACAGTAGAGCTAGATCTCATTTCCACTTAATGTACTATCCATTTTTTAGCTTCTTTATCCCTAACACAGGTCAACTATGAAAGAAATGTGAACTAAATCCTAACCTTCCATGAACCACAGAATCGACAACAACTTAACCTTTGTGATCCAACACTTTACAAAAGAAAAGAAAAGCTTAAGAGAAACAAGATGGGAACACCTGTTTCTGGCTATATTGATGTGTTTGGGATTGCTAGTCAGATCCCATCAGTTCCGAATCAGAGTAATAAAGAAGCCAAAATGAGAACTCTTATCTGCTAGTTGGATTTCTGCATCTCTCTCCACCAATGTGAAACATGGAAAGTGAATTCCACACTGGCACCGTGGCCTTTTGACTCGCACATCAAAGCGCTGCCTCTTCAGACAAAGATACATTCAAGTTGAGAAAGCCTAAAAGTAACATCTATATATCTAATCTATTTAAAGTGTCATCACTGCAGGCAGGACAGAAGAGCTAAGCATTGTAGAGAAAGTGATCTCAAGGAAAAGCAAAAGTACCTCAGATGACACGTAAATAGAGGTGGGAAATTAAGTGTAACGGATTCGTAGGTTCAATGTCCAGCATTAAGACCATTACATAAAAGGCAAGAGCTGTTGATTTTGACGCTACCATGGTGCAAATACAGAAAGTATAAAAGAAACACAGACAGTTTACCCAATCTGGAGAAAGTGGCTCATACCTGGACTTGACTAAATTAGAAATATTTCACCAATATATTTGTAACTCTACTGCTATAGCACTCAAAACACACTGACAGTGACAACTGCTCATGAATAGCACAGCAAGTTCCAAGCTTCTAAGCGCTTACTGCAGTAACATGGTCTGTTTCCCAACATCTTTGCAGTCCTTGGAGAGGTGTAAATGCAGATTTAATGAGCAATGCATACCATCTGTTAATACTGCCTTTAAGAGCAACTGAGAAAAAAACAGCAATACCAGAGTGCAAGAGATGGCAGAAGCTTCGAAAAAATGGACTATCAATAATAGGGTTCTCTGTGTATGATTCCTGTAAAAACAAACCCCAAAAATGAGCAGACTACGTGTTTATTTTGCAACTATTGAAATACATAAGTCAGTCTTAAACCTGGATTAGAACCATGCACTTAACAGAGCTAGTGGGCTTATTGCCTCTGATCAATGCCAAACTCGCCACAGGGACGCGTCCCAAGTCCTGACCCCGCAGTACCCGCGCTCTGGGCCTGCTCCTTTCTCTAACAAACTAGAACGGATCTTTCGAGTTATGCTGATTTACCTAAATACAGGATCTGGCTGCTTGTTAGTTTACACTCAAGCCTAGCGGGTAAAAACTGCTGTCGTTCTAATAGAGCAGTATTTCTCACTTCCTCAGTGGGGTTATAAATAACTATACTGGACGCCAGACAGCGGACAGTCAAACTCCTGCTCCCTGAAGTGTCTAAACAGAGAAAGCCCCGTCTGACAGCACAATACATTTTGAGCTACTAGCTCGGGCAGTTCAACGTAACCCTGTGAAGTCGCTCAGTCACAAATGCGTTACAGGGACACACAGAAGTTACCTGGTGTCTCTCCGCTCAACACATCCTTCACTTCTTTGCAATGTGAACCTGATGAGGCAGGAAGAACTGCTCAGTGGCTGGCCTAAGTGCTAGGGAAAGATCAGGGTACTGCTTTCCACCCTACCGCAGGCCTGTAATTTAGACCCAGGTCTAAATCGCTTGCGTCATGCAGTTGAAGCTTTGAAGTCTGTGTGTGAACCTGCAAACATTAACTCCGTCATATTGCGAGTTTAATTAGTGTCTAGTTCTCACAAATTAGTCTGCTATAGAACATGACCCGAGGACAGGCCTTGTGTTTAGCTCATAACAGCTGTTTATATCATAAATAAGAAAGAAGCCACTTTTTCCTTTCAGTTTCACAATAACTATTCTCATTGATCTATTCACCTCAGCCAGTGTGACTGTTGTTTTCATTTTTATGATGAACTCTAATTTCCTATAGGACAAGGACTGCATTTCCTAATAGCTGCCAGGAGAACAACTTCATCTTTTTCATTCGGTCATATACATTTCAGTCTTACATGAATATTTTCTTCTTCCTCATGAGAGCTTTGAGAATTTGCCAAAAATCCATTTAAATGCTTTGGGTTTACTTCCACAGTCCCAGTTTTATTTGAAAACAATATTAAATCTGGAGGGAAAGAAATAACTGGAGGTCCATAGTTTGCATGATAACTTATCTCTGGCCTACTTTATCCTACGTGTCTTTGTGACAAGAACAGATGTAAAAGCTCTTTGCAGTCCTTAATCAAAACATACTATTACTGAGATAACCAGAAGGCAAAAGAATAAGCCAAGTCACTAGGGCTCAGCAACAGAGATGGCTGCATGAAATCAAGGGTACATTTTAATCACTAGAATTCTCTGACAGAGTTGTAAGTCAATTATAAAATCGAAGCCACGTTACCTTGCTGTATGTTAGTATAAACATGCAGAATACATATGTAGTAATTTAATAATCATAAATTTATATGAAATATTGACCCTTTAAATCAGAAATGCATTGTTTCTCAATTATTTTACTGGGTTGTTAATGTATACAAACTACAAATACAGCTTTTTTTCATTTTTTTTCATTTAATTTAATTTCATTTCTATTCTTCTTTGAGTCTCTACTAATGCCAGCTCATATCTAAACACAGTAAAGCTTTCTTCACCCACATTCATTTAGAATTATACACACTTTCACTGTGCTATAGAATAGTAGGAATAAAGAAGTATGAAGTTCATTTCCACTCAAGAATAGCCAAGATCACTGTCTCAAAGATCAATAAATAACGGGATACTGCTAACACCAAACATCAAGAAAGATGGTTAAAACCATTACAAATCCATATCTCTCAGCAACTTAACAATCTATAGGTTCAGTCAATTTAAAAGATCCAGGAACAGGGGTTTAGTGGATTAGTAACAACAGACCATTAATCTCTGCAGCCTCAATTTTAATCCAGCAATGACCAAAGTGATTGAAAATCATTCTGGCCACATGACTAGTAAAGCTCCTACGCTCGGTTCCCTCACGTACCTGAATTGCAGCAGCAGAGGTCACAGGATGTTTCTAATGGGACTATTTACCAAGAGACTTCTGCTTAATACTTAACTAAACCCAATGCCAACATTTTTGGCAGAGTAATTTCACCGCACACTGCCTCTGTGAACTAAGAGCTGATTTGAAGATTTTATTTTCCACTTTATTTCAGCCTCTAGCAGCAAAGCTTGCTTTTTGTTTCCTGGCAAAATATCCAAAGAAAACTTGTGTAAAACAAATACTTTTTGTTTCTACATAAGGTTTTAAATAAATGTGTAGGAATTGATGACTGTCATTCCAAGCAAATGCCAGGAGATTATTTCTGTGCAGTTTATATAATATCAGTGAATGTTATATCCAAAACACTTAAGAGTTTTAAAAATAATGCAATAGTATTATGTCATATACTCTGTTTTCATCCATAAGAATGCTCTATTTCAAAGATTTAAAGTTCTGGAGTATTCATTGACTAGAATCAATTCTTAGGTGTCCAGTAGTGTGATGATGTGATCAAGACACACTTCATCATTTGGTCCTCCACAACAGTTATCAGGATATATATCAGTAAAGAAGCCATTGAAAGGGAGACCTTTCAAAAAGCATTTAAATTCAACTGTTATTTGCTGTGGCCTGAAATCTGAGTCACATGTTCCTTTTCAGGAGCATTGAAAGGAAGATGCTGACTACCTTGTCGTATACGCTCTTCTATTATTGCAAAGTAAATCAGTATTTAAAAACATAAACCGCAGTTGACACAGAAGGTCCCAGTACATAAAGAACTAAAAATGGGAGAGTTACAGGCAGGAGTTGTGGGAGCTACTTGCTGCTGTTTGTGAAGCATCAAGTTGAGCCAAAGCAGGACAGTGGCTGGAGGAGGGAAAGGAGAAAGTTTGCAGGCTCTGTGCCCTTTGGTAGATCTAGCCCCAATACATAAATATGTTGTAAATGTATTGCAGAGCTTTGCCCAGCCATTTTTTATAAATAATGCAGTACTTATGTAAACTTTCTTGCCCATTGTAGAAATTTATTCATAATACCGTATACTATGTGAAGCCTTACCGCATTTAAAATGTGAGGAATTTTTCTACTGATACATACTGAATATTGTACCACCTTCTCTCAGCAGCAGAGAGGACGTGTGTGGCTTCTTTTGGTCCCAGAAGGAGGAACAGGCAAAACACCAGGTATTTTTATGTATCCCCCACAAGAAGTTTCCTATATCGGTCTGACTAAACTCTGCTTGTGCAAACCGCCCCTGGGCAGTCGCTCCGTGCAGCCCCACAGCCCAGGTCTGGACACACGGTGTCCTCTTTGTATCAGGACTCAAGGTCTGATCAAAATAAAATTCAAATTTGGGCTGGGAAAAAACTGTTGATCAGAAGTCCACACAGCAAAAGCATTGTGTATTACTGCTCAGCTCTTGTTATTTTACTGCCTAATTTTTTGGGTTTGTTTACCATAGCACAGAGGAAACTTGTTTCCTATTGTGAGAAATGGTGTCTGTTTCATAAAGCAAGAATTAACAAACTACCATCCAGATTATTTTAATTCTGATTGTACAGTTTCTCTTGTTACGCTAGTCATACCAGAAAAGTCTGTATCTTCACTTTACCGCACAAAACACTGATACGATTTTAAGTGGATAAAAAACTGTTTTCTACACAACTGTGTAATTTAATCAGAGATTATGAGAACTTCTGCTCATCTTAGCTGGGCTTTTCCAAAGGTTTTGTATTATTCATGCATTATACCACTGCTACTCCTTGCTTCAGCAAAGCACTTAAGCACATCCTTAATCTAAGTTGCTTTATATAATGCCTTATTAAGACTCCGATACAGCAGAACACTTAAGCATGTCTTTTAAGTTTCGCATTTTGCTGAATCTGTGTATTAATATATCGCAATAAAACCTAAAGAGAACGACTAAGTTTTTAGTTCACAAGTATGAAAACATACTTATGCTACCTAACAAAAATAACTCATATTATTTATTACTCTGTTTTGCATCCTGTTCCACAGTGAGCTAAATACCTGTGACTCTAGAGCAAAGGCACAATTACAGACTGGCAAAGATGAATTGTTAACAACTTGGAGAGAGTGCCATGGGGGCTACTGAAGATAAAAATTATGCATCTGCAGATAACTTTAAATCCCACTTGCAATTATTAACTGCCACATAGTACCCTCAGGATCATCTGGGCAAACAAGGGGAGACTGTGGAGTCCTTGTAGATTACTTTGTTTTCCAGCAGGCATGCAAACATACTCCAACAATAACAAACTGCTTATAAATATAAATGTGAACAAAAAAAAAAAGCAAACGGTGACACCAGGTAAATGCACTAGAAAATAAAAAGTGGGAGTTAGAGACACCATGGGCAAAATGCACTGAGGTGAGGATTTCACCGCCCAAAATAAATTCACAGCCTATCCAACAACAGCATCAGTACGTAAAGGAACCGGTTGGTCTGATACTCCCGAGAGAGCAGGTTTCAAAGACAAAATTTAGGGCCAAAACCTCTGGTGCCCTTAACTTTCTGCTGTCACCCACATCCACACCAAGTGGATGTGAAAGACGAGGCAAGCAAAGTCCTGCACTTTAAGGAACCTATTTGTTACTCATAGTCACAAAAAAACGGTAAATAAGCCAACCGAATGAAAGTTAATAATTTAAGCACAATTTAAATAACACACGTTAATGAAGGATCCTTGTGTCCGTCTAAATTTTACTTTAATATCCCACTAACACCTGGAAACAAAGTCCAACTCTAATTGATGTAATTCTTAAATATATCATAACTATATCCCATGGTAACTTTACTGCTATTACTATGAAGAGAAAAAATACCTTGTAGTACCCATGCAGAGAGAGAAGGAGGGATCCAGCCTCAGAGAGGACACCTCAGGCCCCGTTCTGTGACCCTTCGCTCCCAGGGAAGCCACACAAGTTTAAACACTGGCGATAAATCTGTGCGAAGCAAACTGCACAAAGTCAAGAGGCAAGGGAGCGGAAATTACCACGAACTCACTGCTCAGCTGGGCTTCAAGTTCTAGAGGTTTAAAACCGGTAGTTTTCTGTTTCTTGGGGCCAGACTGCCAGGTTTCATCATCCGCTTCATCTGCTGAGTGTGCCCAGCTGCGGCCGTCCCCCTCCAGACAGAAACCAGAAGGCAGCACTGGCACAGAGCTCCTGGAAACCCTTTTCAGGAGGAGGTTTCTAGCGGTTTGCAAGGGCCGTCACCTTCCTGTGGGGAAGGGCCCCGCCATGAGGAGCCGGTGCAGGGAGAGCCATGCAGGTCAGCCACCCTCCTGCCATTGCTGGGGACAGCTGTGGTGAGGAAACACGTCCTCAGCGGGGAGGTAGGTCCACGGTCAAGGTGGTTAATCCGGTCAGCGAGGTGAGGCGAGGAGCAGCAGGGCAGAAGGCTGGTGAGGAGCTGAGGTTTAAGGCAGCTCAGAGCCGCTGAAGCACGAGACATGGCCACTCACAGTTGTCCCCACAGCCCGACCCAAGGCTACTGAGCTGTGCAGGAGCAGAGCTGACATGGATGAAGCAGTTGGACCCCTGGGGTGGGCAACAAGGCTGAGGAGCCTGTGGGCTCGTCCCCGGGGCTGTCACTGCTTTCCCGCCTAAACCGGCTGCCATGAGCCCCCCTGCTCCCTCAGCGAGGCGGTTCACTGCTCACTGGGGAGATTCGGTGCTATACTCCCAATATAAAGAAGGTGCAAGGGTAATTCTAGTGCTGCAAGGCAGAACTGAGAGTGAAAACAGACTGTAATTACTTAAATTGCTGCTGGGTGAGCTTTCACATGATATTTTACCTCAGCTTCTCCACCTGTGAAAGTGTGGCAAGCACTACATGCTCCCTGCAAACTGCTCTGAGCTCTGCCACCAAAAATCATTTTTTTTCCCCCTGTTTTGACTGAAATATAATGCAAAGCTCTTCTCATTCATACCTTTCATTCTTAGAAAAACCCAGACTGCACATTGCCGTTCAGAGAAATCTGTCAGTAGCTGTTCACACCCTCAGTCAAACATCTTTTCTTTCCAGCAGCATCAGCCTTTCCAGGACTGCAGCTTCCCACATGTGAAATAACACATCTTGCCAGCAAAAGGTATGGCTTTCCACCTATGTATGAACAAACAGCTCATTCTCCACAAAATTTCACTTTCAGGGGGCACTACTAATCTATCGTTATCCTCTTCTGCCAACATGCACAGATCTTCAGCACCACCTTTTTCCTAAACAGAGAAACTTTCTTGTCTCTACCATAATGGCAAATGGCCAATAAATGCTCTTTGTAGCGGCCCAAGTTTGTCACCTTGCCAAACGAAGTTCAGCTGTGGCCGTGGCCACCGGTCCTGACCCGCTCCTTCAGTCACCCAAGCACCATCTTACCAGCAGTACAGCTCTTGGGCAGGTCTGCCAGGGGACATGGTCATCCAACATCACTTCAAACTGTGCAGTTCTCCACTGTCACACATACCAGAAGACCTTTCTCTGTTATTCATTATCTTTTTCTTTTAGTATTAATAAGGCAAATTCCGTAGGATTCCTGCTGTGCTAGTCTTTCTGCTTGTGGCAGAACAGAAAAACTCCATTCTGAGGACTGTTCTTGAAGCAGAACAGGGCACTATAGTAGTTAGCAGTAGGAAATAAATTAGAAACAACCCACAAATCTGACAAGATGATTTTTCCAAAACTATGTTTTCCCTCTAAATCTTTCTACTAAAATGCTACTTTGAAAAGCTAGAGATGTCAACACATTTAGAGGGGAAAAAAAGGATAACATTGCTTAGCTTCCTCTTCCCTGCATGTGCTTAGAAGCCACTTTGGGCCAGTCGGTGCACAACTCTATCTGTTCCATACTTAAAAGCCAGGTGACAAACATCCAGTATTCTGAGCTTGATCAAGTAAAGCACTAATGATAAAGGGAGCAAGAAAGAATGCCAGAATGAAGAGATAACATTTATGGGTATTATCTCTCTTTAGTGTCTTGTTAAAAAGTATATTCTAATTAGTTATTTGTGAATTACAGCTGCTGTGATATTTTTCTGGCAATAATATTGCAAAAGATAAATTGTGGGCATTTAAGTTTAATACTAGTTTTACCACAGAAATACAAGTGTTACAGATCCATGTATCTAAACCAGAAACATTTTCATATAGAAAAATAGATCAAACGATTAAAGCATTTCTTCACTCCCAACTATTGCATTCAGTATGCTGTGTATGTGGGAACTGATCACCTTCCATTTTTCAAGAACAATAAAAGAAAAAAGAAAAATATTTTAGGGCTGTAATCCTGGATAGGCTGTACCTGGCACCCAACAGGAGCACAGAGACCTGCCATCTAAAGCTTGTCTCGTTGTCAAGCTTTAAGTTTTTGCAATTTGTAAGGCTTACATCTGATTAACACTAAAGCCATTTATAACATTCTCGGATTGCCAGGGTCTTTTGAGGTGGGTGTGAACATAGGTTTCCTTATGCCTTCTTACTTCACCTGCCAATTGCCAAGCAGTGCATGAAAACGTCTCCCATATTGACAAATAAGAAGTTTACACTGATGGGCACCCATGTGCCTATGAGGCACCCAGTACTTGCCTGCCTCACCAGAAAGGCTACTGTACTGCACAGAACATAGGTCTAAAGCTTCACTCCTCAATTTTTATGATGATAATAACTCACAATTTTATCTTCAAGAAATTCCATGGAAAGGCACTTGACAGCTTTTTAACCATCCATGGTTAACCCAGGAATAAGATATTCTACTACTTTGAATTCAACTGTAAACAGGCTGGGCTGTAAATTCTCCTAAATGCCAGATTATGTATTTCCTATTTATTTACCAGTAATGTTTCAACTTACCTATCACAATGGAGGGTTTTTTGCTGATAGTCTCCACTGTATGGACAGGTACTTTTGCACTTTCTGATGGCATTACAATGGAAATGCAGTCACACTATACAGTGTTCCCTCTAAACAAGTCATTTAAAATTTTCAGTTCCTTCCAACATGAAGTATAGCTAAGATAAAAACAAGATAGGAGCAAAATATCATTTATGGCAGTATGTCAGTGTTGTCCGTAACTAACTGCCATCTAGTTTTGTCTGCTGCTTGTGCCAGTAATGAGATAATGATAAAACAGTTTTATATAGTCTTCTATTAACAGCCCAGATGGGCCAATCATCCACTTCAGTCTTTGTCATGTTAACTTCAGCCACAAACCATCAGTATGGATGAAAACAGCAGCTCTCTTCTCAGCTAAATTACAAGCTTTCACCCAAGTGAGAAAGCGATATTTTGACCAATAGCAACAAATAAGCAAAACAGCCTTTTAGGTTAAGCAGGAATTCCTCGTTCATTAGTATACAAGAAATATTCATAATGCAAATGGAAAGCCATTTTGGTTCTTGCTGAATTTAAAATCTAGCTGTCATAACGTAAAAACTGAAACCTCTCCAAGAATATCAAGGGTAAAATTTCTCTATAACATCAGCTGTATCTTAAAGATTTAAAGAATACCTTTAAATTGAGAGTGCTCATTTGAGTAGGGGTTTTATTCCTGTTATTATAGTAATAATTTTGTCTTGGGATGCTTGGTATCTAGTTCAGTTGCATTAACAATGAGGCAAAACAATAGGGTGAAGAGGTCTCTTCAAAAACTGGGTATCTTCATCACTGAGATTTGGAAAAGAACAGGAGCAGTTACCACTTTCTTTCTGTCAGTTTATTAGACGGAAAATAGCTCAGCATAAGATGCGCAAAAGTATTCATAAATGTTCCCTTCTACTACCTTTACATAAGCTAAAAATATATGTGTGCTGTTTTGGCACTTTAGCGCCTATCTGGTCACACTCTAGCTGTAAAACTAACAATAAAAATAGAATGCTGAAAAATACAGGACACACACGCACACACACAAAAGCAAAGCAGACATTTATAGGAGACTACAAGGCTATTTCCATAGAATTTTAAAGCACAAACATCTTCAGACCTTTTGAAAAGGCAACACCATCTCTAAAGTGAGAAAGCATTCAAGTGCTAAGGAACTGAGAGTCTTTGGAGCCAACATATGGGCTCCATCCTGTGTTTGAATGTGAGCAGGAGGATTGAATCCACGTGGATTTTCAGCGACATCAACAAACTCCATGCGGGCATGACGGTTTGCCCACACACATGAAGCTGTGGATACGGGACAAAGCAGAAAAGAATACTGTAATGGATTGGATGCCAAAAGCTCTTAGTTACCAGATGCACCAGGCTGCATGCTATACCCTCCTATATGCCTAACAATTACTTTCATATATATAGATATATCTTTGCTATGAATAATTCCTTCCTGATATTATATTTCTTACCTAACAAAACTACCAGAAAAAAAGCTATTTCTGTGAAACTATTCAAGAAAAATTAACTTGGTTTCAACATTTTTGTCCAAACACAGTGAACCATTCCCTGTTACTTACTGATGGGCGTTAGGGCCTTGATACTGTGCAATAAGACTGTTTTAGCTTGGATTACGTCAGGTTGTACAATGCTAAGAGAAGGAGCTATCAGACCTTACAGACCATCATTCAGCAGATAATTCAAGCCCTGGCATAATTTAGAGTTCCTATAGGACAACTCTGTGTTATGCCAGGCAATAAGAGCTCAGAGACCACAGAAGCAGCAAGACAGAAAATTGAATGTGGGGAAAAAAAAAGAAAAGAAAAAAAGACAAGTACAGATGTGCTCTAAATACACCCTCAGCCCTCAGTGCCTGGAGATGCTACATCAGATGTTCAATAGACGGTGGAATTCCTTGATTTGCAGGGGTTTTTTTATAGCATCTTAGTTGTTCATGATACATGATTTCTGACCCCTGTGTGCTGCCAAACAGGCCGAAGAAGTCACATCATAAAAGGGACCTGCCCTTATGTGACTTGAGGACGACACCAAAGGATTAACGTACTTCCAAATAATAAGAGAGCTGTAGGGCTGGCATGGATTTCATCCATATTAGTTCCCACAAGCCAAAACAATAAGAGGTAATACATCAATTCATAGGAAGCCACAAAGATGTGAAGCATGCAGGTTCTATAGATCACTTTGTTGATGGATTAAGAGAAAATGTACATAGAAACCTTCTTAATCAATGCCCACGACAGTAGCATTTCCTTATTTAAATGAAGTATACTGCAAGGGTTTGAAAACAACATCCTGATTTTTTTCTTGAAATTGATTTTTAATAAGTAGAATCACAAAAAAATCGCTCATGGTTTATACAAATGACTATGCAAGCAAAGGTGGCAGCCATAATGGCATGAACATCCCGCCCGAGAAGACTGATGCTAATTAGTCTTTGGTGGTATTCTTACCCAGGAAGGAAATTCTGGACATCATGCCAACAACTCTTATCCTCTTTCTATATAAACAGTATAATCTCCATGCCGTGATTATCTGCATCTTCAAAGGAACCACAACCAGAGGGGTCTTACTTCAGCATTCTGTCTACAGGACATCTTCACTTCCCCTACCCTGTGTTCCTTCTGTGCTGCAGTATCATTAAAAGGAACAAAAACTCAAAAGTCATACTACAAATCATGACTATTTTTCCTCAAGGACTACAACTCAAAGGCATAAATATGCATCATGACTTAGAAGGAAACAGAGGGCTATAATTTCTTTCTAAAGGTTAGAAATTGGTTTTTTTGGTTCTTCAATCTGTTATTTCTTATTTGCATCTGCACAAAGAAACTAGATTTTCCTTTCAAATAAGCAATTTCAGGTAGCAAAAGCCTTAATTCAGTATGCCAAGAAAAAAAAATATTGGTTTTACAAAGTTTACAGATATATTATTTCCCTAACATAAGGGCCAGTAATTGAAAAAATATATACTCCTAAATCTCAGTATCATTTCTTCCAAATCAAGCAATCTATCATACATACAGGTAATTGACTGATAGAAAACATTAGGTATAAAATATTTCTAAAATATATATGCCTCTTTTAAATAGATGCAATTACTTTCCATATATTAAGTTTCACAAAAATTAATGCAAGAGAAACCAAAAAGCCAATCCTATAACTCCATTATTTATTTTAATTAAGAAACACAGCATAAGTGCTATATTCAGCATAATTTATATTTAAACATCATGTAAATACATAGGAAAAGACAACGTGACATTGAACTTGTGTTTAATAAATAAGTTTACTAATAATGATAAGGTAACGTAATAGTTCAGTGACCGACATCATCCCTCTGAACAGCAGCACTTAATAAGCCCTAATCCAAATAACCACTGGAATTAGTAGGAGGGCCATCCCAGGTTTAAATAGACACTGAATCAAGCGTTTGCTAATGTTCAGGAAAGATCCATGCACAGAAGACCAGCCATGTATCTTCATTGCTGAAAGAACCAATTTAATAAGAAAGAAAAAAAAAAAGCTACCACCGCATTCCTTAATTCGCATCCCTGTAATTGCACCAGTGTGCTCAACTAGTGGGTTTTTAAAGTAACATGTTGAACGAATGACCAGTGCCGAAGTGCTAAAAATACACAGTTCCTGGAACCCAGTGTTGAGGCAAACCTTAGCAGCTTCATTATGCCTTCTCTCACTTCCACTGTTAGCCAAACATCCCAGCTACATTATATGTTACACAACACAGTGTAAAGAGGATGGCAGGGGAAAGATACGAAGCATTAGTGCCAGTCAGGTATCTACAGATCTTGATCCTTTTTACTAAGCTGACAAATACTAAGGATTCCTGAAAAAATAAAAATCCTTAGGAAGAAAAAGAAAAAAAAAAAGCTAAATGCATGCACACATCGTCTGTGTGGTTAAAATCAATTATTTGAAACCACAGAAACCATGCAGCAAAAGCATCCCATCATTCACTTTTTCACTTTATTTCCACCCCCCCTCAAAAAAAAAAAGTAAAAACCCAGAGACGGCTATCAGTCTGTTCTTAGTGCTAGAGGGAGATGGAGAGCTGCTGCAGGACTGATCCCGCTATCCATTTCAGAAGCCTGGGTTCCCACGTCTGAAGATGAGGAAAGGAGGGGGAAGATTAGGAAACACTGGCAGCTAAATGCGTGCCATAAGGACCTGCACAGGCCGGGACAGCTTCTTTCTGTCTCAGGATATTACTGTCAGAATGGCCAAGAAAGCGACGAGCTTCGTTTTTCCATTCTCACTGTGGTACTTGAAGAAGTGCCTAATTCGAAGAGAACTGGACAGGTGGCATATCACGCTGAGCTAAATAGATAAGTGTGAGATTTAAATGACGAGAGGCAGCAGGTTTTGCTGTTCTAAAGAGTGAGAGGGTGAATTATTCTGCTAGTACCAATGGGCACAAGTGGAAGGTCAGCCTGGGGTGCTGCCAGTGTCACCCAGTTGCCTGGTGGCAGATGGTGCCAATCCGCAGGGATAAAAGGAGGCCGAGGTACCTCACAGGCTGATAGCAATGCTATTTGCTCAAGAATAAAAAAGTTTTGTGGCAGGTGCAGGCAATACAAATGAACATAGATGCTGCCACCCCAAATGTGAGCGTGTCACCAGTCCAAGGGCTGTAAGGGCGATCAGTCGGGAGGTGCTGCAGAAAGCGCGGTGGGGACAGGCACTGCCGGGGTGAGCTGCTGCAGGGGCTGGGGGCTGCGAGCTGGCCCAGGCCAGGCTCTCCAGCATCCCAAGGGAGCTCTGGAGCTCCCTGTCCCTAAGCACCTCCAGGCCGGACCCCGAGATGTCTGCAGGACTCCCTGCCTCTCCCCTGCAGTGCCTCCCCTGTGCTGCTGCCGTTCCCATTTCCAGACTTACGCAATGACTTGAGGGCAGGAGCTGCCTGCAGAGAAGTGGAACAGCAGGAGATACGGGCAGCCTGGATCCCCACGGGGCTTCCTGAGGTGTCCCAACCTAGAGAGCTGGCCACCTCCCCACTCCTGCCTCCTGCAACATCATTATTCCAGCATGACTGACATGACAAATTAACAAGGCAGCCAGGGCTTTTGCAGTAGAAGGGAGTGTTTTCCCCAAGAATAAATTGTTCCAATCCTTTACGCTAGACACCCGGCCGTGCCTATTCATTAATTGGACAAGCTCTAGTGACAACTGAAATTACCCGACTTCTGCATACTGGAAGGGAGACAGATCTTTGCAAGCTTAAAATGAGAAGCTTAAAGCTTGAACCTAGCAGTTCTTTAGATAGGGCTATATTTTTTTAATACTTATTTTCAGAGCACAGCCACACTAAAGCTATGTTTAAAAGCAGAAGCATGTTGTTCAGTGTCTTTCCTTCCTTTGCAGACCCTGAATTGTGCCACCAGAACATGACAACTCCACCAATCAACCACAAACCTTTTAAGATCCACAGATCAGCCGAGTTTAAGAACTTCAGGAGCTATGAAATTCTGGGATTACCGCACCGTTGCGATTAATTATCACAATCAGGTACATTAGGAATTATAAGCATGTGCCTAATCAGTACACTGTGGTTATTTATTGCAACCAATGCATCATAATTACCACGTAGGTATTGGAATTAAGGGGGGGACTGATGGCTGTTGATTTCTGTCACGACCCACTGACAATACATCGCTCACGGATTTTTCAACTACTGTTTTGATGTGGGTTCAACCGTACCTCTTGTCCCTTGCTGCGGGGAAGCCTGAGAACTCTGTATGGCATTTCTCCCCCACTGCCCCCCCTCGCCATTTCTGTGCTAGCTGCGTACCTGAAATGCAGACGATGAAATTCGCTTGCAGAAGAAAAAGCACCTCCCAAACAATTTCCATCCTCCGATTCTCATGCCAAGTGCATCCCTCGGCGAAAAAAAATAACAAAGATCAATATCGCGCTTTGAACGATCCCAGTAAATTTCCTTTCGGACTTGCAGACTGTATTCCCCAGATGTGCTGACAACACATGTCCGAGCTCTCTGCGTGGCTCAAGCGATATCCCTTCCCTTCCTTCGCCCTCCAAAAAAGACCACGAAGCCAACCGCCAGCACCGGGCTCTTCCTCCACGAGTGAGAAAAAAATCCACCAGATTTCCCAACAAGACATAAGACAACAAACCCCAACCGATCCGGTCCGGAGAGTCTCTATTCCAGGGTGGCCAGGTGCAAGTTAACCCCAAACTCTGCACGTCTCAGCGGGGCAGTGCCAGCATGCCGGGGGGAGGGAGGGGAGGGGGTTTCCTCTCCTGCTGCTACAAAATGAGCGGAAAGAGATTAATACGCGCTGCAACGCATCCGCTCCCACCCCTCCATCCTCCGGCCCCCCCTCCCCGCCCGGTACGGCACCTCCACGGCGCGGAGCACGTAGCAGCCGCCGCTCCCCAGCGCTGCCGGGGTGTCTGCAGTCCCCGGCGAGCCCCGGCGCTTTCCGCCAGCCGACTGCAGGGGTCGGTCTTGCCCCGCACACGGAGCTGCCCTTCCCCGGCCGGGATGGCCCCGGCGCCGCCACCACCCCCCCGGCCCCAGAGCTCGGCGGCACAAAACGCCCCGGGGGGGTGGGGGGTTGTATTACATCGGTGGTCGTCCACATCTCCCCCCTCCCCCGCACTCCAAATGTGGATTGCAGAAGCCGAGAAGCTGTAAGCAGCGGGGCTTTGGCGTGCATCGCCGGCCGGGCTTCGCTAAGAATGTCAATATTTTAAAACTTATTTAAACAAGAAGGAAAAGAAAACACAAAGCGAAAACTTGTCGCGGTTTTGGTGGTAGGAAGGGCAATAAGAGGATGCAGCGAAGAGTTAGCGAAGTACTTGCACTGCAATGCACATTTAATTGCGTTCCCCAATCCACAATACTTCTGCATAGATTCCCCCCCCCCCCAAAAAAAAAAAAAGGAAAAAACTGTCAATTTTGGGGCAATCTCTTACTTACCCTCAAATCCTCCTGCTTTTTATTTTTTTTTTCAGCTCATCGGATTTGCCACTTCTGCCTGCAGTCCCAAAAACAAATCGAGGTCAAGCTCCGAGCCGCTTGCTGCAGCCGCCTCCCACCCCCTTTAGCTGTAAGGAGGTACCATAGCTCGCTGGATTTTCCCCTTCCTTCCCTCTATTCCGCCTGTTCCGCCGTTTCCCCGAGCGGCGGGCCGTGCTGCGGGAGCTGCGGGAGCCGCGGGCCGGCGGGCGGCAGCTCCNGGCCTGCGGCTGGGACCGGGCCGGCGGGAGCCGGGGGGGGTGGGAAAGCAAAAAAAGAAAAAAAATCTTCTCGCTCGGCTTTCTTCTCAGGCACATTCCAGGAGGTGCTGCTCACTTTGTTTAAAATGTGGGTGCGATTTTTTTTTTAATTAAAAAAAAAAAAAAAGAGGTGCACCTGGCGCGGGGAGAGGTTGGGGTTCCCTTCCTGCGGAAAGGGAAACTGGGCGCGCAAAGGCAGCGCTGGCAGAGCCGAGGGGCTGCGGGCTGGGGAGCTGCGCCGCGCCGGTAGGTGGGCAGGGGGCTGCCCCGGGCCGGAGCGCCCTGCGGGTGGCTCGGTTTGTCGTGAGAGAAGGGAGGGGACAGGGGCTTTGGGCTGCAAACGAAAATCGCGGCTCAGGGCAGGTGTGAAAAGGTGATCCTGCAACTGCTTCGGCTGCGGGTGCCTTCATTGATCACTGTAAGGCACAGGGAGGGGGGAGGGAGAGAGATGCTTTGGGTTTCAAGCTGATAGCCCAGCTCTTGGCAGGTATGCAGAGGTCATATTACAAATACTCCAGCGGGGGATGCGTGCATAATAGATTCAACATAGGTGGGTTTATAAACAGTTTCCCAGCCCAAAACATACTTGTAAAATGCACCTTTGTCTGGATTCTACCAGAATGAGGACTCCTAGATCTCTGAATGGGGAAGGAGAGGATCTGTCAGAGAAGAAACCACAGGCTAGATTATTTTCATCGTCACTGAAAAATGTGTAGGAGTCACAGGTTTCAAGTTATCCTGACAGTATTTAGTTGTAGTAGATTAGATTTCTTGAGTGCTTCAAAGCAACTGGATGGGATAAAATCACCAGTATGTGAAAGGAAGCATTGGACTGCAGGCACTTAGTAGTCAACATGATTCTTGTAATCATTTTGCTAGTTCTCAGGGCAGTGTAAGTGCTCTTTGCACTGCAGCAGTCTCTGCTGATGTTTGCTCTGTCTTTCCTTGTGGGTTATAGAGAGTCAGGATTTTAACAAACTATTTGCCCAGTGACAACAGCGAGGCTGGGCAGGAGGCAGAGTCATTCATGGCTTTAGGGACAAATAACTTAAATTCCCATATTTTAGGATAAATTTTCATTGAACAGTGAGACTGCAGCAAGAGAGATTTCTTTCCTTGATCGGGTTGCAGAACGCTGAGTGTCATTTGAGTAAGTTTAGGCAATTGAGAATTATCCCTTTGGGGCAAAATGGAATACATAGGATTTAGGGAACGAAGGCAGCCTGTGAGTGAGCAGGCATTTATCAGGTGTGCCATTACATAGATATGCCTTTGGGCACTGAATGAGTTGTCCAGAAGCACCAAACTGGTATGGATTTTTAAAGAGGTTGAAATATGATTTGCATCTGGTTCCTGAAAAGTTAATGAAACAAGGGCTGCAAGGAGTCTTTCTGAATCATTCCTTTAAGATCATGTTATCAAAGGAAGGCTCCAGTCAGCAGAAGAAACAATTATTATTGAATCTGGGACCTTGTTTGTTGAGTGTTCTGTGTTTTCAGAGCCATGCAAAATAGTATATGCAATTATCTTCTTTATGCCTTTTTAAAATCCAGGTTAATAAATCCTACTCTGGTATTAAAACAGGCACGAGCAGCTTCCTCTCTGTGTAGTTTAGATGTATTTAAACATGCTTTAGAAAATGTTCCAGAAATGTTTCCATTGATGTTTACTAAACTCCTTTACTCAAACAGATAAACATTCATTTTCCAGGGATTTCATTGTAAATTATCTTTTGGGCTTTCTGATTTCTTATAATAACATAACAATCCAGGACATAATAAACCTGCAGAGACCCTTATCTTTTATGCTCATATTTACACAGCCATCCTTGTTCCTAAACCAGTCCTTGGAATTATGGCATGACATGTGGGAAAGTGAATGTCTCAAGCAAGTGAGATGACCTGTTGTAAAAAGGTGTGTTGTCCATTAAGCCAGCAAATAATCGATTCAGTGACAAGAGAGAATGTGAAATCCTAAGAGGCAAGCCCATGTTTCATTCCTGTTAATGCCAGTGGAACTTTAATGGCAGGAAAAAAATATGCAGTTTGTGTTGGCTTCCAGCAGCCAAAACTCCAAAATATATGATTTTTTGTGCATCTTTTTAGCATGGTATGTTTATTGTACACATGCAAGCTTTATACTTAATTCAGTGGCCTGTGATAAATAAGTAGTCTGTGACTCGGACTGAAAAGTCTATGAGGGATCAAAGGCAAACCAAGTTTTCTCCACCTGGAAAATACAATAGTGAGCTCAGAAAATACACATATTTAAAAATCTAGATAAATAATAATGAGTTCATTCTGCTGTCATTTACTTGCAGTGGTATTATTCGATTGGCTGTGGCCTTAAGGCTTGGTTTTGAAGTCATTATGGCCATATCGGCTGTGCAGCTCCACAGGAAAGCTTAGTTCAATAGTGTTGAATAGATGTCAATATGGGCCTGTTCCAAAGCCCACTGAAATCAATTGGAATATTTCTGCAGACTTCGACGAGTTTTGGATCAGGCTTTCACTATAGGATTTGGCACAGTATACTTGATCCCAAGGGAAGTGGTTTAATTTAGCAGGGTGTATTTGGGGTAGAAGCAGAACATAACTCTCCTATGTACATTGGTGTAGATTTAGGTTCAAAACAGACAAAAATGCTGGCTGCAGCATCAATTTTTTGTTGTATGAGTTCCCATTCAAAACTCCTTCTGTATCTCACTAAAATGAAGGGGGTTGATATTTGCTGCATTTATTTGAGGCCCATTCATATTTATGCAGTTAGCTAAACTTCTTAAACTTAATCTTGCCAGCCTTTAAGCTGTACTGAAGTCATTACTCTACTTATGTGCCTAGGGGTAAAAATGACTGCAAAGGGATTTTAGACAGGTCTCTCAAGGATGTTTGTATATTTTAATTGTGAGGATTTTACCCTGTAGAAGCTGCGGCTGGGATTTCTGTCAGAGTTTAAAAGTACCTGATGTATTAGTTACAAGCTGGACACCTAGTTTCTTCAGGCCAGACTTACAGAGAAAGGTTATTTGGCTTAGCTATGAGAGCGGAGTTCAAAAAGTACTTACAAAGTCCACGTGCTGAAGGTTTTTATACTGACATAACACACTCCAATTCAGTTAAGCAGGATTAAGGTTCGTACCTTCCCACAGGGGCCAGCATTTTGACTCTTCTGGCTCAAAATTAGCTTGAACTGGAAAAGATCAGTTGTAGAAAATATTTTGAACTGGGCAACTTCTGAGCAAAACGGGTTGAACCGTGGCTTCCCCCATGTCTCTGGAAGAGGTTGCTGCCGTTCGTCACTGCCGAAGGTTCCCGCTGATCTGGCAGAGCAGCTTGCCTGTGCGCTCCCTAGCTCATTTCTGTCAAAATAAGTCAGACCAGCACAGACCTGCTCTTGAAGCTGTCTGAAACTCGTGGCCTGTCTCCAGCAATTAAGCCGGCAGAGCTGGAACAGTTTCTGCTCTTACTTGTTTTTCCCGGTCCCGGGGGGCTGCTGGCCCCGTGGCGGGGCTGATGGGAGAGCTTGTGAGGCAGCTGCTGTGTTGCCACTGGGAACAGCCCAGGATGTAACCGTGAACCAACATCAATGGGAAATCCGAATCAAAAGAAAGGGCCAATGCTGCACTTCACTCGGGTGGAAGAAAGCTCAAGGGTCTCCAAATCCAAATGGGGATTTGAAGATCATCCCAAACCAGCAGTCTGTTAGTGTCCAGCTCAGGGGACTTTACCAATCTGTTACCAGAAACTGGACCCAAACCACTGTGGAAATGAAAGTGATTGCTTGGCATAAATTAACATAGTGATATTATTGAACCTTGCTGTCATAAATCACATAAATATGACACTGTTGCTCCTTGTCTCAAGTTTATTCTGAATTTACGTTTATGTTCCGGGTGGAACTTGCACAGGTAGTTTTTCGTTGCATTTAACTGAATTGTTTGTAGAAAACAAAAAGGGCTTTTGTGTTTAGACTGTACATTGAAATGTCTTTCCGTGCAAGTTCCAAATAACCTCAGATGAGGCATAAAATGTAAGAATAAATTGCAAAAGCTAGGACTTGGACTAGATGATCTCCAGAGGTCCCTTCCAACCCCAACCGCTCTGTGATTCCGTGATGCGTGGGACGTGGTGCACTGGAGGTCCAAGTCAACCAAGGGGAGTGGGGCTCAAAGGCTCCACTTGAGCGTTGTTGGGACTTGCTCACTGTCAGCAGTCCTCTGTCCAACACAATTTCCTAGTTGTCTGTGCCTGAACTCAGTCCTCATAGTCATATATCTCGTTTGAAGCTTTTAGGTGGCCCTGCTTGAACTCCAAAGATGCTAAAGTGCCTTCTTGGTTCCGAGGCTAAGCAAGTTCACATCAGAAAGCCACCAGCAGCAGGTGAGTTGCTGAGAATAGAACTATAAATTAATACTGACCGATAATGCCTTTTAATTTCTGGTGTTCCTGTTCCGTATATTGTTACTGCCATGCTTTCTTGTATTTTCTGATAATATCTTCAGTGCTTATAAATAGTGCTGACCTCACTAAGGAAACTGATAAAAAATTTAACGTATCATTGTGAAAAAACAGCCTCTAAGAATCCATCAGAGCGATGGACATTAAAGTAATTCTTTTCTGGTATTGATGGTCTGTATCAAAACGGAGGTGGAATTTACGTTTTACTGGTAGAGATAATGATGCAATTTATTTGAAGTTAAAAACACCCCCAATAAAGGAACAAGGAAAATGACTGGCAGTTAGTTATTAAGTCAATCAATGTGTTTTTCCTGTGAGTCAGGCTATTCATTATCATAAAGAATTACTTTCAGTCCAAATCCCTTTTTCATGTCTGAACTCCAGCAAACAGTGTTAAGACAACAAGTATTTGTGAAATAAAATTCTTCTAATTCAAAAAGACATATGTAAACTGATTTAGCTTTTCTGGAAGTGAGAAATTAGTCACAGAAGTGTTTAAAACATCATGCTATCTTGCAGCTCCTCAATAAACCTCAGGAGGTTCTTTGAGAGTCTTGGCAGCTTTGCGCCCACAGAATTAGGTTTTTCTGAGTAGGCTTGTAGGGTGGGAAAACTGATTTTTTTTGCTAGTATCGAAGTCACCAGATAAAATTGACTTCAGGTGCTGCAGTGATTACAGTCCTTGTAATATTATTTCCCACAGCCAGGAGTATATTAGGGAGCTTGCCTGTTAAAAATAATTAAAAAGATAAAAGAGCAAGATGTGGAGGGGGATTGTTTTTGTAAAAATTGAATGCAGTGTAGTCCAAGAGTGGTGGATGATGAGAAGGGACATTCTTTTAATCTAGTTTTTGGCTTGGGCTCAATTCAGAGGCCCTGTGGACTGATACAAGTTGTGCCAAACTCCTGGTGAGCCAGCAGGGTCGTTAGGATTTGGTCTATACTCATTTCTGTGTCCTCTTTTGTTTGTCTACACACTTGGCCCAACCAGCACAGACAGGCTGGTTTAGCACACCACTTGCAATTAGATCTTGCCCCAGAATCCGTGCAAGACCATTTCTGCCACATTCGAGGCAGCTTTGCTTGGTAAAAGGGAGACAAGTTGCCGTCAGGTACCTCAGCACGTCACCCTATGGTTCTGATGATTTCTAAAGCCACCTGCAGTAACTACAAAGCAGTAAAGAGAACTTCCCACATTCTGTTTTTCTGCTTCCATCTTCTCTTTTGCAAGTTTGGATTAATTAAAAGATCAAAAGCAATATCTCTTTTTTGATATTGAGGATTCTTTGTCATCTCAATCTAAAAAAAAAAAAAAAAGAACACACATCTTGAAAATTATTCTGATATGGATCTTACTGGTTCCTCGTTACAGATTTTGACAGCTAGTTGTCACCTGGTGCCTGTTTAATATAATTTCTTATGCCAAATAGAGTAACGGTGATTGCAGTATCAGACTAATATTACGTATGTGTGAGTCAAGGCAGCTATGCTGTAACTTTTCAGGATGTAATAGGCACTTTTCCCATTGTGCTGAGATTTGCCACCAGGGCATTTGGTAGGAAAGCCAGAAACTCTGAGCACACGTCCTTTCCTCCCTGAATGGTGGGAACTGATTTGAAGTTGTTCTCTGCTGAGCTTTGTGCTTGACTCTAAAGGATGTTCCCTTGCTTCACCATGCGTGGATATTGTTTAGGTTTGTGCCCACGTGGACAAGACAGTCTTGTTAAAGTGCTGCCTGTTTGTATTCCCTGTTTTTCTATATTAATGCATTAACCATTCTGCCTTTTCTGGGAAACACTTTGCTGGATTTTTCTGCGATGAATAGCAATTAAGAAGAACGAGGTAGCACTTAGTAAGTAGTATCGTTCTTGCCTCTCTCTATATTTTTTACATTTTGTAATTAAGCTTTGCTTTAAACAGATCTTTATTTTACTAGAAAATACTTCACTTCTCCAGTATTTTTTTAGGTAAAATCAGTTAATATGAGTATTCTGAAACCAGAGATTAATATGCTTATCTTAGCATTAGATGTTGTTCCCTGCAACTTCTCACATGTTGCAAATGTCCATAAAGCTTCAGTTATGGGCCTGAGCTTGTTCCCATTAAAGTGAATGGGAGTTTCACCCTTTGGTTTTTCACACATTTCCTTTGGAATTAAGCCTCGATTCAGCCTTTTGCCAGCTGGATAACTTTCATCACAAAAGTAATTGAGCAAATGGAATTATTCATGTGCTGAAAACAGCCCATGCACTCAGGTTGTTTTGTAGGGGCCTTCCAGAGCAACAGTGTCTCCTACAGCACGACCACCGTCGATAGTCAACACGCCGGAATAGCGACCGTCTGAGTGGCACTGCCGCAGCCACAGTGCGAAACCACCTTTTCTCTTCATTTGCAACAGTTCAGAAGAAAATAACCCTCTCCTCACTCATCCCTCGAAATCTTGCAGGTTGTAGGAAGAATTCCTTGTGTTGATGCCTGGCTGTAAATTGATTTAATCTCCCTCAGTTTTCCTTGGTAAGATGGGGATACTCCTCACGAGGATGTAAAAATCTAACAGTTAATGCTTGCAGTAAGCTCTGAAGATTAATACCATGTAAGTCCTGAGAAAAGCTGTTACGCAGAAAAAGTCCACAATGGCTGATCTGCAAGTGCTATCGGTAGATTTATAGGACCTGTGAAACTTATGCTTCCTATTTTTCTAGAAAGAGAGTGGAGGAATTGGCATCTAACACAATTCAAAAGGATGAGAACAAGCCCTCAAAAAGAAAATAAAGCTCTTCTGACTTTTAGAATCTTTATAAACGTCATTTAGTGTCATTTTCAAATACCTTGAAGGGATCATAAAACTTTGCTCTTCTCTGATCATTGTACCACTTAGAAGAGGAAAGGTATGAACAGCCATAACCCTGGCACATTTTTAACAATACTCAGGACCAAAGGGGATTGTAAGATGCAAGCTTTGATAACAAAAACATAAAGATGTCATTGTCAACTATCTCAAAATATACACGCTTGTTGTAAATGTCGCATAAGCCTACAGCTAAGTGATGGATCAGAATTTCCTGTGTTTTCAAAGTGCTCCTCTCGATGAACACTTTAACTCCTTCACGAACAAGTTATTTTGTGTCCCGCAGTTTGCTTTCTGTCCTTGTGCTTTGTATCAGTAAACCAAAAAGCCTAATTTAATATAAGCAAGTTGCATTATGCAGGCTAGAATTTCAGTTCTGCTCTGCATCAGGAAGAAAAAAATTCTGGGAAAGTGCAAAACCATGCGTAATATTGTAGATCACTTCATTAGCAAGAATATGCCATTTTTTCTCTTCATTAAAATAATAAAAGTGGTAATAAGTGGTAAGCTAAAGTAAGTATTGGAGATGTAAGGACAAATTTGTGTCCCAGTCAAAAAGCATTATTTAATAGTATTATTTAATTAGTTTATTAAATTATTATTCAGCAAAGTATTTTGACCTTGTGACCACTCAGAATTGGTCGTGTCTGCCAGGAGGGGAAACTGCTTCTAACGCTGCCATCCGCGGGAGCTGGAGGTTTAGCTGCTCGAGGACTCTCATCTTTGGTACAACCAATCCCTGCTACCGAGAACGTTCTGCTTGTGTTTCTGTGTCGTTACCTAAGTCCCGTGGGGTAGGAACGGGAGAGGAAACAATTTTTAAGAAGTTATCTATCCACATTACTTCTGGACCTTGCTGTTACTTCATCATCTCAAGTCTCTCTTCAGCACTCATCTTAACCGTTTCCACATTTTTTGGCAGAACCATTGGGCTTTTATTTGGGTTTCGAGATGTTTATGCTGTTTAAGTGACCTGCCACTGAACAGAATCAAAATAATCATTTCTCAGCAGGGCTGCAGGTGCAGGATACAGGAACCATGTATTGCCCAAATTTATTAAGTGCGTTAGTGTTTGGAAAGAAACTTCATCACGTACTAAAATCTGTAATCCCAATACATTAAAAGATAATTTGAAAATTACAGGCTGGTGGGTACCCTAACGCAACTGTTAAAAATCTGTTCAACAAATTGCAAGTCATTAATAATTAGTATTACAAAACCTATTACATCTTTGATTGGGGAGAAATGGACTGAGGCTAGTATTACATTATTCAATTAGATTCAATTCCATTTGGTATGTGTTTTACTTTATTTCAAGTGCAGTCTGTAACAGGATCATGGTAGCAAGCATCCAAAATGTCAGTTCATTTGTGTATAGAGCAAATAGCACACATAATAATTTCATCATATAGTGCAGCTCCGCTGACTGGCAGTGGAAGTGCTGTTAGACTCACTATGCTTAATTAGGTTTTATGCATTGTACAGTAGCATTACAGACGATCATTTATAAATGAGTTTATTAAAATGTCTATATTCATATAGTGAAGCACGCTAAACTCTGTTTCTTGAATGTTTATGATATCACCTTTGCGTACTTTGCCTCTTCACTGTGAAAATGTAAAATGTCCCTTGGAAAATGTAAAATGAAGTAAAATCCTAAGTCAAAGCAGTCTATGCGTTAGCAGATCAAGTCAGAACACCGCAGGGATCAGAGTGGCCTGCTACCTGGTAAAGGGCTTACTAAAAGCCTTGTCTTTTCCATCTTCTGCTAGCTGCTTTGAATTACATACATTCTCAATTTGTAAATATTAGTCATATCCCTCTGAGCAGCTGAGAAGTTCAATATTTATTTCCCAATTTGTTGCATTTTCCACCACATTTCATTCAATCTGTTAGCACTGCAATAAATCTATCTGCATTTATTTTCCCATTTTTCTCATCTGTTTCTATTCTTTACTGTACACTCATTAGGAATTCCTTGGGTTTACAGTTTTGCCATTGTGTGAATTTCTTTCTCTCTTCCTGGAACATCTCTTGCCACCGTGAAGAAAGCATCTTCATAATGTGTATTTATATGGCAGTATTGATATGTGAAATACCATAGAGAACATATTCTGTATTACTTATTATACAGAAAACATCCATTTTAGAACTTGGATCACTAGACAGGTCCCTTTATCAATATAAATGTCAATGCAACAGTAAACGTCAAGGTTAGCAGGGATATCTTTAAGATGTTGAGCAGAGAGGTCTCCTTGAAAATTCTGCCTGCAATTGCTGTCCTGTCTGAGCTGAACAGTTCAGACACATAAAACAAAAAGGAATTGACCAACAAGTTTACGTTGCATCTATTTATTACAGTCATTTTCCCATGTGCAAAACATTCTTAGGTAAAGTCGCTGGTTAGTTTCCCCCAGAGATCCGGGAGCATGTGTAGCGGTTGGTAATTTATGGATGTAGTCAGGCATTACTTCGAAATCACAGCATTATGGGGAAAGCTCTGTAACAATTGAGCTGAGCTGCAGTGACAAGAATTGGTAAAGAAGGGGACAATTGGAACACCAAGGCAAGGAGGAAACTTCTTGCTATTCTAGCCACGCATATTAATAGTGCTACAATAAGTGAAACATTTTGATATTTAGGCTGGCTTTTGTTTGTTTTTCTTTCCAGTTTAGCACTCCTGTCTTACTTTTATCCCACTTATTAAACGTTTCATACACGGAGTGGTTCAGCAAACTACAAAGTCATCCTTGTGGATAGCCTTCTGAAACAGAACAGGTACAGATTTTCCTTACTAAATTTGTTTTCAAATGTTGAAACATGTAGCAAAGCTTTTGAACTAAATCCTGTCTTTGACTATGTCTCCGATGGCATAGCACAGTAAAGCATGAGAGCCTTGACATTCAGAAGTCATCCAAGATGACAGATCTCCTAAGTGGAATAGGAAATTCTTAGAATTAACATGCTAATTCCTCACAAATTCCTATTAGCCTAAAGAGGAATGACTGGGAGTTCAAACTCCTGTTGAAATGTCTCCAATCAAGGCCATTGTTATTGATTTTTCTGCACTGAGAAACAGTTTAGATGTGAGAACAGTGTTCATGACACAGTGCAAACCAGATCCATACAGACATTTAGGCACTTATATCTTACCGGGTAATGGAGCTGACCGACTGTGACTATTAAAGCTCACACCCATTTTTCACTTAGCATCAAAAATTCAGATTTTCAGAAATGCAAATCTGCATCAAATGTACCTTCTTCCTGCCCTATACTAGACGGTCTACAAATGTTTCAGCACACCTACATAGATGGGGCCTTCATTTTTTTTTGCCTGTACAAATGCAGCCTTGCACACACAAAATCGGCATGGAAAAGATGGCATTTTTTATTGCCTATCTACGATAGAGTTGTAAAATATATATACTATGTGTACAAGCTGTATTTTCTTCAACCGATAAATCTGAATCGAATGTGTTTATTTAGTGCAGTGCCTCACCAGATTACTTCGTAGATATGCTGTCATGGATGGTGTAGTATTAAAAGATGTACCTATAAAGTCTTACAACATTTGGGTATTTTAATGTACTGTGAGACCTAAGGCAAATCAGAATAAGAAACTACCAACATGTGAAAACCAGAGATTTCTGTGGTGTTCTGAGTCCAGATCTGATTGTTTACTCATAAAATGGAATATATATATATGTGTGTGTGTGTGTGTGTGTGTGTTCACTTATATTTGGGAGGCCACTTTCAAAAAGTCAAATATTGCACAGGGACAGCTGGAACAACCAGTGTGGAAATGCCCAGCAGAAGCTGCAGAAGGGGAGCACCAGTACCGTATTTTCTGGTGTGATAATTAATTACCTGGTTCTTTAGCAGAATTGTCAGATATGAGCCCTTAGATGCTGCAGGGAACAAAGCTTTCACATGCATTATATTTGCATCACAAAAATATGTTTCTATGAATATGCCTTGTAGAATTCATGCCCTTCATTCTTGACTCTGAATCCTGTTTCCTGCAGATATTTAAATCACAGTTACTACTAATAGGCTTCTAGCACACAGTGTTATTCTTTAGAAAGCAATGGCAAATAGGAAGGAAAAGAACTCTGATTTTTTTCCATCAAATAACTCAGCTTTGCAGAACCAACCTGACTTTTGCTACCATGGCATTTTTGCTCTGCTTGTTTGAGGCAGTTCTTTCACCTATGCTTTATTTCTTCTGCCTGCATCCAAGTCTCTCTGGGTGATGGGCTCTGATGTACAAAGTCTAGCGCAGCTGAGCCCCACTGTCATTTGACACGACTTTTAGAAATACGGCTTCCACTGCTGAAATTGGGAGTCCTGTTGCTTCGACCTGGATTTCCCTGACAAACGCTCGGTGAATGTTCTGTCTTCTGGCAGCACTAGCTCTTACTCATGGACTTTTCCTGTGAAAACAGAGATAAGTTGTGTTCATATGGGCTTCTTTGTATGGATCTCTGGCAGGGGGTGTGATGTAGGCTGGCGTACACTGGGGGGTGTGATAATAAGCACACTCCAGTTTATGAATCATCTGTCTCCCACCTGGTGGCTGTGTGCTGGCCTCCGATTAAAAAAAAATCATTCCCTCCTGGAGTTGCTTACCCTCAAAGTGACCTCCGTCATGTGTCAGGACTGATAGTCCTTGTCATTCCATGAATCTGTGGGACACGTCACGTGGAGGGGCTGACTCAGTAGCAGTCAGCCTGCCCGGGCTTCAAAGTCTGCGTGGAGACCTACACTTGGTCTGGCCTGCTCCTCTTGATCCTTTCTCTAAGATACCCCAGAAGATACGAAGGAGGTTAATTCCCTGCTGCTTTATTTGAAATTCCTGCCTTTTTTTTTTTTTCCCCCAGAAATTCCTTAATGTAGAACCATTTGGGGAATCTCCTATGTTTTCTAGGATTTTCCAAATCCAAAACCTTTCTAGAATTTCCTCAGAGCTTTCTAATAATTCCCAGCTGTAGACCTCTTCTAGGATTTTACTGATCTAGAATCTTTCTAGGAATTTTTGAAGCGCTTTCCAGATATTTCCCAATGGCTTTCCAAGAACTCCTGGATCTAGTATCCCCATCATGTTTACCTAGAACCCCTGCTGTGTTACCTAAAACCCCAAGGAATGAATGGTGGAATGAATGCTAAAAATCGTCCAAAGAGTTTCCCGCCAAGTACAAGGATGATCCCTGTATCTGTTTTATGGGAGAAAGATTATTAAAAGGGAGAAATCAACTTTTTTCTATACTTTACTAGTTACTAAAGCTAGGGAGGATGAAAGTAAGGAATATTGCCAGAAAGGAGAATCAAATCAGTTCAAAACTATGAGATGTCACAGGAGCTGAGTTAAGAACATCTCGACCACGCAGTGAGTACGGAGTTGCTGTTGATAAATAAAGTATTGAGAGCAGACCTGTAGTCAGAGCAGAACCACAAGCACATCTGAAAGGCTGAAAATGGCCTAAGTTCAAAACACAGAGGCTTTCATTCCCCTGTCTCTCAGTATGTGACTTGAATTAAGAGCTCACTCTTCACCCCTAACATTCTCATATTTTATTGACGATGCGGTATTCGTAAGAAGACTGAGTATAGTATCAAGCAATAGAAATAACACACAAAACACACAGGAGAGGACTGAGATATATAGACAGAATTGAAGATAAAACACAACCATATTAAAGTCACTGTATTAAAAAATAAGTAGACCTGATTTTCTTCTGCATCGGAGCTTCCTTACGCCACTTTGTCAGGATAATGGGGCCATGAAGTGTGCATAACTGTAATTACTCCTACTCCAAGGGTCCTTTACGCTGACAGACTGGTATAAATGGAGCATTGTATAAATGAGAATTGAGCTCAGTGTGGAGTAGATTGCATGTTCCTCTGAATTCCAAATGCATTCTAAAATTTTAAGTAGAAAAGTGACAGGGCATATCTCCCCCTATGGAAAATACGTGTATTTCAGAGTCAACATTTTGTGTGTAGGAGAATTTCATTGGACTTCAGTGTACATCTTTACCCCTCGTACAGGTATGGTCATCTAGGCAAAGGTGTTGAAAATGCTGCAAAATCGTATTGTTAAAATTTTGCACCCACTTTGTTCAGCTGCGACTGCAAAAGAGACTCAGGCTGTGATATCTTACCTGGTAGAGATCAATTCAGAGGAATGCCCCAAGATGCTAGAGGAAAGTGAGCAAAGAAAGCAGAAACAGTTTCAAAATAGTGTTAACCCTTTTTGTCTTGCAAATGGTCTATGGCTACCATTCCAATTTATTCACCCAGCCATGGTACTGAGACCAAAGGATGCTCGAATGAGAGATTATCTCTACAGTTCCTTTCTAGACTGAAAGGCTGGCGTTCTGCAGCAGCAGTTCTTAGCTACCAGAAGCATCAAGCACTGTGTGGAGTATGTTCATTACTTACATAGTAAATAGATGGCCAGCCTGGAAAGGTGTTTTTAAAATCCTAAGATTTCTCTAGAAGTAGCGTGAGGTCAGAGGAGCTGGGGATGTAATATAAATTTCTAACAAGGAAACTGAAAAGCAGGTGAGAGAAACTGCCTTTCAAGATTCTTTATTATTTCCCTTTCTTCACTGAAATTCATATCAGGACAAGACCCTCCCGACACTTTGACAATCTCGTGAGTCCGCTGCAGCGTAAAATGTACCGCTCTGCTCAGGTGGATTTCACCTACTGTGTTTCTATAGGTTAATGAAATCTAATCCTCCCTTCTCAATAAAATGCATTAAGCACCGAGCAGCTGCTTCATTCGCAATCCCAGCTCCGCTGTATCTCCACTTCTCTCCCATCTGTCAGCCAACAAGGCTTCTCAGGGAAGGTTTTCCATTTATCAGGTTGACTTCTGCAGCCCTCCTGCTTTTGGATCAATTTGCAAAAGAATTGCTGTAAAACGCAATAATAAGGAATATCTCTGGGACCTGATTCTGTATTTGTTTTGGATTGTTTTATTCTGGGAGCAGGCTCTCTGGGGTGTATGATAAATTTAAACAGGGTTATACCAATTATATACTGTGTTGCTGAGAAATGTTTCCTGGCTAGCTAAAGCCTTACTGTCTTCTCAGTCCAAATACATGAATAGCTGCCCTAGGGTCTTTAACTGCAAACTTCACTAGGTAAATTATCATGAAAAAAATGTATTTGAGGATTCAGGGTACCCCCAGACTTCTGGCCAAATAAAAACTTACGTGAGAAGAGTTAACTAGCTCTGATTAGTGTTTATGGAATTTTAGCTTGTGAAATGACTGCTGAGCCAAGATGCACCCACAAAAATGCCGTTTCTGCAAAGCACTTAGTCATGATCTTAAGTTCTTTACTGAACTGAAGCCTGAGGCTAAACAAGTTTTAAATGGAAACTGAACTTTGACTGCCACATATAAATTAGTAAGTTATATGGAGAAACATTCATTATTATATTTTCATTCAGGAAATTCAGGGGAATTAGTCAAGAAAAATAAACCTGCCATCATAGACAGGCCTAGAGAATAATCCCTGATTAGAAATGTCCTCCAAGGCACATCTTTTGGTATTAGCCTAATTTTTAAAAAGGAGGGTTTGTGCCACTGAGAAATGCACGTTCTTAACAACAAAAGTGAAACTGAATCACATTCTGCAAAGAAGTCTGCAGTCTGTCCAGTCTGATTCTGTAGCAGTCCTACCTGGTTAGAAGCATATACTTCAATTGTACTGTCTCGAAAGGCAGCGCTCATCTGCAAAACAGAGACAGCAGGAGCAAGGCCAGATACTTGAGAGTACTTTAGTGAGGAGAAAAGGAACTAGAGGAAGTGATAAAGAAAATCCAGCACTGCTTCTCTTTCTGCTGGAGAAATAGCGCTGGGGTGATCTCTGACCTTTTATTAACAAGCCAGTCACTTCCAGAGGACAGTGATTCATTGCAGGCCACCTTATCTGCATGTGAACAGACTCACCCCCAAGGCATCCCTTTGTCATATGTGGTAACTACAGATGGCAATAGATTCCCTGTTCCAGTGGAAATAGATTTATAAAGTTTAAAGTGCTACTTTATCCTATCTGGAATATGAAAGAACCTTTAATGAGATTTAGAAAATTATGAGTAAAGCTTAGTTTGACTTTTGTAATGAAACATACATTGACATCTCTAACTAATGTGTATTGTTGCAGTGTAAGGCTATAGAGAAGAAAGGGTGCCTTATTTTAATTATGAATTGGTAAAAGGAATATGATACTGTATTTGAAGGTGGTACAAAGGCTGAAATTTTCCATAGGAATAAGAAAGAATAAAATGTCTTTCTTGATCTTGGCAATTGTATTCTGCAAATCAAATTGAGGAAAAATTCCTGCTTTAAATCAAACATTGGATAGTCAATGAGATGTAAGAAACATTCTTTATACAGAATGGGTGAAGTGTTCCACTCTGACTACCCTTTCAGATAAAGTTTGGTGTGCCCTTACTAGCCATGAATCCCTGAATTATCCCAATGAGAAGTAATCCAGAGGCTGAGACACTGTTTGTTTTAAAATCGTCTCAGGAAGTGCTCAGTATCAATATACAATCCTTTCAAATATAACCAAAACAAATAATTGTGTCTGTGCAATTACAGTTTGAAGGGGAACTTTTAATCTTGTAAATATAAGTTTGCTTTCTTTCATTTTTATGGCATTTATCTAGTTCCTTAAGTTCTGGATGACTTTCATTCCCACCTACACCCATGTATATTGCTTCAGAATTAAGTGTTAGATATAAACACAAATGCCCAGCTTTGTTACTTCCCATTTCTGATTTACAAATGATCAGAATGTATGTAAATTATGTAAATGCTATTGCTGTTTGTTCTTTAGTACAGGCTATTTTCCCTTTGTTCCTAGTCACAGCTGGTTAATTGTCACTATACAATCTGGACAGTTCACTTTAAACTTTCCACACGTAATTAGGGTTTCTAGTACAGTCATATTAAACATTTTATCAGATATAAGTTATAAATGCATTCTTTTAATACTTGTGACCTATGATGCATTATCATTAGCTGCACGTAAGCTGAAGGACCTGGGAATATCTCAGAACTTGAAGGTCCAGGTGTGCTTCCACACTCCCTTACTTGCTTTCCACCCTGTGACCTTGTTTTCATGAGGGGAAAATCCAGACACTCAAGTAGAGCTAAAGCTGTGACTTCTTCCAGAAGTTTTCTAGTTGGACTATAAGAAGATATTGTCATCGTGAAGTGCGGCCTCTTTTGCCTTTAGGGTGTGTCGCCTGGAGAATGAATATGACACATTATCAGCCAGGATGACAGACCAGCAGCGTCCCACTTTACATTGTCCTCTCTCACACTTCACTTCCCTGTAGTTTCTTTACTAGTGGATGCTCAGATTCAAGGGAACTTGGTAATGAGTAAAAATCTGTAAAATATATTTGTGATCATTACATCTCGCATTCAGAACCTGTCGCAGTGATCCAACTACAAGGTCAGTTTGTAGACTTTTACTTTCAACGAAGCTATGAATGGTTGAAATCCAACTACCCTAACCTCATTTTTCTTACTCTAATCCCCTTACCACTTACCATCCTCTTAAATATCGCATTTCCAACATATGCAGGAATTATTTGCTGTGAAGTTTGCCACGTCATACAGACTGATGTAACATCTGTAGGGCTGTTTGATTAGACAAGCTTAATTTTTATTGTCTTCTATAGTTATAAGGGTTTTTAGCATTGCATTTGGATGATTCACATCTTTTAATAATACAGCGTCAAATTCTTCAATTTACTAGTTAAATTTGTGTCATCCAAGTGGAAATCACACAACACAAAGTCTATTTTAAAGTGATCTAAGAAGTGTACTGGGGAATTCTGATTAAGAGAAAATCTCTGCCATCAGAAAGCTGCTGAAAGCAGCTGTTTGTACCCACACTTTCACCTGCTTCTAATATGCACGTGAGGAGATAATTTCTGTCTGGAGTACTTCTGTGAGGGCCAAGGGATGAGAGCATGGGCTGGTCCTAATACAGCAATAATCTGGTTTTCTTACCAGCAATGGTAAAACTGATTCCTTGTAGACAGCTGCGAATGTAGGAGATGCAGTTTCCTCTCTGCTATCACTCTTCTCCAGCTCCAAATGTCTGCCCTGATTACTTTTCTCCTGTTCTTCTCGTTATAATATATTCCTTTTTGGTTTTGAGTCTATGTTTTGATTTAGTGGTCTCCTTGGGCACCTTCTGCTCCTGCAAGTAATCCTTATTCATAAAGAGCTCAGTTACAGGCAATAGGGCCTTAAATCTAATTTTTTGGCATCTCTACTGGTATTTATGAAGAACTGTTCTTGTGAATAAAGTTTTAGCTTGTGGTAACAATGGTAAATAATGCCAAGAGCTACAGTCTGGTTCCGACTCTACCAGCTCAAGTGAAAACTAAATAATTCCATAATATTTGGAAACATTTCTCCCCCTTAGCAGATTATGAATTTTCAAAATGATGCTTAATTAGTCTTATTATTTGTTAGGAAACTGTGGAAAGAGATCATGGAACTGCTAAAGAAGGATATCAGAAACTACCTGGTACCTGGGAGGCAGATAAAACAAAACTTCCCTGCTTTATCTTTGTATGACAAAATGCTTCCATGATCAATATAGCACTATTGGGGTACCAGGGGACAGTGCAGCTAACAAACAGTATGACTGGAAGATCATAAGGAGAACAAATATTCCTTATAGTTGTTTAAAAATTTTGATAAAAAACTGGTGGTTACAGTAACTTCTGAAGTGACAGAATAACAGCAGCACATTGTCATTAGTCTGTAGCCCTTTTCTTTAAATAGATAAATAGACAGATATTTGATACTTTGTGTTTTCTACCTCCCTTGCTAGTAGGATAGGGGGGTTGTTTCTGGTAATTACTGGCTGCCTGCTCTCTCCAGTTTGGGCCTTCTGAAATCTGCCAAGTGCAGGTGACAAGCAATTGAAGACTGCAACAAGCTGTGTTATTATATTAACAATACAGATCATGAAGCTGTCTAGGAGAGAGGAAATAGAACAGTTTTTTGGGGGTTGGGTTTTTTGCGGGGGGAGGAGAGTGTTTTGTTTTTTTTTCAGTTGAGTTTGGTTTTGATTTTTTTTTCCGTTTGGTGTAGATTGTTCTCCCATTTCCAAGAAACAGACACGAGAATGAAGCCCCCAAATCTGCCATTTCCTCCTAACTTTCAATGACCCTTCACTGCTCTTTGGCCACTAATATCACATTTACGAAAGGATGGTGTGATAGAAAATTAATACAGCCCAGAATTCTCATTTTTTTAAGGGTTTACTGGGTGGTGTGATGTCTCGTACTTCAGCACACTGGTTTTCCTCTGGCCTGCCCTTCTTTCCATGCATAGCTTGTGGGGCAGGAGCAGCTCAGGTGCAAGGAAGTCTGGTACAGCACAGCTGGGCAGCTGTTGAGCCTTTCCCCTTCTCCCTAGCTCTGCATCCCACCCCAGGGGAACCCGACGTGTAAACGGAGGGTCTTCTCTTCACAGGGATTTTAAAGATGTTCCCAGACTGCACATAAGCACTTCCAGGGCTTTGTCGTTTAAAGGGGATCAGCATTACCCCAGTAGTATTTTTAAAAGTTTGCGGATGGGTGTCTTGTGAAGGGGAACTGATTTTGTTCCTAACTCTGGTACAGCTGTGCTGTGTGACCTTGGGCAAGCCACTTAACACCTGTGCTCCCCTATTCCCTGCTGTGTAAAATATTGCTGATGCTTATCTAGATTAAAGAAGAGCAGTGAGGCGATGTTCATTAATTATTGTTGGAGAGTGTTCCGAGATCCAGTCCAATAACAGTCTAGGATACAATGCTTTGCCCTTCTAGAATACATTCATTTGAGGAAGGTAGAACATTGTATTACACATTTATGTGAAAAGAAAGAAAGAAAACTAAAACACCACTTGGAAGCCTCGTTTTAATTGGCTTTGTGTTTTGTTTTTTCTTTACTGTACCCAAGGCTAAATTCACAGAGGCATTTATAAAACATGAAAAGATTCAGACAGGCACCTTGTGCAATTTGCAGAAATAGTCCAGGAATCTGCTCCCAGAGGAGTCAGGCACCTGACGTGCTTGGGTGGCTCCAGCAGTCCCAAGGGAATGCCCACCTACCTCTGTCGGAGGCTGATTTTTCTCTGGCAGTCTAGGCTGCAAGTTCACTATTTGCAATGCTTAACAATACAGAGCAAGCTTTAAAAAAATACCGTGAAACCATTTTACACTACAGCTCTCCCTGTCATGCAAGATTTTTGAAATATTTTGCAACGTGAAGTTTTGGGGCGTGTCATTATGAAAACATTGCCCTTATTTCTTTCTGCTTAACAGTCCCATTTCATTTCTGAATGAAGTTACTATTAAAGGAGAACCTCTTAACTGGCTCCTCAGCTCTAAATCCTTTCAGTGCTGTGAATGGTGAGCAGGTTAGAGAGCTCCTGGATGCCACGGAAGATGCAGAAATGGTTATTCCCGATGGAGGGGTTTTGCCTGATTGCAGCTGGTCTGCGGATGATGGTAACAACTTTGGAAGCCCCGGTAGAGGTGGTAGAGGGAGTAGTTGGGTGATGCGATACTGGGACTTAGCGTGTGCTGTTGTTACAAGTTTTCAGCTTATATGTGTGTTTACAGCAAATCCTGCCTATTCAACTGTTCCCTGGTGCATATACAAGGCCTACAGAAGGGACTCAAATCGATAGCAATAAATTCAGATTTGGTTTTCTATGTACTTTGTGGACCTGCTATAAGCTTTGTAACCATTCTTCTTCCTCTGCATCCCTCATCTGATGTTTTCTTTTGGAAAACGGAATCTTTGGCTATCTTATGAGGCATAATAACAGAGACATGGCCATTCAGTTTGTCATTGTCTCATCACTAGTGTGAAAACCACTCCAAGAATGAACCAGAACAGCCCAATCTCTGTACATCAGAAGAAAGTATAAATCTTTGATTTATTCTTCATGAAATAGGTAGGTGCCTCCTTTGGATTTGCTGGAAGGAAATTTAGATTCTTTGGGTATTTTAAACTTTAAGGTAACAATTTGACAAGTACTTTTGTATTTGGAAAACAGAGTATATCACTTGCATTGAGTTCTATTTTCTTCTGCTTAGCAACAGCATTGTCATGGAGGCACCCCAAAATAAGTTTAGGCGGACAACAAGGTCCAAAACAAAGTTTAGTCTGGCCGGAAAAGTACTGCCGGTAAACTGATTAGAAACAGGGTTTATACAATTAACTAGAACTCCAATAACATAAGATATAGGTTTGGGTATCAGGTTAGGAGAGTATTTGAGCTGCAGCAAAATAAAAATAATGAAGATCCACAGCGTGTGTACACACACTGACAGGAAAACACAGAGTCTTCTCTGCCCCGTTTACCCACAAGGGAGAAACACTAACCTATTGTGGCCAGGACTTACACTTGACTGCCTGGCAAGGAATTCACACTCACCTACCGGGCGAGGGCTGATTAAAGCACATATTCAGTAATTTATCACTCGCCCACAAGCAGAGCTGATGTGCTCCCCACCCCGGGAAGTCACCTCAGACGGCTCCTCCCGGTGACTCCGGCAGCACGGCAGACCCGCCGCTCTGAGAACACCACACACGGGGCTCTTCGGCGGGAACCCCGTTTACAGTCTGCTCAGGTCTGGCTGTGGCCATTCCAGAACCTTCTGGGCCTCTCTGCGCCCCGCCCCCCATTGCGGGCATTCCAGAAGCTTCTGGGCTTCTCTGGGCTGTGGGCAGCTCGGCCCCCCCTCTGCTGAGGGCCCTGCCCCGCGGCTCTGGCTCTGCACAAAGAGCCCTTAACTGCCCATTGAAGGGCCCGGTTCTGAGGGGGGATGTGCAACTGCCACACGGATCTGAGGGCATGGAGGGGGCGAACATACAACGTGAAATGTGGAACTCTCCTTCCAACACAGACCACAGAGAGTGGAACCGTCCAGCCCTGTGTGGCCTTCCGCACTGTGAGAAATGGGGCACCTTTTGACAGGAGATTTTGACAAAAGCTGGTGCCACAGTAGTTTCTGAGCAGCGTGGCAGTTACAGGGTTAATTATCTGGGCCAGTATCTCCTCAGGTGCAAACAATCAGAGGGTACTCAGAAAAGGCATCGAGTAGCTACCTGGAAGCTTCCATTGGGTTCAGGCGGGTCTGGAGTGCTACAGCAAGTCGTGGGTAAAGCAGAAAGTGCAAACAAAGAGAGGTTTAGGTATGTATATATATATTTTTTTTCAAAAACCTCTATTGAAAACTTTCTGTATTGCATATATGATATTTCTTGTCTGTGGATCATTCCCTGAAATCTCTTTATTCCTTTTCCAGCTTATTTAAAATGTATTTCAAAACCTGTTGAAGTGTAAACTTCTGTAGCAAGTCATAGAGGCACATCACTGACAGAATCTGGTGCCTACTCGATATGGAGTAAGGGTGTTCTCTTTGTTCTTAGTTTTTTTTAAACTGAGGAGAAAAAAAAAAAATAAAGCTCCGTGATTAATAAGAGATCCTGAAAGACAAGTGTGAAATCTTTCTCTCGTCCTTTAGTTTTCCCGCTCCATGCTGAGGCTAAACTAACCTAGAGAATGAATCAGCAAGAGCGATATGATGAATGTCCAGCAAGTCATTAAGTGCAGTCTGTTTTTTTTTTTAAGCCCTTTTCTCTGTGCATGTACTTCTGTTTAATAGTACAAATTTTAAGGACAGCTGTTTGTGAGAACTGAAGGTGCCTTTTTTTTTTTCTTTCGGAAATCGATTGCAGCTTGCCACCTCTAAATCACGCCTAGAGGCTTCTAATCCCTGCAATATACACTACAGTGGCTTGTGACACTGCTTTCTGTTGTAATATAATAAGTCATTTAACACATGATAGTTCCTCCAGCGAGCTGCTGGAAAGTCTCCTTTAGCTTACAGTGTCTGGGAGCCTGAGGTCTTGACTCTCAATGCAGAGGTGATTCTAGTATGCAGAAAGCAATTACCAGCCTTGGAACCTGTCCAGAACAGGCACACAGCGTTCCTCCTTTCAACAGTGCTCTGCTAATATTAATAACCAAAAGCTCACTGTTAATATATTTTCTGTGAGACACGTATTCTAACAGGCAGCCGTGGTCATACACTTACTTTTCTCAGTTTTCATTTGAATATGTATGAATACGTTTAACATCAGATGGAGCAGGTCGAACGGTGAATTTGCAAATAGACGTGTAGTGTGAAGACTTGGAGAATGCTTTCCTTGGTAAAATTGTAGCAGGTAAATTATGGGTGCTGTAGTGTATAATCTGCACTATTATCATAATTGCTATCTGCATTATCTTTTGAGCGGAGATGAAAATATTTTATATAACTGAATTAAATACCACTGTTTGTTGTAGTATATTTAATACTTTGATACCTTTTAAGTATGTTATGCTGTAAAGAATAACTCAGGTGGAATTTAAATCAGTGATTGTAAAATGTCTGAAGATTGAGTGTAGCTGAGGCTTCTCGAATACTTTGTGAATGTAAGACCTTGAAATTGAATATGAATTCATTAAAGAGCACTGCTAATGAAATAATAGGATTATTATTATCTTTTGCAGAATTATTGCAAACTATGACTCTGTTGTGCTATCCTGGTGTTTTCTGTGATTAAATTATTTATAGCCAATTAGCTCTTCAGACTTGGTATGGCACCCTGCTCTAAACCGTTTCCTTGTTTGTGTCCTGGGCTGGCTTCGGCACAGCAGGCGCTTGGTGTTCGCAGTTACGGGCTCTAAAAAGTCGCATAGTGGGAGATGCAGCTGGGCGTGTGGGGTTTGCAGCTGCTGACAAACAGGTCCCACCGCCTTTATCTGGTGATTTTTAGAAAGCCTCCTCTTGCCGTCATATTCCATTTCGTTCTAACAGCTAACCCAAAGTTAATGCATTTTGATAAAGGGCTCGATAACACCTCAAAGACTGTATTTAGGGTTATAGGCTTTCTGAATGGACAGACTCAGCCTCCTTTGCTGGTGTGTTTTTCCCAGGGATTTTTCCCAAGGTTTGCGAACAGCACAGGGGTTCTTGGTGGGTGTGGAAGACAGGCCGGATAAAAATGGTAGTAATTGGTCATGGAAGCTTAAATATTGTGGTTTTTGGAGGGTTTTTTGTGGTTTTTTTTTTTCATTGAGCTACAATACATGGGGGTGAGTTCTGTCTTTTGCCTTTGTTAACAAGGTTCTCATGTTCATTTTGCATCAACTGTTAAAAAAAAAAGTTGAGAGGTTAAGCATTTGGTCATCCA
>VWYH01007034.1:1333604-1363869 GCA_013399365.1 Pampusana beccarii | reverse complement strand
TCGGCTCTGCGCCCGCTTCACCGCGCTCCGTAGCGGCGCTTGCGAGAGGAAGGAGAAGGAACTGCTGCCGCGCAGCTGCCCCGAGGGAAAGCCCACCATGTCGCGGCCGCTCCCGCTGAACCCCACCTTCCTACCTCCCACTTACGGGGTGCTGAAGTCCCTGCTGGAAAACCCGCTCAAGCTGCCGCTCGCTCACGAAGACGGTGAGGCTTCCCCGGGCAGCCCTCGCTCCCCCGGCGCCCCTGCGAGCCCCCTCCCAGCCCAGGCGCCCCGAAATGGCGGCCCCCGTCCTGCCGTCACCCCAGCACCGCCGCCTCGCTTTCCCTTTTCCCCTCCCTCCGACCCCCCTCCGCCCCCGAGGCGATTAAGTAACGGGAGGATTTCGGTGCGGGAATTAAGCGATGGGCGCAGGCGGCCTGACCTAACGGAAGGCGCTCGGTTTTCCAGCGGGAGGAGGGCGAGGGCTGCGGCCGCTGGAAGGGCCGGCTGGCAGGGCGCGATGTGCCCGGGGCTGGGCAGGGGGGCCCGGGCGGGGCGAACCCCCCGGGTCCCGCCGCAGGCGCTCATCGGGGCGGCCGGGTCCGAACCTCCCTCCGCCAGACCCGACCCCGTGAAACTGAAAAGCGTTTAAAGGGCAGAAAATTGAAACTTTTCTGGGTAGCGCGGGCATAGTTGCACCTCGTATTTCTGATTAATCAAATGCGCGTTGGAAGGAAAACCCTGTGCGAGATCTGACAGAGCCGAGGGGTTTGTGTCTGCGGCATTTCATTGCGAAGCTGCTCGCTGGATTTCGCCAGGGTGGTTAAAAAGAAAACGTTAGGAGGGCACGACAGTTGATGGGAAGTTTTGTTGGTTCAGATTCCCACAAATACTGTAGAGAAACCGAGTGTTACCCTCAGAAAAAATGGGTATTGAAATCACTGGTTATTGTAGGAAAGAGCAGGAAGCATTTTAACTTGGTTTTTTGCTTTGCTTCTACTTTTGGATTTTTCATTAGCTCTTCTGCGGTTTAGAATACATATTCTGTCAGAACTCACTGTCATAATAGTAACGTTAAGTCCTGCGTTTGAGGACTACTTGCCTTGTGTAAGGACTAGCAAGACTGGGACCTTAATTTAGAAGTATGACAGGTTAATAAACGATGGAGATTTTAGGTTAATACTGTGTCTTTTCAACAGAATACAGCAACCTCTTCCAATTTGCTTTAACTTCAGTGTGCTCACTTTTAAGTCTGTTGAGTACTTATTGAAACTGACATTCAAAGCTATGCATGAGGTGCAATTGTTAACTAAAAATAGAATAAAATCTCAAAATCACAGTTGGATCCAGCAAAGGTGCTCAGTTGGCATGACCTTTCTCTACCAAATGGAATGCATCAAATGAGTTATTTTTATGGTGCATTTGTTTCTTACAACTGAGAGCGCAGGAGAAATAATTGAAGTAATGCCGGCTAACATTTTAATTACTTAGCTCTTACATCTTTATTATGTGTTTTGTTTAAGCATTCGGTAAAGAAAAAGACAAAGAGAAGAAGTTAGATGATGACAGCACCAGTACCACAGTCCCTCAGTCAGCTTTCTTGGGCCCAACATTATGGGACAAGACACTGCCGTACGATGGAGACACTTTCCAGTTGGAATACATGGACCTAGAAGAATTCCTCTCAGAAAATGGCATTCCGCCCAGTCCGAACCAGCATGAGCATAGCCCACACCAGCCAGGTCTCCAGCAAGCTACCTCAGCATCACCTTCTGTCATGGACCTCAGCAGCAGGGCTTCTACTTCAGTCCATCCAGCCATGGTGTCGCAGAACTGCATGCAGAGCCCCGTCAGACCAGGTAAATCAGCCCTCAGAACGTCCTGTGGGTTTTTGTATCAGCCCTCCTCCCCAGTGCAAATTGTTACTTCTCCCTGTATGGTTGACAGGCAGCTTAGGCAGGGCCGATATGATTCAAGACACACTCCAGAAAAAAAAAATGGTAAAGTTATTGTCAAGTTGCTCCACTGGGATTTTTCTTTAAATTATGTAAGGAAACTGTGGGAATTCCAAGGAAACTTGCTATCATCTTTTCTTCCTTGGTAGCCTAGCTATTAGCAAGTAAAAAAAACCCAAATGGAATAGTAACGTGTAGGTGCCGTGGTGTTAAATGGACAGGGAGAAGGACTGTGAGAGAGAATATTCCTTTGGCCAGTATTTGATGTGAGAACACAGCATTGTGTAATTATTTTCAAGTTAAAGACAAAGTTTCATGTTTGAAACCTGGGCCATAATTTTATTATCTGTTGAGCAAAGTAAAATTTGCCACAGTACATGAGGCAGAAAGTAAATTTTGGAACTACATTATAATCTTGCTTAAATTAGCATAAACTGAGTGTAGCTCTGACCCGAGTTGATGAATTACATGTATAGTCACTTTAAGCTGAATGCAAACAAAGCATCTGAGAGTCCAAGTTCTGGATGTAGTGCCTGATTCAAACCCGTTTGATGTCAGTGGAAGTCTTCTATTAGTTTATTAGCTCTTGAAATCATCCCTTTAGAGACACTAGTATGAATCCAGAATAACTGCTCTGGCTTGACACCAGCAGGGCTGAGATCACAGTCAGTGAAATAGTGTCAACATTGAAGTTTGGAAAACAAGCAGCTTGGCCTTTTTTTCTTTAAAAAAAAAAAAAAAAAAAAGAAAACAAAGACCAAGGGTGACTTATTTGCTCTTCTGCTAGCAAGGTTTGCTAGAGCAAAGTGTGCTCTTGGGAGCAGGAAACCACTCCTGTCCCTTCTGCTTGATCCTTTGCCACGCTCAGCGTGCGAAGTCATTGTCAGAATCGTATGATAAGGAGGCAAAACAAATAAATAGAAGGACAAAAGTTGTGGAGCAGGATGAAATAGAAAAGTCTTACAAGTCTGCAACATTCCTTTTTCGTTAAAAAGAAATAAAACACCCCAAACCTTTCAACAGACTCTTTGGCCCCAAGTCAGGAGTGTGTGTTTAATCGTGAATTTAGTTTACTTTTACTTTATGTGGACTTGACTTTGTTTTGTATTTCAGTTTCAAGGCGTTTTGCAATTAGCTAGTAATTTACAAGGATTTCCAAAGTTAAAATATATTTGGAGTTGGCAAGAGTAGAACATAAAAACCCGTGCTTTTTCTTAGCCAGTTTTTTAAAATAGTGTGTATATGCTTCCCCGTTTTCTGTTGCATATGCACACATAAAATTAAAAGCAGATAATTTGTCCTCGTTCTTTCTTTCAGAGCAGCCTGGTTGTGAGCCAGGCTTTTAATGATCACCTGTCAGAATTTATTTGTAATCAGCTGTCCATATGACTTTTCAACTCATTGATTTTTTTTTGTTTGTTTGTTTGTTTATTTGGGTTTTTTTCCAGTTTTTCCTGAGCTGTTTGCAACTCAGGGTTCCCAATGTTTTTCACCAGAAATGCTATACACTTTTTTACTGTTGTAAGAGAAATCATGTCTCTTGGGGTAGGATAAAAACATCTGACTTTTCAAGTATTCTTTCCTTCATGCCATCTTGCCTTATGAATAATATAATTTCTTGGATAAATGTGTTTTTTAAAAGGAAGCTTATTCTGTTTCTTAACATGTTTTCTTTCCCCCAGCCCCACTAGATAGGTGCTATGACTTAATTAACAGTAGTCTGGTTTATCATCTTCTTGTTGAAATGTTGTGCTGTCATGTAAAAATGTTACTTTGACAATCTGTTTTGAAGAGAAGATCATCTTAAAAATTGCTCAAATGCAAAGCTCTAAAAATAAGAGAGTATGTATTTCAAACCCCCAAATTTTTAGTAAAAGTAGAACTGACCATTTACAGTCAAAAGTGCCAAGGCTAACGTGCTGCTTTGAAATACGAAAGTTAGTCTGGAGGTAAATGTTAAAATCATTATAATGGAACCTTTTGGTTAATATATCTAAAGACTTCTAAAATACATTTTTTAAACTGTCACGTGAAGAGAGGTTTGTTTTTTTTTTTTTTAATTGGTGTGAGGTACTGTTTTGGTATGCATGGCTGTCGTGATTTGTTTTATTCTAATAAACCCAAGAACAAATAGTATACAATTTAAATAAAAATTAACTCTATGTGATCTTAACGACTTTTAGGAAAACTGGATTTTTTGGGTGATGGTTATTCTCCTAGAAGTATTTCACTGCGTGTTGTCTGACGCTGGAGCCCGTGTAGCGTGTGGACTCTGATCCTGTGCTGTCCCTGCTGTGCGTGGCTCCGCCGCGTTGAGCATCCGTGCGTCACGTGCGGTCGGTCCCAGCTCCTGTCCCCCCATGTGCTGGGGGGAGCACGCACACGTGGAACACCGGGGGTGACTCGTGTACCTACAGGGTCTGCCTTGGGCACAGAGGGGCTGTAGGAGAGCGGCGTAAGAAGATTTAATGTTGTGTGTGTTGAAATACAGTCCGTAGCTGTCTTCAGAAGCTAAAGGTATTGCCCAAATATGTATTTTATACAATCTCTATAAGAGATGTGGAAATCTGCTTGGGCATTCACTGAAAAGTATCATCAGGCTTGGCAAAGGGGAGCTGACCCTGACAGTAAACATGACATTACGAATTCCTCACTGATTTGATATATTTTTTTTTAAGGTAAATAACAACAGCAAAAAGGTTCATTGTAAAATTAACTTAATTCTGTATTTCCAGCTCAGATTGTCTGGTTGATGGGAAAATGTTCAGGCTCTGTTTATCATCTGTTCTCTAGACCACAGCAGAGAATAAAGCAAGCACCTACTTTTCCATAAACTTTTATTTTGGGAATGCACATACAGCGAATACTGGTTTTCTTTTCAAGCGGAGGGACACAGGGTGATGGCTGTTGCAAGATTGGAGTCTGATGTTATTTCATTGTAAAAATAATGGTTTTGTTTTAAAATACTATTTTTTATTTTTAGCACCGCAGACCACCGTTCATTTTGATGTGTAGACACGTTTAAAACTTCTTTTATCTCCCTGTATTGGATGCTGATTAGTTGGTTAAAATCTGTAGTCTCCCTCAGAAAAACAGGTTTTATCAAGTGAGCTTTTAAAGTAACCTGTTACTGCAAACACTTCTTCATGGTTCTTCGTTGGTTGCAGACTTTGTGTTGTCTTTTGCCGGTTCTTTTGGTGGAATGTAAATCTCCATTTAACTTTAAGGAAATTGGATAGATTTGTAGCTCTTTGTACATAAAGGGAGGTTCACGTTTTGCAGGTAATTAGTTGGTGGTTGCTTTTACCTGCCTCTTTTCCCCGTGTAGCCCTTGTTTGGATGAATGGGTGAAGGGTTTGAACAGAGCGGATTAGAATTCAGCACCATCAGTGAAGTCTGGTGGAAGACCTTAGTTAGAAGGTTTTTGGGATTTTGTGGGTTAGATCTGAATCTCCTGTTTGCCACCAAAGCCCGGGATGCAGGGCGGTGTCCCGGGGATGCTGCTGGCAGGTGACAGCCCACGTTCAGCCACCGCTGTGCTCCGTGAGGAGAACCAGGCTGTCGGGGGCTTTGAAAAAGCTCTTTGTGTTGCTGTGACAGTGGTTTTCAGTCGGTGGGTGCTTTAGGCTGCTTGCAAAGGGTCTGCAAAACATTATTTAATCGGGGAGGAGGCAAAAAAAAAAAAAGCAGCTTTGTAATCTGCTGTGGAAATACACACATGGGCAATATGTGCAAGTCTTTATTTAACAGTTAAAAAAAGATAGAGGTGTACATTAATCAAAAAGCTGAAAACTGTTTCCATTTGAAGTGGAGGTTTTACTAAATGCCGTGTTTTATTTATTCAGCTATTTCATCTAGAGCGCAGTATCCATTACGTTTTGATTCTTACACGGATACTGAATTGTAATGATCGGCACAAGGTGTGATTGGGTCTTTTTCAGCATTTTTGTATAACTCCCGTTAGTGACGGGCACAGCAGCCAACTGGGAGAGGTGGTTATTGCTCCATCAGGCTTCTCGGCCTCATTCTGGGGCTGGCGGGGTGAAGGGGGCGTCCCACAAAAGGGTGTGTGCGCAACACTCCCTTCATTGCAGCCGTCCTTCCCCCGTGTTTCTTAACATGACCTCCTCTTCCAGCGCAGCCTTTGCAGCGTGAAGGGCAGCATTCCCTGCTGGAATCCTCTCCTAAGCTTTAATCACTGTTTACCAGCAGTTACTAGGTGTTGTGTGAGCTGCAGCGTGAGCTCCCTCTCTTAGAGTCGAAGCGCTCTTACCTCCAGCACCGAGAGGAGCTGGGAATTTCCTGACCTCCGCTCTCCCACGTGACGGCATGGGAATGACCGGCTAAACCGTCATGCAGGCTGGTACCGAGAGCTGCTCTTCACATTGACTCTCACGTGAGGCTCCGGGTGGTGGTTGCCTGCATGACCATGTGCTGGAGGCACGTGGCCGTGCCCTGTGCAGCTTGTGCTGGAGCAGCACGCGCGGCTCTGCGCTCCCGCTGCCGCCAGCTGATGCCCAAATTGCAGGGAAATGGAAAAGCTGCGCCTCTGGAAATGCGATGTGCAGACGAGCTGCACGGAGCTGCTTTCTGGATCAAAGGAAGATGCGAGAGATGTTCAGGCAAATATTAAAAATAGCCTGTCACATGATAACGGGGAAAAGTGCTGAACGCACAAGGCTTGTTAGTGCTAGAAGCAAGAACACTGTCTCTCCTTCAAGAGATCTGATTTTAATATTCACTGTTACACGTTGATTACTGGTTACATAATTGCTTGCCTGCATGAAAGAACTTGAAGTTAATTCGGAGTTCAAACAGTAAAGAGCATGAAACATCTTGGGTTTTATGCTATACTTTTAAAATATACCTGGCCTGAGTCTTCATGTCTCATCTGGAATAGTGCTTTCCACACAGAGCTACTTAGGCAAGTAAGGGCTGTCTGCTGTTAGGAAGAGGGTACACAGAGGGAACAAGTAGGGGTTTTGTCCCCTTAGACATTTTGAGGGTGTCTTGAGTGTTGAACTTGTTGCAGTTACCTTGGAAAACTACAGCATCCTCCTCAGAGCCTTGCTTCCCATCTTTAAGTGTATTGGAGAGCGCTTGAATTAGTGCAGTGATTAGATGTTTGAGAAGTGAGTACACCCTGAAGTTCATAAAACAATGTTATGGTTAAGAGAGAAGACCTCATCAGGAGGTGTATACAAAGCAGAAATTAGTGTTATCTGATTAGACAAAGCTACTAGGAAACACATTAAATTGTTCGATCTCCACATGTTTGTATGACAGCAGATTGGCCATTGTGGGCTGGCAGTGGCCGGATTCTGCCCAGTTAGTCTCAGCAACGAGTCCTTCACTCCTCACGCGGTCCCCCTGATTTCAGGGTTGCTCAGCAGGCAGCCAGCGTGTTGACCGCTCTGCATCAGCTCCGAGGTACAGCAGCACAATGTCGCCGTTCGCGCTCTTGTCGTTCTTCAGTCTGGATTTGTTTTTTTTTTTAAAAGGCGGTTTACAGCTCTTAGAGCACCAGTGGAGCTTTCTCGGGATGAAAGGACATAGTCATAACTGGTAAAGAGGACTTTAGAGCATTATGAAATCAGAAGCTTGGTTGACCTTATGGAGCTGTTTGGTATTTATGTCACAGAAACATGATCATAAGTTTCCTTCTTTGAAGTCTTACTTTTGTAACAAATAATACATATTTTCAGTATTTTGTCTGAATTCCACGGAAGACTGCGATGATCAGAAAAGGTTATTTCAACTAAGTTGTGTTCAAGAAAAACCGTGGTTTGATCTGTTCTACATTAAGCAGATAATGAAAGCTCTGAAAAAAACATTTACTTATGTCTCAAATTTAGTGGAGTAAATGATACATAATGAGTTAGTATAGAACATGAATGTAAAATGCACAACTGTGTCAAAATGAATGCGTGAAAAACAGATTTTGTAGCTTGTATTGCTTTTTTTTAATGACCAAATGGCATTAAAGAAGCTGTTGATTTATCACAAAGCTGAATGTGGTCCTGAAAGCTTCACAGCTAAAGCGGGTAGAGCTGGCACAGGTAGGCGAGGCAGCCTGTGTCGCAACTTTTTGTGGGGGTTTGTTTGTTTGTTTTATTTTCTTTTCTGCTGGGGCTCTTCATAGCACTTCAGCTTTGCATAACTGAGTTGCTATCCATCAAGTTTTAAATGAGTACAAGTTATTGTTCAACCCGTCAAATTTCTGACACACTTAAAGCTGTAGTAGAGTTACCCTTCCCTGCCCCATCCTCTGAACTAAATCTTGCCAGGGCTAAATTTGGCCCAGATTTTCGTTGTACACCATCCAACCCCATGGCTTAGCTCTTCTGATGTGGCGTGCTCTTGCTTCAGGGTTCTCTGCCTGGCTTTGAGAGAAACAGCTTTAGCTCTTCATCTTACTGGTGGTATTCTCTTGTTCCTATTATTTGCCATTTAATGAAAACAGGCATTGAGGATCTTACAGCTCTTTGCTTGTGTTTTGGTGTATGGCCCTCTGTAGGAGGAAATAAAAAAATCCAAATTGCATTAGAGTCCTGGAAAACTCAGCTCCTTATTAACTGCAACATAAATCTAGATTATTACTGAAACAAAACTTGACAGAAACCCACAGGTTGCTATATCAGCACGCATTTACTACAAGCAGATGCTAGAGTGAACAACTCATCTGTAACAAAGAGTCATCCTTAGATATGTAGGTGTATAAGCAGAGAGGCAAAAATGGGTAGTTTGTAAAATATTTGTTGAGGATGGAGAATGGTTTAACAAAAAAAAAAAAGAGTTCTTTTCCAATTAGCCTTAGGGAGCTCAGCTTGCTATAAATTCCTTGTTCTGGAACATGGCTGTGGACAATAGGTCAAAGATTAAGTAATTCATTACAGAACTAGTTGGTACTCCTGAATTTAATAAACAAATGAATGAACAGGGTTCTCCGTCCATAGCAAGATCCATTGCTTTATGTGGCAGTGGTTGGGTCTTAATTATTTGTCTAAAACGCCTGCAAGGCCACCCGCTTCTCGTATGTGGACACTACTACTAATAAATTTGCCATGACCTGGTAGCTTAGCAATCATAATACAGGTGAGAGCACGCAAAACAGAAATTAAATGTGGTCCCACTGGTAACTGCTTATAACTTGAGATTCCAAGGAGACGAGGAAGGAAACTGTAGATTGCCTTTTGAAAAAGTGAAGGAACAATACTGTCAAACTTGTGAACGCCGAATACTCCTGCAGAACTCTGATGGCACAATCAGTGTTTTAGCATAGCAAGGTTACTGAAATAATAGCACTAACTCTTCTTGTAGAAAAGTACCTTACTCAAGGCTACAGGGTGTGAAACAGGCTCAAAGCGAGAGAGCTGCTTTGAAACAGAGGTGGCTTAAAACAATTTAGTCATTTTTTACGAAATCGCCATTTCAACATTTGGAAATGAGTCTTATTCCAGCAAGAAGTCTCCTTAAAAAAAAACCAAACCAGCTGCGTGCTGAGCTTTTAATGCTTAGTAGGTAGGAACTAAGTACTCAAAACCAAATCCTGTTCCTCATCGAAACAGAGAGGGTTAAACTGAGCGAATGTGGAGGACCCTGCAGCAATCAGCAGTACCAAGGATCCCTCTTTGTGCTGCACAGTGGAAATATAGATGTTCCTGACGTCTGTAATCCCTGCAGCTGCGACCCCTCATTGCAGCATGGAGCGTTTGGCTGTTTTCTCTATGTAACTCTTGCAGTTCTGTTGCTTATTCTGATAGATGAGCACCGAGGTTTTGGGTTGGGTTTTTGGTTGTTGTATTTTTTTTCTCTGATCTGCTATGAAAATAAACTGTATCCAGTCCTGCTAGGTATGTGCAGCCTCTTGCGTGTTCCAGCTTCATGATTTTTGAGTATATCCGCTCATTTTAACCAAATGTGGAGAGGAGTTTGTGATTTTTGAAAGAATAATCCCATTCCTAAAATTTCATGAAAAGAGATGAGTATATAGGGTGGAAATATGTTACTGAGCAGGGAGAGCTGTAATGTAAATGTGCATTTCCTACATCAGAGAATTTACATAAGACCTTTAAAATGCCTGATCTGTGTGAAATGCTTCTGGGAAAGCTGACGCCCTTTTAGACACCGTGAGATGTCAATTCACTTTGAGACACGAATATGCAAGAAACCAGGTTTCATTGATTTAGTGTGTGTTGGGGGGAGCGTATCGCAAACATTTTTCCACCATTATTCTTCCTTTAAAATTCCCAGCTCCTGGAGTCTTGTGATTTATATGAAACTGAAAGGTTTCATTTAAAAAGATGAGTTAGAAAACCAGCTGTAGAGTTTGTAGGCAAATCTTGAAAGCGCTGAACCCAGGCGATGGAGCGATCTTGATCCTTTCCAAAGTCAAGCACAATTATTTTACCTAAAAAGTTCCTGAAATTTCACCCAACCTTGCTGTATCTCGTTCCCCTTGTGCAGCAGCAGCACCCCAGCTCCGCTGCCCGCTTTGAAACTACCTTGCAGTCAGCCAGCTTCAAATTTGAGACCTGTTATCTTATCGCAGTTATTGCAGTATCACATGCGGGCAGGTGTCCAAGCGACCTTGTGTACGCATCTTGCCATTCATCCCTCCCGGCCCGTTTTGGCCGGGGACCCGCGCACAAAGCTGCCTTGTACGGCTTCCTCTGGTCGGTGTAACTTTCCACTCTGCCACCGGGGTGGGTTAGGAGTGAATGGGAAACAAGGAACAGTGAGAGTGGGCTAAAAATGTTGAGGGATCAGAGAGGAAAAGTAGGTCGCGGCAGGGTATGTGTGCTGGGCGGAGGAACAGGGGGAGCAGAAGCTGGGAGAAGATTTGTTTTCCTATTGGCTTTTCGAAGTTGTGCAATTTAAGAATTGGATTAACCTGATATGACTTTGTTTTTCTGCCAGATTAGATATGCTGAGTTTCTTGGCGTTGTGAGTTGTACAGTACATTGTGTGCTGTAAATACGGGTGTGTCGGGATAAAGCTGTAACGACACAGCACGCAGTGCGGGGCAGCGCTGCTCCCGTGCTGTCCCGTTCCCTCTACCCCTGAGCGCACAGACTTGTTGGGGCATTTAGAGATGGGTTAGAACCTCTCTGTGTTCCCATGTTCTGTTCACAGCACAGCATCCAGACGTTTCAGTACCTTTTGTGGGAAGGTAACGCTTATCTGAGACCCAAACATCCATTTGGGCTGGCAGTGGCTTATGCTATATGAAGTGTCTTTAAAACAACAGTGACAAAGTTATATGAAGAGACCCTAGAGTTTTTTCCTGCTTTCTCAAGATTAAGTTGGAGAACGTTTATGGGAAATGTTGCTTTTTTTTTTTTTCTTTGCCCTGTTTCTTTTTTAAACGAAGCCGGTGCTTTGAGCTTAACTTTGCAAGAGTTAAAAAATCAGATACAGATCTGAAATAACTGCAAGTGCTGAGCTCACTGCTGCCTGAAGTACACCACAGCGGCCTATGGATGTCAAAGGAAAATTTTCAGAGCAGTATATATCTTTTTGTGTTACATACACCCCGAAATAATTTAATTTGGTGTATCCATTTTGTATGCTGGGCTAGCCACATGGTGTAGCCTAATTCTCTTTGCTTACGACAGAGTGAGGGTGGAGTAAGGACTGGCTTCCAGCTGAGGCCCTGCAGCTAGGGAAAGGTGGCCAGAATCAGAGCCCTGTTGAGCGGGGCGATCGCTGCTCTGGAGACCGGCAAAGTGTGCAGACCTTGGCAAGTGAAACTGCAAATACCTTAGGGTACCTTTGTTTAATTCCCACTCTCGGTTTCCAGACTTCTCCAAGGACCGTATCTATCTGAGCAGGTTAGTCACAAGGGACTGACCACACTATGGCCTTTGGCACCAGCTGCCTAAGGGACTACCCTCAGTATCGGTAATTCCCCTGCCTGCAGTGAAGGTTACTTTCCTTGGAAGAACATAAATAACAGATAAGGTTAATAAGTCGTATCAAGATTGTGTCATGTTACTTAGCAATATGTTGTTACAATGCCTTACTCTAATTCACATAGACAAAAAAAAAAATGGAGTTTGTTGATTAGATGAAGGTTTTTCTGAGATGGTAGTAGGCTGGTGACTGAGCCATTTTTTGAGAGTAACACAAATTGAGTAAAATGGAGCAGGAAGTTGAACTTGTGAACACCTGCATCACTCAACTGTATATTTAAATGAGAGAATTAGGAGTAAGTGTGGCATATTTAAAGTCAACCTCCATGTCAAGCTTTTGAGGAGGTTAAACCGCCAGCCTTCGGTTACAAATGTTGGACAGCTGCGGTTTGGTGTCTGTGTGAGGCACCTTAGCTGTTGGTGTCTTAGCACTTAAAAAATCGGGGCATGGATTGTCCAGACTCCAAGACCTGACATTGGTACATCTGTGACCACATGGCTGCTCTTTCTGTTGGACTGGACTCATCACCAGGTTTGAGAAACCCTTTTCCAAACTTCCGTATCTGTTCAATTTTCATAGGGTGACATGGTTGAAGTCATTGTTGAAAATTGTGGTAGTCTCTGGAAGCCATTCTGAACATGTGAAAAGAAATCATTAGCCAGATAGAAGGAAAGAGCTAGAAGTGTAATTGTCCGCTCGTGTGTCTCCGATTTCACCAGCTGCTGCACGTGTCTGGGTTATCAATCCATTTCTTTTAAAAAGTAAACAAATCTCACTTTTCTTATGTACTCATGACTGCTTCATCCGAGTTGCTCTTATCTGTAGCCAGGATGTACTTCTGAGGTCTTGCATTCGGAGGCTTTTCTTTCTGCTTCCACACGTAGCACGTTCTCACAAGTCACGTGCAGCTCTGATGCTGCCTAACTCTGTTATTTAAAAACATGATTGTCACTACTTTCAAAATATAATACCTTAGCATCAGGGCAGCTTTTATCCCATTAGACCCTGCATGCTTTTTGGATTGAATGCTTTGGGCAAATTCTGTCTCCCTTCATGAATGTTTCTCTCTGTTCAGGAGCGCTACTTGGTGGCGATTTAAGTAGTGTCAGCAAAATCAGAGCCACAGAGGTTATATATCACCATCAGTCATACCCTGCCTGTACTGGGCCACATCTGAGAGGCCTTAGTACTTCTAATTCTCCTGAATATGGAATTTGAAGTCATTCAGCTTTTGGCATTTTTGAGCCACTGATGGGAAGCTCTCATAATCCTCTGCAATTAAGAATTTACGGCACCATTTCCAAGTCAGGTCCTTTCGGAGTCTGCATCCTCGAAGGAGCTGATGATGTGCAAGTCCTGCGAAAATCCAGGTGAACACCCAGTGCTCAGCACCCTTGCCGAATGTGCTCAGTGCTACGAGCCCAGTGAACACACCGTTAAAATACACCACTGGCAACACTGGTGTTTGAGCGAACACCTTAACTCTATTATTTTTTTTCCTGCCCTTCAGTTTATAGCCCATGGCTTGTTGTTTCCCGCTTTTTCACGTTTTCCCAAAGCCGCTGGTGTGTACAGTCTGAAGATCACATTTAACCAACACAAGGAAATCAGCTTGGCCCGACGGGCTCCTCCGTCACGTGGCCGAGAATGTGTTCACTCTGTTCTGCCAGACTATGGCTAGCTGAGCAAAATACAGTGAAGCTCTGGGCTTCTGGCCAAGCTTTTATTTCAGTTTGGAGCTTACAGCCACATATTTGCTATTTGGCAGGACATCCACTGGGGTATATTTGGATAGTAATCTAGCATTGTTTTGCTGCTTTTTTCTTTTTTTTTTTTTTTTTAGATGCATAGAGATAGCATAATCCCAACACTTACTTGGGCCAGTCTATACAAGATTTCTCGGTGTGCACCGTTATGTATGTGCACTCAGAACTTGCAGCCGTGACCTTTGATAAATACAAGTCAAAGCAATTAACTTTCTTTTATTGAAAAATTCTGGATGTCCTACTCTTTGCCCCCTATGTGCTGATAACAGAGCTATGTTGTTACTCTTTCCAAGATCAAAAGCTTCACTAGGGTTTGATTGAAGTCCAATTATGGAAGGAAGTAGCTGTGCTGGAGCTCTGAAAATAGCAATAGTTGTTAAAATAATAAAGTGTGTCCTTGTGTGTCTTTATAATCTTTAAAACTTCTTTTGGGGGGAAGAGGGTGGTTTTCCTCTGGTTTTAAAATGAAAATATTAGCAAATGTCTTGGGAAAATAGGAGTGTGCTGTTAGAAGAACAAGTATCCCTCTCTGGATTTCTTACTTCAGTTCTATTTTCCACCCCAAGCTGTTTGCATGCAGCCTGACTCATGCAGGAAAATAAAGCTGGATTTGATTTTTAACTGTATGGGAGGCTTTGGGTTTGGGGGGATAAAGGCTTTATGATGCAAACTCATTTATTTCTCTGAAACAAAAATGGGCTTTTCGAAATACAGCGTATTTTGGAAAGTTGGCTCTGGGTTTGAAACCCCAACATCTCTGAGGGCACCCTTGGATGAAGAATTAGTGCAAAAAGACATAATGCTTGGGGAGGGGGCACAAAACATGATCGGGAGCAGAAGTGTTGGAGGAGCAGCTCCTGTTTTTATGAAGGGACGTTTCTCTTGAAGCATGGGGAGGAGTCGTTCGGTTTGTTTTATGTGGACGGTACTGAGCCTGGAAGTCCGCTTTTATGGTGACTTTATCAGACACTTCGAGTTGTGTCTGAGCGGATCAGTACTGGGAAAAGCTGAAATAATTTTCCCCAAATCTGTATGTTGTTCTTCAGGTTATAAATTTACAGATGCTTTCTCGGTTTCCTGAATCTTCAGAGAGAAGGGAACCTGGGAGAAGGAGCCCTGTGGTGAGACTCACCTGGTGTCAACTGCCAGGGCTTCAGGAAGGGAGAGCTTGGTTCTTGGTGTTAAAACAGCGTCTATACATGTCCATTTATCAATGGCAGTGTTTAGTTAAGTAAAACATCAAGGTGGATAAATAGAAATGAAGATGGTAATGTGGACAGTGCTGAGTAAATATTTTCCAGCGTTTTGCACTGATTGCTATAGGTGCTGCTTTGGTGATTGTACAGTTTTGACTGGTTTGAACTTACAGCAAGATTTTTACCAGGCTTTGTCTTTTTCTTTTTTTTTTTTTTTAACCTCACGTGCTTGCACACACATCTGATATAGGACAAGATAATCCCTGTGTGAAAATCAACCCTTGTGTACTTTCTTTTTTAGCCAACTGGACTCAAAATCACTAATTACTTGAGTAAAATCTTTGCATTATAGATAAATGGTATCAAGTAATAAGCCCGGAGGATTGTACAGATCCAGTGAAGCCCTTTGATTTGTCACATGATCCTTCAAGACTAGAATTTTCTTAGCCCCTTAAATTACTAGGACAGAACGTGTTATTTATTCATGTGAATCTTACTGTTACGCTCCTTCCGTTGCAGGGAGAATTATTTAGTCTTTCTTCATCCACTTAAACATTTTTAAAATCATCTATTTATTCTCACCATTACAGTTTTATGTATATAACATCTTTAAAATATTCTGCCTAAAACAGTCCAGTTCCCTGCTCTTCACCAGGTTCGGATGGATCTTTATTATACAAACTGCTTCATTGCCTGCTGGAAATTTTAATTGTCAAAAAAAACAACCTTAGCGAGGGGCTTAAAGATGTTTATACAGTTGGCAGCTTTAACAGCTCTCAGAAACAGCCTTGCCTGATCTCTAGGAGCTGCTGAAACTCATCAAGCAGGTTCCTGCTAACCAATTATCCAGTTAAGCAGAAAGAGGAAAGGTGTTTCTCTTGCTTGTTTTTTTTTTCCTTCGCTAAGTTTAACCCGTTCTTCCCCAAGCTTCAGTAATCATTGACATTCGTAATGCTGAAATAACATCAGCGGGAGTCAGGAGGAAGAGAAGGGATCTCTGATCTTTCAAATAATGGTCTGTGCATTAGTGTGTATCCCTCAAGTGGGCAGAGAAATGCAGTTTCCAGCATAAAGCCAGAGCACTCTGATTCTTAGCTGTGAGTCCTGCCCAGTGTCCCTCACCTAGCTTTTTGTATTCAATTTTAACAAAATCTTTAAAAAAAAATAAAAAATTCCCCCTCCAGCCAAACCCTTCCCCACCCCAAACCCAATAATGAATGTTTCATTGTTACCAAAGCAAATGTGTTGGTTCCCAAACACTCCTACTGTGTCTTGCTTGGAAGGCTTAAATTGCTTGTGTAACTGCTGCGGATAATATAAAAAAGCTCTTTCTAGTAGAGTTCTGGTTTCCACAACATATTATAAGAATAAATAAATGCTCAGATGATACCAGACAGCTGGGTTGTCCACATCTGACTGTCTCCTCCATTGATTTTTAAGGCAGGGCATGTGCATGACTTTTAACGGCTATCAACACCAGATGTGTCTGCGTGGAAATTGTCAAGTCACAGTGCAGTTGTCAAATAATTTTGGTTGCAATTACTGCAAATAGTAAAAGAGTGGGTGAGGTAAGGTGAAAAGACATCCTCAATTCCAGCAGAGAACAAGAGGATTTAGTGACTTTCCTGACTAACATAACAGATAATAACTTAGTGAATACTTTTTCCTTCCTACTACCTGCCCAAGGAATCGGTTCCATGAGCAGCAACATCTCCGTGGGTTCTTTGATGTGTAAGGAGGTTCCTGCACCCTCCAGCCAGGGAGTTAAGATCTTTCATTTACATTTTCACAAAGCTTGTTAGTAATACACGTGGATACCTCTCTACCCGATTTCTTCGAAACTGGCCAACAGTTTCCAAAGTTATTGGGAAGAGACAGATGTGCACAGCATGATTACACAGAACTCATTTATCTAGGAAATGAGCTAAAGAATAACTGTCAAGTACCGGGGCACTGTAATGAAGCTTGCGAAGTCTTTGAGGGAACTGAAAGGCCACTTGGTATCTAAATTGCGTATATAGCCGTTTGCCAGGTATATGGGTCTTGCCCGCAGGTTCGATGCACACAGGCAGATTTGCATCTGTCCAGGAAAAGCGAAGTGTAATTTGGTGACTGCGTTGATTGTTTTGGAGGTGACTGGGAATGCTTACGAGGCAGCAGATATAAATACTCACAGCTTCGGCTGTGGCAGAGCTTAATCTGGTGGTCTGAGCTGTGCTAGCGGCTGAGTGGTCTGTGCAATAATCTTTGAGGACAGATAGGGCTTGCTTTAGTTTCCTGGGTAGCCTGAGGGTGTAACTGAATATTTCTACTGTTCCACATTAGTTTTTTTTTTTATTTTTTTTAAAGGAAGATCTGTGAGTACAGAAGTTGGAATGCATGCTAATAACAAAAATTTAATAGACCCTTTTCGTCATCGGGATTTTATTGAGTTTTGCTTGTGCATTGCGTCCTCAAGGACCTTATACAGGCAGCGAAATGGAGGCAGAGGAGGTAGAGCCAAATTTTTGGGTTACTGAGCGAGGGAGCTGCAAAGCTGGTTGGCCACCTCACCCCTAGCAGCTGGGAAAAAACCTTCGGAAACAGGTCAGGATGGGTTGGAACTTCTGCTTCCGTAGCTGCTTCTTCCAGGCTGCAGGTGGAGCGGGTGAGGTGAGCGAGCTGGAGAACGCGTGGATGGGCAGCAGCGCCTCGGCGGGTGCGGAGTGTGTGGAATGTACCTACCCAGACAGCCTGGGCGTGAGGAAGAGGGAGGTTCTCACCTGTGAATAGGCGAGTTACTTCTGGAGAAGCGCACCAGGACACAGGGTTGGTTTCTGTAGGAAGAATGCGTTGAAGGTGGCACAAAGCGTTTTTATCGTGAGACCAGCTCTTAATTTATTTGTGAAACTCAGGAGCACCGTGAAGCTGGTTAGCGCCGTTTTCTTTGTTCCTTCTGCGTTTGTGAAAGGAGAGCAAATAAAAATGTTCCGTGAGCTTTGCTGCCTTTTAAAAAATATCATTTATATGGCACAGCTCTGTTTTGTGTAATTTTTTATATCCAAAATTTAGAGGGCTTTAGAATAGAGGAAGAAAAGCTGCATATCTGAGTTTAAGATAAAATAAGATGATCTCTGTGACAGAGACAGCAGAAATGATGTGATATGACAGTTGCTGTAGCAACACCACCTACTTCATGAAAATCGGAGTTAACAGGAGTGTGAAAGGTAAAGCCCACATAATTTTCCAAGCCTATGAATTGTTGCTGCCCTCAGCTCGTGGTGCTTGCCAGCTCTCCAGTGTTTCTCCTTTCGTTTGGGCACAGATACACCTTTTTCTGCAGACCCGATGCTCTGTTGAGCAGGGGCACATCACGGGAGCCCACGGTGTGTCTTTGCCTACGGATGATCTGGTGAAGAAGAGGAAAACAATGAAGGGGTTGTGTCATGTCCCATCCTCCCCTCCTCTCAAAAGCCTTGAACAATAAAGTGCCATAAGGCCTGTGCTGTCCCACAGGTGTCCCGTATGGAGGATGGGATGACCGCCGTTGTAAAAAGGGAGTCAGACCAGTCGATTTACTTCTATGGGAATCAGCTTTTAGTAAAGCACTGTTAAATTCAGTATAAATTGTAAGTAGAGACTGAAGGTGTCAGAGATAAGTACATTGTCACTTGACCCCCTCCCAAATAAACCCCAAATAGTGGTGTTTCGTACCAGTGATGGTTGCTCATGCAAGCAGGAGAATGCGTTCCTTCTAACCAGTTGACTCTCACATTTACAAGTGAAGTTGAACAATGTCCTGCTCAGTGTTCAGTGTTGTCATTTCTTGTAATCAGACTTTCTTTTTGAAGTTCCCTGGTTTTGTCTGTGTCTGATGTGCCATGAAAACCTGTATTATGCAGCAGCTGTGAAGAAGTAGCTACGGACACGTGGGTACCGTCCAAATGCGACAGTCTGTTCTGAAACCTTCTCTGAGCCGCAGTTCCGTGTTCCCTTCCTCCTCTGAACCACTTTTCAGACCACCTCAGACTCATACATTTGTATACTTCGCAAATGAAGATAAATACATCACTAGAGAAAAGGATACGACCACACACCCTTGTGGTTTCTTTGTGTGTGCTCATTGGGAATAGTATGTAAAAGCAAATTGGACCTCTGCAGTTATTGGCTGTAACAAACCAAATACAAGTTTTGGGCTTTTGGTGTGGTGTTTGTGTTGGTTTCGTTTTGGTTTTGGTTTGTTTGGTGTTTTTTTTTTTATTTTGGTTTGGTTTGTGTTTGCTTGTTTTGCAAAATATGTTAGAGGGCCCTAAAGAAAATATACTAAGTCTTACGTAGAGAGTTATGGGAACAGTGTATCTCCATGCTTGCAGCTCTACTTAAAATGTGATTCTGTTATACAAGTGACCCTCTATAAAGTGCCGGTTTAGTTTTGTCACATAGTATACTTTGCTTTATTGAACAAAAAAATATAAAAAGGTAAAACCAAAAAGCCGTGGCAACAGCGAGCTGGGATTTGTGCGTACAGGACAGATCAAAAGAAAGGCGAGGTTTGCGAGTTCCTGTGGCTCTGCCCAGTGACCCCTTTTTTTCAGGGCTGTATTGAGAGAGCAGCCGATAGCATCTCCTGCCTGGCGCTCAGCCTCGCCGTCCGCTGCCGGCTGCGAGGCGGAGGAAACAAACCCATTTCACGTGGCTTTTCCATGCCGTTGGAAATCTCACTTAGCTGTGTTTTGATAACACACCCAAGCAAGATGGGCTTGGGTACCAGAACTGGGTAATAGATACGTGAGTCATGGGTGGCATATGCTTTCGGGATTACACGGTGGCTTTTTGCAAGACCTGTTTACTGACTGGGAGCGTGCTGTCCTGGATGTGCGTTAGCCAAATAAATAGAACAATGTGAGGGGAACTTACTGGGTCTGGAGTCCTGCTGAGCACATTGGCAGTGGCACAAACACATCTTAAGGACAAGCGTTGTCTTTGTTTTGCATGGTATTCCACGTGAGGGCATATTTATGGATGCCATATGCGGCTGTTATCTGAAGCGGGGGCTCTATCTAAAATCTGCTGGTTTATTAAAGCTGGGTATGTAATTGTTCAAGGAAAGAAAAATGGATCTTTTTGTCTTTTTGTTAACAATTGCGATGCTTCTCTGGAACCTTCCCTTTAAGAAAACAAATAATTGCACTTTTTGAGGAGCCTTACTATATGTGAATTGCCAATTAACAAAAATATACACAGATACGCCAAAGGATGTCACAAAGTTCCAATGCACCGAGGAATACCAGCATCTTGAATTGAAACATGCTTCTAAGCCAAGTGTAAATCGAAATTAAATACCTGTCTGAATGTGCTTCCCTGCTACTTCTCTCCAGGCCCCGTCCCCACTCAATGCCGTTTTGGCCTTTGTAGGGAAAGCAGCAGAAAATCAGAAAGGCGTTTAAGAGGGCTGTGGATTTCATGCTTTTCAAGAATTTGAAAATCCCTGTGCAGTGTTCTGGGAGCAGGATCAAACCCTTGGTTTCTGTGGGTAGCGCTTCTGCAATGGAAATGCTGGGGACAGGAACAGTTACTTTCAGGCAGGGGCTGGTTTGGGAGAGAAAAAACGTTTGATTTCCTGGCAGCGTTTAGAAACGGGGCCTCATTGAGCCAAGTGCTGCCTTCACACAGGCTAAAGACAGCGTGAGGTTTGCAGAGGATGGATTTTGTACAAGAGTAGTCTTAAATCCAGTAGACATAGTGGAAGATTTTACATGGTGGTGCCTCCTATTTGTCTATTACTTTTGAAGGGCAGAATGTTACTGGCATAGCATATTACATGCACGTTGTGCTGACCGCGTGCAGGAGTTGCGAAGTCAAGCCCTCGAAAGTCTGCAAACGTTCAACCAAAGGCCACGTGTCCAGCTTCAGATAGCACCCCCTTCCCTTGTCTGCTTGGAAACGCAGGTTTTAATTACCTTAGAGCCTCTTTGTTCCCTTCTCCCTTTTTGAATGTAGAGGTCAGAGCCGCTCTGGGTTGAATCAGGGCTGTATCAGGAAGGAAGCCGTTGTCTGTAGGATCTTGACCTCATTTTCTGCAGATGTGAGAGGATTTGGGGAACAGCATGAGGAGAAGGGAAAATCTGGCAGGAAAGAGAGAAGGATTTTGTATAGAGAGACTGGATTTTGCCATGAAGTTTCAGCAGAAATCTGAGCAAGTCACTTGATTATATGGGCTTGTCACACTGCATGTTTGCTTCCCATTTTGATACCTTGGGCACCCCTCACATCAGTGTAGAGCCTCAACCTCCAGCAAGTCGCTGAGAGTTGATTTGGAATGCAGACAATACTGATAACGTTAGCTAACCTGAGAGGGTGGCTGCATACTTTTGATTTTACACGTCTGTACTACTTCACCTGCAAAGAGGTGGTGTTGCCCCTGTTTTCATTGGGGTCTCGTGGGGAAGAAGATGGTTTCTGTGAAGCACGCAGGTGCAGTAGCTGTCAGTGCTGGAAGGAACTCCTGCAAAGTTGGTAATTGTATCTCTGCAGGAGGTTGGAATAATTTGTGGCAAAGAGCGCATGGGCCCATTTAGATAAATCAAAATGGGTGAAACAAGGGACTCCTGCCCTGTTCCCTTCAATTATGCTTTTCTGCTGGATTTTCATGCTTGCAGTAGCTGGATTTTAAGAAGGCAAACGAAAGGGCAGTAACACGGACCCAGCAGCCAGTGTGCAGGCCGCTAGCTCAGTTCAGTGGAAAGTTGGCCAGAAATTTTTGACAGGTTCAAAACAATGTATAATATTTTTTGCTGAACCTTTTTCGGGAAACTGTTAGACCCATTTTGGCAGAAACATAACTGGCACGTACAGATCCAAACAGAATGGTTGAAAATCTTGGCAAAGGTCTGAGGAACTGAAGATGGCGTTGTCTAATGGGAAGTGTCAGATAATCTTAATAAGAGTACCAGTCCTGCCTGTAATAATAGTGTAGAGGCCCAGAGCAGGAGGCACACAATGCTGAGAGGGGAAATGACAGTTCTCTTATAATGCCCGAGGTTTGTAAACAATGCTGGTATCTTTAAAAAGTACACATTTTCAAAACATTTTTGTGTGCCAGTCTTTTAGTGCGTGTTAAAAGCAGCGAGTGTGTCGTGGTTGCGTTGGTTTAAGATCCTTCTTTCCGCAGGAAGTATTTGCCGTCACCGCGCATTTGGCAGAATCGAGTTTGTGTAAGATAAGGAACAGAGGAATGTCTGTGCCAGGTTGGAGCACCGGTCAAAAATACACTAATCTCCTGTTGCTTCAGAAGAAAATCAAGCTCCTCTAATAACTGCATTACATAAATACACCCAGAGGTGAAGTGTCTTCACCCCCAGGCAGAGGGCTTGATTTTGCCCTGCTGGAAGATCACACAGTGTGGCTCATCATTCCCTTTAGTGCTCGTATAGATTATGGTCTGGCTGTCTATATAATTGTTTTGGTTTCCCTAATAATATTGGGACTGAGGAATTATAATACTGTCCTTAGATAAACCTTGGTCTCCAGACTTTTCCTTTTCCGTTACAGCCTGTGGGGATTTTTGCCTGCCTTGATTCCTGCGCGCTGCCTTGTGTTCTGCATCGAGATGACTTTTCCTGGTGGCTGAAGGGGTTAATGCAGAGATGACAGATTAGTCCGGGGCAGGATTTGGAGTAAGAGAACTATCCCAAATAGCTGGCCGGCCACCAAGCGGATAGACGGTTTGGAAAACCTATCGGCAGAGCTGTGGGGTTCTCTGGAGCAGCTCTGGGTGAGGATTATCTGTCAGTTTAACTGCTGTACTGCATAGTCAGACCGACATACCCAAAGTGTCTTTAGTTTATATAAGGAAAAACTATTAGCAAACACGTATTTTATCTCTGGGCTGCTAATAAATTGAATTAGAAACTCCTCTTTTCTTTCCCTCCAACATATGTGTGAAAAATAGGGGAAAATATTTTGATGAGAACATTTCCACTCCCTTGTCTTTTCTTTTTCTCGTCGCTGTTCTCCAGCCAGCTGTTGAGCTGCTGAAAAGTGTGGAAGGGCTGCGAGAAGAGAGACTTTCTGAAAATCCGACACGTTTCTTTGGGAGCTGAATGATTCAAAACTGAGTTCCACATAATTCACCAGGGATCCCTTGCAGTACAAATAAGAAGTCTGTCAAGCAGTGGTGTGGTTGAAGAGGTTATTTCTGTCTTAACTCTCCTGGGCACAGCCGGTAGGTGGGATGTTTCAAAAGGGGGAAATTAAGAGTCAGGATATGGTGATTGAGCTCCCCATGATACCAGATCAGCATTTTGGTTTTGCAGGTATGTAAAAACGCTACTGTAGTTTTGAATTATGAATTTTAATTATTGCAGGCAATTAAAAGCTTTTATTTTTTTTTTTTAACCAGCAATTTGGTGACCTAGATGACACAAGTGAATGGCCTCGGTCCATTTTTCTTTGAACAAGGAACCACACTGAAAATATTGCCATTATTTTGGACTTCCTCGCTGGCAATCTCTGCTGGGAGGAGGAGGACTGAAAGGGTTAGAACAGCCAACTTTCTTTCAAGTCCTTCTTTCTGGAAAATTTTCCGCTATTGGTAATATCTGCCAAAGCAACACCAAAGAGCGTTAGCAAGATGCTGGGGCAGCTGTAACTGCTGGGGTTGTGAAAACCTGCTGGGTCCTTTGCCAGGAGGCACCTGGAGCTGTGTCTGTCCTGGCGTTCTTGCTGTTTCTTGAGTGAAGCTCTACAGTGGGAAAGTCTCCAGAAAAGAGGCCGGTGTTGACATAGTTGTGGTCTCTCCAGGCCATGGTTGGGACACATCACCAGGGTGGTATGAAGGGAAGTTTCCATTAACCATTGTTCCCAGCTTGCATCCACCAGCACCACTGTGGAGTTCTGCAGCTGGATTTCCAAAAGAGCTTAATGCTCAAGAGCTCTCGTTTCATCGGCTTAAATAGAGGGGCTGAGTTCTTTCCGAAACACTTGGCAATCTCAGCCCCCATTGAGAACAAAGCTAAGCACATTAAACAGGCCAGCCACTTCACTGCTCTGAAAATTTGGCCGCTGTTGTGAGCGCAGAGTGTTTAAATAATACAGAGACGGGCTGCAAACGCATCTGGTCCCGATGCTGAGCGGTGAGGGGCTTTACCTCGGCCTGGCCTCGGCAGCTGATTCCCTGTGCATCGCAGCCTCTGACCGCCTTCGTCTCTGGGTGTTGTGACAGCCCTCAAGCTCGCTGATGTGAGGATTAGTCGGCTGCTGGGCACATGATGTTCAGATTGCTGTGCTTATTTGACCTGCCTCTGATTGCGAGGAATTTAGCGCGTAAAAATAACACCCTGAACAAATTTGGCAGAAGGATGCGCAGCTCAAGCTCTGTGGAGAGGAGCTCGGGCAGCCGTGTGCTCCTGCAGTCGCAGCAGCGCCAAGTCCAGCGCAGCCCACGCTGTCGCCCTGGGTTCCTGCATCACAGAGATGCAGTGGCCACTAGCCAGTAAACTAACGAGGACAGGTTCCTGGCATGTGTTATTGGCAAAACTTGAGAGGATAAATAAAAAGTCACCGAGTGCCAGGAGTTGCCTAATGTAAAGCTGTGGACAAGGAGTTTTTCTGGTTTTTCTGTCTGGGGTTTTAGACACCCTTATTAACTGTGTTGTGCTCCCTGGAGTTCCTGATCACTTAGAGGAGCGTGACGGGACGGGGAGTCAGCCCGCGTGGGCTGATACGGGTGTGTGTGCGGGAACATCACACAGGGCAAGAACCTTCAGGCACCTGGGTGATACCGTCTAGCTCTGGGCACGATTTGTTCAGGTTTTGCATTAGTGAGCAGCATTTACTTTGAATGAGCTGCTTCTGTTTGCTGAAGGACCAGGTTGTTAGTAGTAAGAGCTTCTTGGACTGGGGAAAGTGAAATGTGTGCACGTAGGGAACAAGGCAGGATCCTGATTGCTGTGGGTTGTTCTCCCCAATCACCTTGGAGATGCATTGCTCTTACCTTTATTTTGCTATTGCATTGGTAAGATGCGGTGCCTCAATTCCCCATATTTAAGGAGGGCATTTTTGCCCTTTTTCAGAGAGCTATTGTAAAATTTATTGAAGCCAATGATTACAAAGCTCATGTAATTGTGTAATATGGCACACTGTAGATAAATGATAATATGTAAACTGATGCTGTGTATCTAGAACTTCAGCGATATTTAAATACAGGCTCTTGGTTTAGGGACATCGGAAAGCTAGGGCAGATTTCACAATCTACTTGACTTCTATATTCAGAGCTTGTGTCTTGATTCATTTTTATCTGTATTACAGAATTTGCAAGATTTGTATGTGAGTATGTCTATATATTTGCATTAAAAAAATATCTGGCTGCTCTGGTACAAGCATACATCAAAGGAAGCTTTCCTGCGTTTAATCCTTTAAATAAGCCTGTTTCTGCCAGCCCATACATCTGACATGAGATGAGATTAGCCATCCGTTTAAAGCAGGGCTGTGAGTGCCTTGGTGTGTTGAAGCAGTTCTCCGCTGGCTCTGTACAGACACGGCAATGTGCTGAACGCCCGGGCGGGCACCGCCGCTGTCCCCGGGCACAGCCGAGGCGCTTCCCTGGGGAAACCCGCCGCGCCGGGCCAGCGGAGCGGGCCCTGCCCGTTGCCGGAGCCGTTCCGTCCGTGCTGCCGCCTGCGGGGCTCGAACCGGTGAACCCGCTCCCCCCTGTTCCGNCGCTGCCGCCCCCTGCCGGCCGGCAGCGGGCTCTGGTGTCAGTAACGAGCCGCAGCAACAAACCCGTGCGGGGCGGGAGGCTGGAGGGAAAGCGCGGTGCTGTTGGCACAATGTGGGTAGCGGTTCCTTTCACTCCCTCTATTTTAATAACTTTGATCCTCCTTTTCTCTTCTCCCGGGTCTTACTAGTCTTTCCTGGAAGCCAGTTTTATCAGCGCTATTTTAAAATAGGAGTTACAAAAGATGAGCTCACTGTTAGCAAGCCCTGGTTTGCACAATGCAATTCCCCGGTGCATTTTTCTGTGCAGTTCCAATATTGTTGCTGTGATCTTTTAGATTAAAATAAAAACTACATTGTTAACACTGGCCTTGGTTTAGAATTAGAACTGACATTTAATGTTTTACACCCTAAATGCTGCAGATGCAGACGCAAATAAGGAAATATTACACAGTCACAGGATGTTTGTGTAGTTATTATGAAAGCTGTTGTACTTCTAAAGTCAAAGTGAATTAGCTAATAGCCAAAATTATAAAAGACTATCTGCTTCAATCAGAAGTCTTCCCTCTGAAGTCTGTGAGGCTTGTACTTCTGAGGCATGCGAAGACTTAGGAAAATTCTGCCCCCGAGGATAGTCCATGTTTAGGCAGCTGACTTTAGGATCCTATTTTTGAAACCTTTAGTTGAGATTTTAAATTGAATTTTTTGTGGGAATGGTGCCTGAGTTGGTATTGCAGGATCTTGAAGGCCGTATCAAGGATTAAAAAAGAAAAATGGGCAATATCATTCTCTTCTGGGGAGATAGGCTGCGTTTTATCAGATTTTATATGCCATAAAAGAGCAATTTGGCATAAAGAAGTGTTCTTTCATTTTTGCAGAGCATCTTTAAGTAGTCATCATAGCCATTGGTGTTGCTAGTTTCCTTCCCTGTCTTTTTAGAATATCACTGGTAGGATCTCATAGAAAATAGCACTCTCCTTAGTGGAGTGCTTCAGCACAGCTTGAAAGTACATTTTCATGAGATATTGTCCTATTGCAAGTGCTGTACGTTGTTCCATTGTAAACAAAACGTACCCTCAAAGAAGAAATACCCTCAAATGAAGAAATCCATGAGAAAAGTGGGAAGGATTACAGCGTGGTGGATAAATCAGAGCTAAATGACAGTACTTATGATTTGTTCCTGAAGATCTTAATGAAATGACACAAGTCAGAGCGATATGTCTTCTGCCAGCAGTCTAGTGCGACTCGCTGTTGGATTCAGTGATCTGAAGTGGGCATCCAAGATTAGCAACCAAAATTAGGCACCAATTCTGAAAATAATGACACTAGCATGTCTGGATCTGAACATGTGCCCTACAAAATGGACAATCTAATATTTAGCTAGAGTAGATACCAAATTTACAATGAAAGCTTAAATACTTATTGCTTGTAAAGTTTTTCAGGATCTTCTAAAATCATTTTTTGGTGATGTTATTTATGTATTTTCTTCTAACATAGCTGAATTTATCCTTTGTTTCTGTAGGTCAGATCTTGCCAGCAAACCGAAACACACCGAGTCCCATTGATCCTGAGACTATCCAAGTTCCTGTTGGCTACGAACCCGACCCTGCAGATCTTGCTCTTTCCAGTATTCCTGGCCAGGAGATGTTTGACCCTCGTAAGCGCAAATTCTCTGAAGAAGAGCTGAAACCACAGCCGATGATTAAGAAAGCTCGCAAAGTCTTCATTCCAGACGACCTGAAGGTAAATTGGGACTGGTGATGAGGGTGTTTGTACAGACTCTATGGCAGTTATTCTCTGAAATAGAAGTGCGAATCTGTTTTCTCCTGTAAGGTAAATCTGCCAAACTAAAGTTGTAGAATGAAACTGTAATGTTTCTGAGTAAGACTGAGGGGAGGATGTCCCTTATTAGTTATGCAACAGCTGAAATTCATGGGATCTATATTCATTTCCTTTGTATGCCAGAAACTTCCTGCGTGACCTTGGGCAAGCTTATTTTGTCCCATATTTCCCACTTATGAAACAGTCTGATCATGTTTCCTTTTCCTCCATCCCCTCTCTCTCTCATCGGCATGGGCTGTGTTTTTTTCAAGGCAGAATCCATCTCTCACAGGGTCCGTGGATGTCCCTGATAATGACCGAATGAAGTATACTGTGTCTTGTTTGGAAGTTGCTTTAGCTCTGTGTTTATTAATCGGTGGGAACGCTGTAGTAAACTCTACTAATCTAGGTGAGAGAATCAAAAGCAGTTGTAGGAAAGCGAAACAAAACTATTCTAACAAAAAGAGTATTTTAATACAATATTTTAAGTATATTACGATAGTAATACGGTATTTGAAAAGCAAGAGCACCCTCGTCTGTGCTTCTCACAGCAGTAGGGCACCTAAGTGTTCGGGCGAACACTGAACGGGAGGTTCAGGGTCTCATTTCCCTGAGATAATCACGTCGGTTGCCCTTGACTCCTTTCAGAGGGCTTGACCCAGGCGCTGCCTCGGCCCTGGGTGCGAAGCAGCTGCCGAGTTCTGGGGGAGGGTAAGCAGATTACACCAGGCAATCGTCTCTGGGTTGCATGTGATTTCGAAATGCCAGCCTTACCTCTTTCAGGCCTGGATTAAGGGATTTGCCATAGCAATTTGTTAAAATAAAGATGGATGAAGCCTAGGTGGCACACTAATGAATTGCTTAAAGCTGATTTTTATAGGGTGGAATGAGATGGGAAATTATAAACAAGATTTGGGTCATAGCTTTTTTGCTGCATGCTTGTTTTTAAGAGGATTTTTGGGAGTCCTATCTAAATACAGGTGAAGAGTAATGTAGAGATACTGCGGCTCAAAATCATCGTTGCTGCACACCTTATTGAAGTTGTAGAGTCCTTGCAGCAGTCGTTTTGCTCTTGCTTTGTCTTTATGCAACAGCAGGAGAAGATGCAGAGCAGTCGTGTTAGGCCTGGGCTGCTTCGTGATGGAAGACGCAGGAGCGCTGGAGTATTTGTCTGGGCTCCTGGTCCCTTCAGTGGGTCCGGTGCTGTGCCACCGTGCTTGGTGACATCCGAGAGCCACGCGAGCAAATGTGACTGTATAAAAATGGAGGGATGACTCTGGGAGGCGAAGTTTGAGCTGTATGAGTTGACCAGGGGATTTGGGGGTTGAACGGCTGCATCGCTCTCCCTCTGCAGGGAACTGGATTTCACTTTTTGAGAGAAATTCTGCCCACTTTTTTGTTTACTGACCTGTTCTAAATTTCTAGAACTTAATTCAGTTTCAAAGCAACATTGAAGCTGCTATTTTCACTGAAGGCTACTTCACTGGAAGAGTGGAAGAATCAGGTGAAATGAAGTAGTGGCTTTAGAGCCGTTTATGCACCTATGCAATAAGGTGATCTCCTAGAGGCAAATCTTGAGGGTTAACGCTTTGGGGATGTGTCAGCTTATGAAACTTCAGAGTTTAGTGGACCTATTTCTGGCAAATGCTTTTTTTTTTCTTCCACAGTCAAAGCCTATTGCACTAATCCCTTTGCGGTTGGTACCAGAACAGCCATCCTTGTTGTGCCAAGGAATCCTTTTCCAGTGACTCGCTGCTCAAGGTGCAAACAGGAATGCATTGGGGCTCTGTAGAGAAAGAGCTTTGAACAGGGAAAAGGAGCTGAACGATGGACAAAACGCATGGTACCAAGAGTGTGAGCCAGGTGTTGGCTGGGAAAAATGAGCCAGGGGATGGGGGACATGCAACAGGTAATTAGTAGACACACATGCGAGAGGTAATTAGTGCTACTCCAGCAGCCAGTAGTCAGCACATGCAAAGGTGGATGTGCTAACGAGGTCAGCATGGATGCGAGGTGAATCGTACAGCTGAATATCACTGTGTTTTTCCTTGGAGGAATTCACAGTTGAGAGGATGAGGGGGGTCAACATTGCGACAGGATGGATTGTGCCATGTAAATCTCAAGTCATCCCCAGTCTGCAGGCCGTGGCTAAGAGCAGGTCCTGGTGGCCTCTCGTTTTGCTGAAATCTGATACCGTGTTCGTCTGTCTTTCTGTCTTTAATGAGCAGGATGACAAGTACTGGGCAAGGCGCAGAAAGAACAACATGGCTGCGAAGCGATCGCGGGACGCCCGGCGGCTGAAGGAGAACCAGATCGCCATCCGCGCCTCCTTCCTGGAGAAGGAGAACTCGGCTCTCCGCCAAGAGGTGGCCGACCTACGGAAAGAGCTGGGCAAATGCAAGAACGTCCTTGCAAAGTACGAAGCTCGACACGGCCCCCTGTAAATTTCGAGGATGGGGGCGGGGGGAAATTGGGTTGTTTTTTTTTCTTTTTTCTTTTTTTTTTTTTCTTTTTTTTTGTTGCGGGTTGGCATTTGACTAGATGGACAATGTGTTTCCTGTTTGATAGCACCACACCCAAACCAACCTTTCTGTCTTCAGCACTTTACCAGAAGCAGAAACAAAACTGACTTACGTTATTTTTGTTGTTGTTGTTGTTGTTGTTTGCGCGTGCGTGTTACCTGCGTGTGTGTGCGCGTGTTCACACCTCTGTGTATGTGTGCGTGCGCTCGCGTGCGTGTGCGTGTGCATCTCGGCACTTCCCATTTTTACGAACCCTCTTCAAAGGGTGCCACGTTTTTACCTGGACTGTTGAGAACCGCCATAGTAAGCTTTTTATTATTTCTTTTTTTTTTTTTTCCAGTGCTGCTTCAGATTAGGGTTTTTATGTTAGCATAACCAGTTCCATCCTCCTGATTTACTTGGAAAGATCCCAGCAT
>VWYH01007034.1:1224929-1329999 GCA_013399365.1 Pampusana beccarii | reverse complement strand
AAGTAATAAAAAAATTAAAATATAATATAGATTATATTTTAATGATAATAATATATTAAAATATGTAATGTAATATAATTTACATTCTAGTTAATTAAACATATTAAAAAAATGTGTGTTAGAAAAAAAATTATTATTAAATTACTAAATTAAATTTAAAATTTAAATTATATACCATGTTTAGCAGAATTTACTTTTAAAAACTAGTTTTATATATTAATATTTCTTTATAACCCTATACAGTAGATTTTTCTTAGTAGCAGGGGCTGATTTTTTAATCTATAGGAGACACAAATTGTATTAGTTTGCATAGACACACGCACTTAAATACATGTGCATGCAGTTATACATACGCACACACCCGCCCCCCCATACACATGTACACATGCAAAGGGACAGGTTTTAATATATATTTTACGTAGTATATGTTTATGTATATATTATGGACAAAGTATACATTTTAATAACCTCAGTCTTCCCTGCTCTATGTTTTTGTGTGAATACACAGGTGTGCCCACATACACTTATTAATTTTTTTATATATATAAGACTAGTTTAAAATATATTTTATTATTATGTGGTTTATATATTAATTATATTAACACTATTATAATATGTAATGTCATCATTTACATATTTAATTAAAAACACAGACATTAAGAAGCGTATCTAGAAAAAAGTTTTGAAATTACATGTTATATACCATGTTTAGCACAATTTATTATTAAAAATCAGCTTTAAAGCCTTACTAGGCTTTAAAAAAAAAAAAAAAAAAATCTATATAGTAGATTTTTCCTAATAGGAAAGACTGGTTTCTAATCTATAGGAGACACCAATTATATTAGTTTGAATATACACACAGGCGTGCACACACACACGTATGTTCACATGGCCATAGATACACGTATAGATACACACAGTTATGCACACGCACATTCTCTCTCACACACACACACACACACACACAAAGGGCCAGGTTTTAATATATAGTATGTATTTATGTATATAGTGTATATGTTATGCACAAAGTATATGTTTTACTAAGTCTCCACACTGTGTGTTTGTGTGCATATACAGGTGTGCTCACATTCACTCATTAGGTTTTTATATATGAGACTAGTTTAAAATATATATATATAAATTCTATTATTACTTTGCATTACTTGTTATACAATTTAACACATTAAAAATGTATATGTAGAAAAAAGTTTTAACATTACATGTTATTTAACATGTTTACCAGAATTTCTTTTTAAAAATTAGTTTTACATCTTAGTCTTTCTTCATAAATCTATACAGCAGATTTTTTTTTCTTAATAGAAGGGTCTGGTTCTTAAACTATAGAAGATACAAAATTTGTTAGGTTGAATGCACACACACTTTGTCTCCCTGTCCAAATAGCTATAAGTGCAATAATTATGTTTTCAGAAAGCATATTTAGCAGAGTATTTTCAATAAATTAATCATATTTCCATTTACAAAAGAGATTTTAGTGGTATATAAAGGCATGCTTACAGGAAAATAATGTAAAACATCTTCCTGTACGTGTCCATCCCACCCCGTGTGACAGGAACCCAAGTTTGTTGGGTACCAAGCACACAGTGTATTGCATTACGTGTTCTTAGATGAGGTGTAGATTTAGCAGCTGTTTACTGTTTTATATACTGTATACAACAGATAATATGTGCTTTTAGAGATAATTGTCTTTTTAATTTACATGTATTTTAATATACATGTCATATATGTACGACAGAAGATTTTCACATACAATTAGTCATTAGCATACACATGTACATATAAATAACCACGGGGAGATAAATGTTCCGTGGGTGTGTGGGCAGAGCTGTGTTTCTCCAGCAGCACCCACAGCTCTGCCGCACACCGGCTGGGGTCCCGGCCTCATCCTCATCCTGTGCTACCGGCCTCATCCTCATCCTGTGGTACCAGCATCCTCCTCCCCTTCGGTACCGGCCTCATCCTCATCCTGTGCTACCGGACTCGTCCTCATCCTGTGGTACCAGCCTCATCCTCCCCTTTGGTACCGGCCTCATCCTCATCCTGTGCTACCGGCATCATCCTCATCCTGTGCTACCGGCCTCATCCTCCCCTTCGGTACCGGCCTTATCCTCACCCTGCGGCACCGGCACCATCACCGTGTGCAGCCCAGGCCCAGTTCCCTCGGCAGCACCGACAGCAGAGGTCACACAAGAGCTGTGCAGCAGCTTTTCCTCCTTCATACCTGGCTGTATCCTCCCGAATGCATTTTTTTCCCTCTGTGACGCTGCAGTACGTATAATACTTGACCCTAAGAGGATGATCATCACTTATTTTGTATTAGGAGACACAAATTTAACCAAAATACAAGAACTGGCTACACTGTCGAAGAACAAACAATAATCAGGTTCCGCCTGGAACTGATGAAAAAAGACAGAGTAAATTTCTTCTAAAAAAGACTTTGGCCAAGTGACCTCGTTCTTCGCAACTGTATTTCAGTCGCTGTTTCACGTCTCTGCTTTTGCAGCCTTCAGCCAGAAACATCACCTCTGGAAAAGACACGTTCACCCGCTCAGCCCTGACATTGCGTCTCAGCAAACCGTAAAATAAATTAAAATAAATTTAAAAAAAAAAAAAAAAAAAGAGACCAACCAACCAAACCAAACCAAAATAAACACAAACAAACCAAAAAACCCCTCAAAATCCCCCACTCTCACAACAACAGTAAAACAAAGCACTAACCAGAACAAGACCGCTCAGGAGAGGGAAAAGGTCTTTTCCAAGACTGCACCATGCCCAGGAGGGGCTGATTTTGCCTCTGCAGCGTTTCCCTCGGCTCCCCGCTGGTTTCTGGGTATCGCCCGCCTCAGGCCCCCTGCCCTTCTGGAACAGAACCACAGCTCCTGCTCCCACCTCTCCCTCCTTGTGCACTGTGACCAGTTGCTCATGTCCTTATGTCACATTATCAGCTAGGAAAACTGTTTCTGAAGCTGTCCTGGGACAGCCCACTAATGGTTAAATGAGGTGGCCGTGAAGAAAGATTGAAGGGGTTGAGTTTTAAATCTAGGGGAGAGGCAAGTTGGGGAAGCTGTGATCACCTCCAGCTGAGCCCACGGCAGCCAGGACAAAGAGTAACGGGCTGAAGTTACAGCAAAGAAAATATCGCTTGGACAGCAGCAAAAAGCCTGAGAGGGCAGAGGGTGAGGCACTGAAATAAACTGCCTGGGAGGATTGTGAAATCCCCATTGTCGGAGGCCTTTTGGAACAGGTCAGACAAGCACGTCAGGAATGACAGGCAGAGTTCATCCTGCCCGCGGGCACTGGACGGGCTAAAAATACCGAGTCCCTTCCTTCGAGCTTTAGTGATTTAGCAGAAGGCTGATTAAGCTGCTCAGCAGCACCATCAGCTGCAAGACAAAAGCCATTTTCATTCACTCAAATGTCCACATATGAAGATACTATAAATTCCATATTCCCTTCCTAAACTAATCCTTAGCTTCCTAAGTGTAGCGTTTTTAATTTGAGAAGCTGGTTGAGTCCCCACAGCAATGATGTTCCACCCTTTGGCATTTATGACGCTGCTAACTCACCGCTGTTTGAAGCCGAACATACCGCAGGTTCCTGAAGTTCTGTAGGTGTTTTGTGTTGGGTTTCGGGGTTTCCACACCCTGAATAACGACAGCTCTCCCTCCAAGCACCCTGCGCTCCGCTCTGAACGTCCTGTTGGAGACCAGACTCGGTCCCTGGCCAAGGAACCACAAACTGCCCGGTCGCTGCCCACACACCCAACCTGAGCACTCTTGGGAGGAAACGCGACACACCGGAAAACCTGGAGACATCTGCTGGAGCTCAAACCGCTGACTCAGTAGGGCTCTACTGATGGCTTTTCACCTGTGTGAAAATTTAAGGGATATTTTGGAAGGCACCTAAAGGATTTGGGCGCACAAAGCAGGGCTCATGCTGCCGAGCAAGAGACATCTGAGCAGATCCTTCGGAGAGCCGCTCGCTTCATTGGAATCCGTGATGTAACTTTGGTTATAAAAACAGCACTGGCTCCACTGCCGGCCTTTTGCAAGAGGATTTTGAGTCCCCAGCTTATCCTTAGTAACCAGTGCCCTGGTTCTGTGAAGGGAAGGAGCGTTTGCCACCCTGACCACTCTCAGCACCGAGAGGAAGGTGCCTGGTGAGAACAAGCCAGCAAACAGACACCCAGCTCAGTACCAGAACGTCAGCCTACCACAAAATACCGTCCAAACGGGAGCCTGAAAACTCTTTTTTAATGAAACCACCGCTTTCCCTAGAGGTTGGGCCTGTAAGACCGAACTGCGCGGCCTGCAGCACATCCCACCGCTGGTCCTCCCAGCGCTGCTTTAACACGCTGGAAGCATCCGAATGCTTCCAAACTGCCACCAGAGAACCTTTCAGGTGCTTAAAGGACATTGCCTTCCCTATGACAGCGCTTCGAGAATTTATTCAGACACATGATGAATGAAACCCTTTCAGGCAGCAGGACGCAGCCTCTCGCTGTGCCCCACACTGAGCGACCCACAGAGGCACCCACGCACACCCTGCCCAGCCCGCTCATTCTCTTGGTACCTATTTTTAGCTTTAATCTTATGACACCTATGGATGGTGAAAGCAATTAGCGAGCAGAGACCAACATCCTGCATTCTTTTAAAAATAGCAAAGCATGGAGAAAAGGCTTAGTCAAGCACATGATGCGGACATGACGGCTCAGCCTGCAGGGACAGCATGTGGCCACATATACCCAACCTAAATAATCGTGTAGGTGACTCAAAGAGGTTTCCAAAGCAATGGCAGAGTCCTGAGCATGTCAGATTAAAGAACAATAAAAACCTGCGCACTCTAAAATAAATCCTTAAATTAATCCCCATCAGATAACTGAATTACTTTTTAGTGCACACAATATTGTGCTAGAAAAATATGACCTGAAAGTGACAGGAGTGAAATTATACGGTATTCAAAGTACCTGTTGCAATCCTTGACATCCTCTGGAAAGATCCGTCTGCAAAATTAAAACGTTAGCACTGCTCCAGTTACACTCGGTGTTCCTGTTGCACTTCTAAAACCTGGAAGCACCAAAAATACAGCAGCAAGTACTTTAAAAACATTTGCTTCAGAAAAGAAAGAAATCCCATCTCTGCCACTGCAACAACCATTAGTGGCAGAAGCACTGTTGTTACTGCTGGGAGGAACCGGCCTGAGAGCTGCAATTAAAGAGCAGAAAAAAAATAAAAAAGGCTAATTGACATACTTGTTTTTCCAGACACAAGCACATTTTTAGTTCAGCTTGTCTGTATTAATGCAATGGTAGCTCTACAAGGATAGGAGCAAAATTATGTATTTTATTGTTATATAACTGAAGAAAAAAATCCTCCACCCAAGAGTTCAAAATGCTGTAAGAAAATAGATCCAGAACAGCGAAGGGGAAAGTAGCAAGTTCCCAACATCTACACAAACCTTTTTCCATACCGCGAACCGAATAATTTGGATTGCAATCTTTCCTACCGTGTTTCTTTAAAGAGCTGACTGAGCAAGCACAAGGGTCATCAGGTTCAGCTCTGGATCGCTTGTGTCAAGAGCAAGCTGGTCCCTCACTTTCCTGCAGAAGGGCTGGAGGGGAAAGAAAACCCAACCAAGAACACAACAGCTTCCAAATTGCACAAAATGTTTATTGTTAAGTCTAGTACATTCAGTATCATATCGACTAGAATACAGTAATTCAAAATAGTTTTGGCGAATTGAAATTTTTTAAAAACCATTTCAAACACTTCAAAAAGCAATGCCATGAAAAATTAACTTAAAATTAAAACAAACATATTCAAGCAATAGTTTCACTTTTGACTACAGAAAACCTTTATATGTCTTTTAGTGGTTTTAACAGTACTGCATTTAAACAAAATATATGAACTCACAAAAAGTGGAAAATATTAAAATAGACACAATGTTAAAAAACTGAGGCATCCAGATGTGTGAGACTGTTGTAAAGAATTACCTGCCCAGCTGTTCCCTTTGGGGCAGTTCACTACTCTGCTGCAGCGGTGCCATTTCTCCCATCACTTCACACCACACAGCAATTCTTCCTCAACGCCTTGAATTTAAAGTTCGCTCCCTCTCATAAATTCTGTATACAAATGTATATATTCTAAAATATGCAAACCACTGGCAAATCTAGGTGCGCTATTAAACGGTACCTTGTAAAGCTTCCCTATCTTGGTACTTATTGTCTGCAGACAGGCAATATCCAGAACAAAATCTGAAAAAGGCAACACGTTTCGGTTTTGTTTTTAAATACTGACATGAAAAACTGAGTAAATTAGAAAAAGGATAAAGTCAATCTTAATATAAGACATTCGTTATATAGTGGGACAATTATAATTATTGGACAAACAGTATTACAATGAGTCTTCTACATCTGGCCATTTAACACCACTTGCTACCACGTTTGGGTTTATCAAAAAAAAAAGACCAGTTTCACTCCGTGTCAGGGCCCAGAGTGACAGGTTCTTCAAGCTCCCCCAAAACGCTGCGCTTGGGGAGAACCAGTGACCAACACGGTCGGAAATCGCTCTGACCAGGATTCCAAACAGAACCAGCCCAGCGAAAAGCTGGTGGGAACCGGTTCTGTTGGCTGATTTAAATCCCTTCGAAAATCCGAGCTAGAATATAACAGCACCGATATCTGCGTACATATTCTGGAGAAACGGCTGACAGGTTTGGGTAGCGGGGTACCCGCTGCCACCATCCTGCCAACCCGGGATAAATCAGCTTTTCTCCAGCCGCTGCCTGACCAGCGGCACGGACCGAACTGGGAATACTGAGGAGGAACCCGTGTTAACTATTTCTTTTAAAGCACTTCATTCCAATCGCAGATAAAGCCAAATCAAGGTGCTGTTTTAAGTGGTATTAGAGGTGAGCAGAATGCTATCACGTTAAAACTCAGCAGAATCACATTTAGATTTTAGTCAGTAAAAGTGGTTATTACAATTACGCTGTAATACAACCTTTGGAAGAGGTACAATGTTTGCTTGTCAGTACAGTATGTGGAATGTAACAACAGGAGTAACTGCATAGATGACAGCTGTGTGTTTTCAGTTCAATAAACGTACTTGTAAAGTTTACAAAAAACACAAAAGTTTTATAGAAAAGTCACATTACACCAAGATAATGGGTGGTAAAAGTAGATTATTTGTGATTCATGTTTAATAAACGGCTAGTGGAAAGGTGATAGAAACCAATTTCAAACCAAGAGTTACATTTTCACTATTGCACTGACTTCACCATTTGGATCACTAATTTAGAAAAATTCACGTAGTTAAAAATTGTAAAATTAACCTAGAATACAAAACTTGTTTGTAAACATCAGGTCGCCAGTTCTACCAACATGGAATGGACTCTCGGTACTGCAGTACAGTATCTTGGTTATTTACAGCACTTGCCATACGATGGGCAGTTGCGGGACACACACAACATCAGTTCACAGTAACCATGTTCAGAGAACTACCAAAGTCAGTGCAGGGGACTTTTTGTGCAATTTTCCAATTTCCCCGAATTCCTTAAGTCAAATAATACTGTTACAGAGGCCAAGTGCAGATTATCTTTTTTATATATATATGTATATATATATATATATATCTCACAAGTGACGAATTATGTCTGCAGGACTCCTGTAAAGGTACTTCCAGATGGCGTAGTAATGCACGGCGGCCGCGGTGGCCACAAAGAGGTGCCAGATGGCGTGGGCGAAGGGGATGACGCCGTCGCTCTTGAAGAAAACCACCCCCAGGCAGTAGATCAGGCCGCCCCAGGCCACCTCCTGAAGTCCGTCCGTGTTGCTCTGTCAAGTCACAAGGGAAGATCAGGGGTTGGGGTGTAAAGGAGGGAAAGGGTGTTTCACACAAACCACTTTCTGCCCCAGAATTTAAAAAAAAAGAATTAAAAAAAAATTAAAAAAAAAAAACTCGGAACATCCTGGATATGACAGATGGACAAGTGACAATCCCTATATATTTATATAACACCTTGTGAAATAGGTAATAATATATTGATATGTCTCAACAGCACTATGGAAGTGATGACTCAAGAATTTCTCGTGTTTTCCTTCGTGCTCGTTAACAGAGGAGACAAACGTGGTGGAAAACAAACCAAGCCAAATCACATCACTGTGTGTAAGTGTGAGTTTAATGCAAGTCCTACGAGCTGGAGGAAGCACCCAGCAAGGGTTTGGTGCAGCCCGACATCCACGTGGAACGGTCAAGTGCTGTAACTGGCTTCACCTTGTACAGGTGGCAGATTTGTATCAGCAGCAGAGAGGGATATTCAAAGTTATTTTCATGCCTAACTATAAATAAATGTCATAGTTTTGAGGTGGACAAGATGGAGTAGGATGCTCTACAGATGCACCGAGAAACCTTTTTTTTTTAAAAAAAAAAAAGCCAACAGCTGAGAGATCAAGTGCACTGGTTTAATACAGTTCAACTACTCGTCGAGTTTTCAATCTTCCCCTGCTTCACTGACAAAAGAAGCCTCCAGTAAGAGACAAAATCTTCTAGCTTTGTTGTCCCTAAGTAATTTTGGAAAAAGCAAGAGTCAATTTACTTCCCCCATCTAGGTCCAGACCACAGAATCAATCAATTAAATTTTCCAGAGAGCTCTTACATATGCCAGAACGAAGGACAGCAAGTTATCAGAAGTCCATTCCAGTCTCCTAAATAAAAAGCTTCTTTCACAATTTGTAAGTGTCCCAGATTCAACAAAAACAAGGTAGCATTTTATTGAATATAAACTATAAACCCAAGATATAACTGACTATATATGGATCTTCTGAAGAGAACATTTAAAATTATTGTGGACTAAAATTAACATATTTTCAGAAGAAAGAATGTTGCACTGCAACTTAAGCTAGCTCTAAAAGGGGAGTTTGTGTTTGTAATGTTAATAGCCACATTCCTTACCATGGATGTCACTACCAGAGCAGGAGAAAATCCCATTGCTAAATAGAAAAAGAGCTCAACGATCTTATACCTAAAAAGGAACAATTTGAGTCATTTAAGGTGTACAAGAGAATGAACATTTCCTTCAACAGTAATTATTTTAAATTTTGTGTTAGCATGTGTCTATTAAACTATTCAAAAAGCTCTCTATGCAGATAGACAACTAATGTTTTACAACAAAAATAAAGGTAGCATTTATCTTTGCATGCTACAGTTGCAATACCTCCTGTAAACACTGCCTAGATGCATTCATTTGTATTAAGTACTAGTGAGAACAAAAACATTGAGACAAGTTATATTTTCTTATTTGACAAGAACCTCAGTAGCTCGTCTCCAAAATAAAAACCACAGAAAATAAGTAATGAAAACAAGACTCAAGAATTCAGATCTGAAACTCAGGGGCTCACATCTCACAACAAAAACAAGAAGGCAGCAGGAGTCAACATGCATCAGTATAAAGAACCAATTTAATGTTACGGTTTAATCTATACACAATGCTACAATTAAATTAGGGCATAAGAACGCCATCACTTCAACTATCTTCTTACCTTACCCACTTTCACCCCTACTTCCTTGTAGCAAAAGTTAAAGTTTTTTAAACTTTTCCCTCTTTTCCCACCTCCTTATGAAAAGACAATAAAATAGCCTAAAGACACGTTATGACAGCATGAATACAATTACCTTCTGACAAGATGTAAGTTTGCATCATTCTCATCACATATTTCCACTGTTTCAAAGCTCTTATTTCAATGTGTGAAAGGCTGGATAGGAACACTCAATGCAAGAAAGCCCCCACCTCTTAATTTCAGTTTAAAGTTAAATGCAAATAATAATTCTTACTTTTCATGGTAGAGAAATACATAAATGGTTCCTCCAGCCGCCATCAGCCAGATAAACCAACGCATGTGAGATGCCAGAGGTCCCAGCTCACGCAGATTTAACCTGGTGGTGCAAAGGTTTCAAAAGACAAAAGCACTCAATGAATGGACCAAACTGCCACAAGAATAGTGGGGCTGATAAAAATAAATGAATTTTCAGAGGTATAACTTAGGCATGATGGGGGAGAAGACGCCTGGACATTCTATACATAGAGAAGCAGAAGGCGCATTTGCATTGATGTGAGAGAAGAATAAACTGGGCTACGTGGAATATAAATAAACTACTTTCTGCTGTTTTCTATCATCACTTTCTGTTCAGCAAATCCCAGATTACATTATGTTGCATTGCACAATGCAGAATGTGGTCAATTGCCTCTGAGAAGATACCTGCAGGCTTTGGGAAGCTGCAATGATAAAATGTTTACAAGGGAAAAAGCTTTGATTCTGAAGCTGCGTTTCAGATTTCTTACCATGGTGCATACGATGCCGCAATAAAGACATAGATCATCATTCTGTCACACATGTGAAAGCAATGCTCCATTGTCCTAGAGAGAAAGAACAAGTCACCAAGTCAGATTTCGGAAAGATTCTTGTACCATCTCAGTTTCCTGACGCACTTTGGACTAAAAGCCACCAGGGTCTACAAAAAACCAAACACATTTTCCCTGCAGAAAGGCAGCAGAGCTTGGCTCGCTATTTGTTCCAACAGAATCAAAGGTGGTTTTTGATGACTCAGTACAAGGTACCGCTCCAGCCTTCTGTAAAATCATGGTTTTGACCAGTTGAGAAACACAATGGGAAAACGTCACAGAACATAAAAATAAAATAGCTCATAGAAGAGCTATAGCAATACCTCAGGTGACTCTTTTTCCAAGAAACTATATGAAATACTGTGGAGACAATGAAGAGCGCGCAGAGCCCCATGCCGTACATCCACGCCGTTATCTTTTCCCATCGATCATCAGAGAGCCGGTGGAGAAGGGCACTGCCCACGATCGCGGGAACAATGAGGAGCTACGAAAACAAAAGGCCACTGTTAAGTCTTTAAGCAACAAGAGGGCAGGCAACACTCTGTACACCACCTCAGACCACATGTATGATATCTGATGGCATGTAGGTCTATGTTGACACAAAAGCATCAAGATTTTGACAGTATCTGGCATCTAGCTTATACCCGTTTGTGATAATCTCTCCTTGCACAGACAGTGAGCTCAGTTATTAGCTCCTGCAGCCATGATGCAAAATCAGACAAAAGAATTTGCTAAGTCTTAGTAGTGGCTTTCTTTTTACATCCCGCTTTGTGTTTTAAAAAAGGTTTTGATCTTACTCTAGGCTTGGATCTAAACTACCTCTTGTGCATAGAGGCAGAGCACAGGAAAGACCAAAATAACCCCAAATTCTTTATTTTTTCATTTTGGATTTAGAAGTACACAGTTAAGCAGAAGACAAGAAAATTAGGCAAAGACTTTGCAGAACTTGGGTTTTAGATACCATAAATAAATTAGCTGCAAACTTCTTCTATGAATAGATTCTTCATGCACAAAGATGATGTTCTTTCAATGCAGCATCTCCATATCTGTTTTCCTTACCGCCTCCCTCTCAAGCAGCTTTAATTCAGATCTTCCTAAACAACCACTGTTAGAACGTCGTGATGGAATCAGCATGCTCACATGAAGTATCTAAGAAGTGGGCTGCAGGCTTCATTCAATTTAAAACCGCATTCCTTTCCAGAATAAATTACATCACGTACCTTTGTCTCATTCAGAAACAAGCAAACAAAACCAAAACACACAAACTAGGAAAAAGGAGGGGAAAAAAAAAAGGCATGTCCGACAAGTATTTAAAGAGAAGAACCTGCTGGCTCAGACACTTCTACCCATCTCCTTCCACTATGAATGTGTATCTTTGTCAGCTTTTTAAGCTAAAAACACTACGTAAGTTCCCTCCCAGGCCCTATGACACGTCTTAACACGTGAATTGGTTCACTCGAATTGTAAATAAGCTTCTTATGTTAAATTTTGTATAGTTCAACCCGCATGCTAAACAATAAAGGCAGAAACAAATAATGTTTAAACAAATATGGAAACAGCTTTGATAGCTGAGAGCGCCAAGTTCTGGTCTGTTCTGCGCCGTCTGTCCCTGATCTGCTCCTGGAGAGGCAGAAATCGAGGCTCTGATCACAGCTGCAGGGCAGGTTAATCCGTAATCATAAAAATAAAAGTGGCTTTAACTTCTGCTTTTTGAAGTACATCAACTGTAGCTTCATCACTATTACATTTTCTTCCTTTTGCAAAATTTAGCACATTTAAGCTAAAGCTGTAGAGCCACAGAAATGAAGAGTATGGCATTCCTGTACCCACAGCACCCGGACCAGAGGTGAAAAAACACTTTCTGGGTTTTGTAACGAGACCATTGAAGTCAACCTCATGCACTTTAAGGTCAAAAACAGTCTGCCAGTCTGGCTTCTCGTTTATCACGAACCATAAATTTCCATATACAAATGCTGGACGTTTTCCAAATTCCAGAAGGCTGAAGCGTGGCCCTGCTCAGGAGATGAGTCCCTCCTGTTTTCCACAGGCTGCACACAGCTCAGAGCGCGGCCGAAGCCCTTGAGACAGCGAGGATCTGATTAGATGTGGCAGTTGCCTCATTTGGTTTTGGCAGGAGCCAGGAAGATCCCAAGCTCCAGAAATAGCTTTTTAGCCGCATTTCTTTAAGCTGCGGACTCCTGTTGTCTCCCCCTTCATCAGTTTTCTTCGCAATTTCTAGTGCATGTTGCAGTTTTGACGAAACTTGACAGAGAACTAAAAGGTTGCAGAGAGATTATGTACCCACAAGTATCAGGAACACAAGTAGTAGGTAAATTAGCAAATTCCTACTAATTCCCAACTAAACGCCTGGGCACGAGCTGCTCAGAGGTCCTGATTGAGACCATTTGATAGAAGAAAGACTTCTTTGGAAACTAGATTTAGGTATTACCCAGAACAACTCACCTTTCTTACACAGGTATCCCAGCTGTTTACTAGTCTACTAAAATAAGTATTTCACAAATTAAGCTATGATGTGCAATGCTCAAATGGGCCAATGGAGTCTGATGCAAATCACTTTTCCCAGTAATTATTGTATACAAAGTTATACGGTTAAAACAAACAAGCAATTTTCTTACCACCTCTTTCTTTGCACCTTCAGAATGAAGAATACAGCTACAAATGAGTGCATGGATGAAGACCTGAATTAATCTCTTTTCTGCCTTGTCCTGGCTCTGAAGAACGACTCTACTTCTCGCAGGGAACAGCACTATATTAACTTGAGAAGGATTTATTGTTTTTTCTCAGTATTCAATTTGGAACTACTTTCCCTCTGTGCCTGATACGCACCATGGGAACAGTTAGACTAAACAAGTGATGTTTTATTACTCTTTTTCTGACCAAAAATAGCTAGATTAAGGACAAAATCCAGAAATGATACCCTGCTGTTCCAAGCCAACTGGATGAAAGTTCTTTAGATACTAATGCCGTGCCAGATACCATATGACACAATGGACTTAATTATATCTAACATCCATCTTACAAAAGAAATATAACACTTTAGTCAACAAAACAAGGCAGATTTTCCCATGTTCATTTTAAAAAATGCCTAGCTCAAGAACTGCATTTTAATCTTCAGAATGGAGAAGAAATCAATCAGACTTTTCAAAGGAAGGGTATTTACCAAAAAAGTAGTCAAAAAATCAGAACCAATTAGAATGAGTGTGATTGTGCCGTGTCATTTATAGCAACAACACAGCATTTCCAAGGAGCCAGCTTTCCTATTTAAAAAACTAGCTTCAGGTCACAAAAAGCTTTGCTTATTTCCTCATGAAGTGCAACTCTTCCAAATAAATATCATCAAATGCAGCAACTTAAGATAATGTGAACAAACCCAGAACCGTGACACTCCGATTTACTAATTTAGCAAGTATTAATGAAGGTGCTAAAAAATCACAAATGGGGTTCGTAGAGAGATTTACAGAACAGGAAACCAGGCAACAGTTTCACCAAGTTTTCTAGGGAAATGCCAGAACAAAATGAGAGCATGAAGTTACAAACCCTTTTGCAATAAGAAGACAAAGGATTAAAATGTGTTTATTTACAGCTATAGGCAGGAATCTTTAAGAGGAGACCACTACAACCCCCACTTTGCAGTCACTGCAAAACACCATAAGGGACAAAGAAAGACGCTGAACCAGCTGTGACGCCAGGCACACTGCAGAGAATCCCACTCCCCTTCCTAATTTACAGCAAAGGATCTGGGATCTCCCATCTATCCGGGGTTGCTTAGCATCCTGGTACGTTGGTATTTTATCTGTAGAAAATCCATCCCATAGGTGGGTTTAAAAATCTGCTTCTGTGTATAACGTTCACGCCAAATTAAGTTATTTTCTTCGCACATCAGGCGATGCACGTCATGTAGTCAGCAACAACGACCTCTGATGCATGAGCCACCACAGCCAAGCACGGCCTTGTTGTCGTGATCTCATGGAGAGGGAAGCACGAGCAGCACAAAAATGGTCCCTACGCTTCCTCTGTGGAAAGGAAGGCAGTGGAAAAAGCAACAAAGACACGTGGCACTTAGAAGGAACACGAAGGGCCGCGTCCCCGCTCCGCGATCCTCTCCTCGCACGGGGACACAAGCAGGTGCAGCGATCGGCTCCAGCTCGGGCTGCGCCGCACACAGAGCGGAGAAACCGCGAGTGTCGGTCAGGTAGAATGGAAACGTTTTCATCCTAAGAGCCCTCCTGAAATTTTCATGACCCCTTCTTCCATGTTCAAATGGCCTGGTAAATGCCCCGAGCCTCATTTGTAAAATATTTATACTTCTTTTTTTCCATGCACTGCACAACCCAAGTCTGGAATAGAGAGACTGTAACTTATTTTAGGAATAGTTCCTCCTTTTAAGGCAGTTGGAAGAAACTTTTAGAGCAGGATAAAGCAAACCATGCCTAAATTCTGAGGTTTTAATGCAACAGAGCATATCTTTTGTCTGATTAACTTTATGTACACTAGAAAGTTTCACAATGCTAAAATCTCCACCTCTGCCTTATATTTAGCTTACCTTACAACTCAAATTCTTGTGCCTCCTGCTTTTCTCATACACTGTTTCCTTCCTGTTCTAAACACAGACAACAGTCCTTTCTGTCGCTGTACTTAACAGCTCAGCTGCCCTTCCTGTCTCCCAGCACCTAAACTCAACGCTTCATTTAAAGCTAAAAAGATCAAGACATAGCCTTGCTCATTAGAAAATTTAAGATATCTTACTATGCTACACAAAGTTAGCTTTCAGGTATTGTAACAAAACGTGCATGGGACTCTGTAACCCCATTTATTGTTTTGGTGGTGTTTGGATTATTTATTTATTTTAGCATCTGCCTAAGCAGACTGTGTATTTTTGAGTCAAAAAATAGATAGGATACCTACAATACAGCCACGCTTGTAAAACACAAGCTGACTACTTTCTGAATTATGAACAAAGCTTTGAAAACAAATATATGGTCAACCATTGCTAAACTCTGCTTTGTAGAAATCAGATAAATAGACTGTAATCCAGTGGTAAAGACTCAACCACTTGACCCTCTATCATTTAGTACTACAGCCTGTAACGTGATGGAGAAGCAAGAATACCCCCCAGCTTTTTCTGTATAATCCACCGTGCTTTCCTAGATTCCTATTCCAAGGCTTTAAATTCTGATTGAAAGTCATTTATTGTATACAGTTTCAATTAAGGAGTGACAATCCCCCTATTACGCTATTTTATTTTCTTCCACAAGGTATGTTAACATTGCATATTCCCAAGTTGTTAGCAGTCCATGGTAGGTTTTACCACATAGCTCAACTGTTCAGAAATAAGTAGCTTCACCAGCAAACAGAAACATACCAGAAAATACTGATACGACACCTTGGCTGGAACCCACTGCTGACAGGCAGCAATCCCACATGCCTGTTTTTCAACCAGACGAAGGCCAGAATTGCTAAGGAGTACGGCAACTTCTGCCAGATATTTTGAAATCTGACTTCGTGGCCAGAGTAAACAGGATTTGTACAAGGATTATGAGATAAACTACGTATTTGTGCTAACTAACAGAATGTTGCTTCATTCTCTAGACAAATAAGCATTTATTTACATAATGCTTTATATGAGATGCCGGCTTAAAAAAAAATCCCTCCAGTTAGCTTTTCTATACGGAAACCAAGGTGATTGTGTTTTCACCAGCAACACCGAGCTGTACGCTGGGTATTTATAAAACATACAAGAAGGATTTTTAAGAACAGAGCTCTTTCCAGAACTGAAGGGTTCTGCGCACCACCATGATCACTTGTACCTGTAGCTCACTCAGACACACTGGAGATAAGAGACTGAGGACAAAGTCAAACATACTTCAGATGTTTGGAGTTAAACAAGGGACTGAGGAGAGGCACAGGCTGCTTTTGTAAGAGGGCAAATGCTATCTTAAAAAAGCCAAACAAACATATTTTTAAGTCCTTTTCAAAGTGCCAGACAGCAAATTAAACTTCCCAATTATTAAAAAAAAAAAAAAGACTGCTTTACTTATTTTGCATATAATGTATATTCAAGTCTAGTACAGATCCGTACATTACAGAAGGACAGACTGGGAGTTTTAGTAGGGCTGTCTGCACTACTACTGCCTCTTTCAAAGCAACAGATTTCTCACATAATTATATATAATACAGATATTCAGTATCAGAACAAAGCTATTCTAGCTCTTCCAGCTAACACCCACAGTCTTATGAAGCCTACCACTTCTAACATGAATAAATCTTTCATATACATCCAGTAAATGATTGGCACAATACCATGTGAGCACAGTACTGGGAAATTGTCTTGGAAGACTAACTAGTCTAACTAATTGCCTTGGAAGACTAACTAGACTAACTAACTTCTATTCATTTACCATAGCCATCTTTTGACTGAGAGGAAAAACATCTAAGACTTACTTGGGTGAAAAGGAATCTGGAGCTCCAGAGATACGGAACAGGGACTAGTGATTACCAGCCACCTAATTAACATTACATTTTCTGGACTGTTATAGCTGAAGCTTATATAACAAAACCAGAGAGGCGTAAATAGGAATATACTCAGACAAAGGTAAACATTTTGCTATCCAAACACACATACATTTACCAAACCAGCTTTTTTTTTTTTTAATTAAAGAAAAGGAAATGTACTTACTGCATGTGTGTAACAGTTTGCAGCATGTTCATAACAAGTGGGTTTGTAGCGGCTGTTTGCTGGAGCTGGGTGGTTCATGAACCTGTTGAATAATAAAGAGGTATTTTTAGGAAAGTTAATAAACCATCTCTTTAAAGTGCCACAAAGGAATGCATCCAACCTAGTAGCGTTACAAATTATAAGTACAGATACGTTAAAAGTAACTGTTACTTAAGTTGTAAGTTCTCCCGGATAAATTCGCGTAACAGGAATAGATGTTAAATAAATTTCTGTGACTGCCTGTCACAGCGGATGGTTATCTTTTCATCCAAACCTTGTACACAGAAGTGAGATCCCCTCTTTTCCAACAGCTTGGTCGGATGAAGAATGAAATATTTCCTATTTAAATTACATAATATGGACTCAAATTGTTCTTGAAATATAGGCTTCATCATAGCTGCCCAGGGTTACTCTTAAGTTTTTGAAACTACAGCAACGTTCCAGTCCTATAACACCTCAGAATAAACCAGTCTGAACATTGACTTTTCAGTTCCTACTGCAAGCAACATCTGTGTTTGGAGCATTAGATGGTTCGGTTTTTCTTTGAGGCTAATCCGATCTTCCGTCTGTAACTACAAGCAAAGCTACTCAGGGATGAAGGAGACCCCAATGGTTAACCCCAAAGAGGAAAAATTTCAACAGGCTTATGATAGACATTCCACCTTTTTCCTCTAAGAATTTTCAAACATTACCTCAAACAATCGCAGCAAACAGTCCACGCAAGTCAAACCAAGTATGATGAAACGTCAGAAGGTATTTGCCAATACAAATGTTGCATTTAACTAGTCTAAAAAAGCCCAAGCACTTGAGTTGTTTCTGTGAAATTACACAATTTAAGTCTGTGTATACAAACCTCTAAAAGACAGCACACATTTATATGCAACCGGTCAAACCAAAATTATGAACTACTCCAGGTGTGGTACCATGTATGTTACACCAGCACACAAAAGTGACTCTCTTTCACTAATAAATTCCTGTTTCCTCCAGACTACTATAAAACTATGCACTGACAATTACTCAGGTATCCAACAAGCCAGGAGCAGCTTCACAACAAATACAGAGCACGTCTGTATGTTCACAACTGAGAGCAGCTTTGTTAGCTGGATTTATATAAGGCACCTGTATATAAACCTACACGTCCCTCCTGGTTTAAGTCAAAACCAGACCTAATTTTACGACACCCATAAAATACTGGCCTATCTCAAACCAGGGAAAAACAAACAACAAAAACCCCAACCAGAACCTTACAGTTTGAGTTAGCAGTTCCAGATTTCTGGCATGTAAGACACTTTCTTTAGAAATCACTCACTAAACCAGACAAGCAAACAATTATTTTTTTTAACAGCATTGATAAGATTAGTGTCATGATCTCTCTCCAAATCGTGGCAATTTCAAAAATCAGTTTCAACTAATACAAAGGATACGAAAAATGTGCATTTCATTCACAGATGTCATGTATAAAGGGTTGTTAGCAAATGAATGATACACGGGAGTTAATATATTGTTTAAAAATCGTAGTTCTTTTATCAGTGACAAATGACACCTCGCTCTCATCTCCAAGAGGATGACACTGTAGTCATGTACACAGGCTCGCAGAACATTTGGAATGTTATTTTGTCGCCCAGTCTGTACAGGTCTGTACAGCTGCTAGAGACCATCTCAGCATCCTGTCCAGATGGAACATTCAGTTACCCAGTTCTGCTTCCAAGTTAGGAAAACATTTAAAAATAAAAGCATCTGTTGGCTCAGCTGGGTGAGCAGGATTAGACTGTCCTTGCTCAACTCCATCAACTCAACGTCATGGGAAACCTTTCACTGGTGACATCTAGAATACTATTACATTTCCCCAAAGGCCATGGTGGTACCTTGGAAGCCTCACGAGAAGTAGGCAATAAAAAAACCCCCAAACCACCCCAAACTAAAGAACTCAAAGGAATAAGTTTATACATAGTATTAGCTCTATAATTTCTGTTGTTCCAAATTTCAATATAAGACATTACCATCATCTGAAAATGATGTTTTAGTTTAAGGTAGCCTGCTAATGGGACTGTCTGTGATCCCTTAGAGGATCACTTTTTTCTTTTTTTCCATTTTCACTTTATTTAGTAGAAAACACACTGGATCTTTCTAAAGCAGTCAAAACAGAACGTGGAATAATGGTAGATTTTAGACAGAATTATGAACAAACAGTTCAGAAAAGTCCATTTATTATTAGGGCTTCTTATTCTCACTAATTTAAAGACTCTGTTACTAGCAGTAAGAGAGAACATAAAGCCATTAACAAAGCTATTCTTTCTGTTATCTACACAAAGAGTTGGGTTTTTTTCCCTTTAGTTCGTGCCAGCACAGGAATGATGCAAATATTCACCCGTGTGGTAACGTCAGGCTGGCAAAACAACAAGCATTGCATTTCAGACAACTTCACACTTACAAAACATCTCAAACTTTTTTTTGCTAATAAATGTTTCAATTTTGATTATTTAATTTAAAACAACAACTAAGAGGTTAGTAACATGGCTGGTGAACAGAAAGTTTGACTCGTGTTTATACTAACACCACCACCACCGTGTTTTGGCAGAAGAGCAAGAGTTAGACTTTACCTTAAAGGATCTCAAAACACCCCAGTATTGAATTTTTCTGTCCATCTGACACGCCTGCACCAAGAGCCAGGCAGCAAACGCTGGAGATGTTTGCTCAGGTCACTCACACACAACATTCTCAGCAAAGCTTCGGTTATATCCCCTTGCCTATTTATAATACTATTCATAAGCGTTATCAGGAAGAACTTCAGAGGAAGGATCATTTCAAAAGTGGCTGAATAGCGCAATAATTCCAACTGATGCTTCCCTTGAGTTTGTTTAATCTTCAGTTTAACAGTTCATGTTTAATGCCCTAAGTAACAGACATGAAGCCTGAAAACAGCTGCTCTGGGATCCTGCGCTGAAGTATCCAGCAAAACCAGGAGAAATTATTTTGACACATACGGTTAAAACAGTCATACGCTCCCATAGTTATATATGTATATGACATTGCACTATAAAGGCGAAAGAATCTGGTCGCAGACTTATTGACAGTCTAGAGGCAAAAACCTGTTCTGTTCCTTCTTAAAGACAAATAAATAAATAAACCCACACCATCAGCACCAACAAATGCGTTTTGTTTTCTGCCACGTGAGTACTGCAACACAGGGACATTGTTTTTCCTCCTATCTGTGGGTCAAGTTTGCCTCTTCTGAAAAAGATAATTGTGTGAAATATAATCTCACTTTCCTGAAAGTGGAAACTTCACATACAGAGTGGTTCAAAAAGATGGACAAAATCTGAATCATATACTGCTTTGAAATTGGGTTCATCTTTGTGAAACACCCTGTACAGCATCCAGAGGCTGTTTACTTCAAAGCAAATGCTCTCTATAACACAACCTGTAAGGTTATTATCAAACGCAGGACACTCTGATAGGGTCCTACTGAACAGGAACTACAATTTACAGGAAACATCTTCAAGTGAAACCTTTCAATTCTCTAACAAATCTCTAACGTGTTCTTTAATAGGGACTCTAGTGAAACCAGAGTCATTTCGTGAGGGGATGTGCAGCATTACCTCACAAGAATGTACAAATACTTCTCCATTTGAGATACTGACAATCCATGATCTATAATATATTAACTCCTTCAATATCAGAACGTGAAATTTCTGAAATTAACAGACTAATACCCACTTGCAAGCAGCCATGCGAGCAGAATACTTCCGCACCGAACTGAGTTAGCAGTTCATTTTCACAATTTAAACATGTTCTTAAAGCTCAGAAATTACTTGAGGCCGAGGAAGTCCAAGCTTCATAATTTCACAGCAGGCAAACCACCCTCTTTGGTGACCACATTCCCAATATAAGCGGAAAAGGGGTATTGAGAAATAACAATTTAAAACCAGAGAGAAGAAATTCTTACCCCTCCCTTTGTACTAATTGAACTTTGATCTCGAAACACTTCAAATATTTAAAATTTTAAACATATGGATTAATCCATTCTTTGTGAGAGACCTCTGATCTCAAGTTCCCATTCATTGCCAAGCAGTAGACACTGTATTTTTCACAGTCATTCCAGAATTAAGAGATCATAGTATTTGGGAGAGAAAGGAGGAGAAAAATCCAAGGGTTCTTCACGCTTTGTCTTTGCACGCAAACCCAACTTAGAAAAATAAATTATAAAATCCCAAATCGATTCCACATATCTGTGTGCCATTTGTCTGGTACCACAGTGAGCTTATACCCCAACCTGAAGAGGAGAAAAGCACTTTTCAAATCTTGCCTTAGTCTGGATTCCCATCTACTGAATTAATTATTCTTTTAAGCACGAAGTAAAATGTCAGTACGAACAGCAAGCACTGACAATAGCTTCAAAGATTTGGACTTCTTTAGTCTTTTCAGGAAGTACATTTCCTTTATTCAGCTCAAAAGGCCTCATACTTCCTTTTATCAGCTTAAAAACACATCACCCCTTTTGCATCTTCTTTTATTCTTGTGCTTTCCAGCAGCAGGAGAGACCGTTTAGACCTAACAAGCCACAATAATAGTATACGAGAAACAGCAACAAGGTGAGGATAACTCCACAAAACCAGCAGCAGCACACATTAAATGGGGTTACGTATTCAGATGCTGAAGCAATTCTTATGTGATGTATGCTCTTTGTTTTCAACAGGAAAAACAAAACCACAACAATCACAAGCAGGTCAACATAGAACAGCACTACATTTTCATGATGACCATTTAGGTAAGATTTTGAAGAGAAACAAATAGGTTTATAAAAAGCTTACTTTCTTCAACCAAATTGGCAGATACTTCTTATTAATTCAGTCAGTTCAGTTCAAAATAGAGCCATATACCTCTGGACTAGGCACCTTCCTTCCTGGATTAGAAAATACCTTGTTGTGGTTTGTAACTGCTAACATAACCTTTACTATTGCCGAACAACTGAGTCACAGAAATAATTCAGATCCGAAGCAGACCACTTATTTGGAAATATCAGTGAAATCACAGGCTGTGTAAAGGTTTACATACTTGCAGCACGACCCTAAAGATAAAATTAAATCTGCAATACTCCAAGAATCCACTAACAATTGTGGCATCATATATATATTAGGTGATGGAAAAAAGCGTCTGTGCATCCCACTGACCTCCCAAAAGATGCCCCAACCTTCTGGCAAGCATGAAAGGTGCAATTTTAAGTGAGGAGTGGGGAGGGAACAGAAGTCACAGCCGGTGCTGCAGCTCACCTGAGCTCGGGGGCAGGTTACCAGCCAGCGCAGCAGCCGAGGTGCGGGCTGCTACACAGACCAAGGCTGACCACATTCATACTTGTCTCTTTGTCAATTTTATGTCCCTTTTAGTACTTAGACTTTGGTTTCTTGGTCAAGTTGGTGAAAGGAGAGCAGGGCGGCCCCACTGCAGCGTACCTGCTGAGGGAAACCATGGCGGGAACTGGTCTCATCTGGGAGACAGACCCTCACTCAACAGTGCCTTGCCTGGCACTTGGAGCAGTGAAGTACCTGAAACCCACAGACACACGTTTACCCAAGAACCTCGACCGCACCCCCGTGAACACGAGCAGCATCTCCAATGCGCCCTGAGAGACACCCGAACAAAGAGCCCGGCGCTGCGGGGCCGCAGACACAGACAGCGCGGCCGGGGCCACCGGCGGGGCCCGCCCGGCCCTGCAGCCACAGGTCGGGAGGCGCGGCCGGGGCCGGGGGAGGCAGCGCGGCCGGATGCGTGAACCTTCACCCATTTAAACGGGGGGCAAGAAAGAAAGAAATGAAGAAAATAAATAAATCAAAGACACGCACAGCCCCCCGTCACAACCCGGCCGGATGGTTTTGCTCCCCCCGCGTGGCACCGGCGATGGCGACCGGCGTCTCAGCAGCGGGGAACGAGGAGATCTCGGATACCCCCAGCCCAGCCCGACCCCGAGCTCGGCCGCCCCAGCCCCAGCGTGCCTGCACCGCGGCGAGGGGAGCGCGGAAGCGGGCGGGAGGTCCCATCCCTCCGGGCGGCCGCGGGGAGCGGGGCGACGAAGAAAATGGGGATCCCCGGCGAGGAAGGGGGCGACCTCACCTCCTGAACCTCTCCTGGAGCCGCCGCATGGGTCCGGGCCGCCCGCCCCGGCCGGGCTGCGGGCGGGGGGTCGGGACGGGAGGCTGCGGNCGCCGCGGCAATGGCGGGAGGGAGCGAAGGATGGCGGCGGGGAGGCGGCCCGGCCGTGCGGATCCCCTGGCGAGGGGAGGCAGCGGCCGCTGGCGGAGCCCGGTCCCCCGCGGCCACGTCTGCCCCGGGGGCTGGGAGTGGAAGCGCCGGGCGGGGGCCGCGGCCTGGCCGAGCTGGGCTTGCAGAAAACCACCGGGAGCAGCAGCGATGCTGGGCGCCGAGGGGGCTCCCCGAGGGCCGGGGCTGCAGCTCCAGCTCTGCCCGCAGCCCTGGGAGGGGCGGCCGCGGTTTAACAGCACCGAGCGCCGGGACGCGGTGGTTGAGTTGCCATCATCTCGGCACATTCACCCCCAATAAGCAGATAGCCCAGGACCTGGCGATTTCAACACGCCTGATTTTTAACCTGTAGAAGCTGAAGGAGCCCCTCCACGAGAGACGTGGCGTAGGCTGAGCGAGGCTGCAACCCGGAGGTGCCCTCACCCATGGCCCCTGCGCAGCGTGGCCCAGGACAGCACCACACAACGCTCCGGCGAAGCCAGGGCTCTGCTGTCTCACAAAGCTGCACATGGAACAATTTACTTGGCTCTAAATCAAGGTCACAGTGGCTAGACTGCTCACGATAACCCGGCTAGCTGTCTTCCTCTTTCCCGCAGCCCTAAGCCATAACCTTATCTACTCAAACCAAACTTTTCCAAGCAGGGGTTATTTTACATGAGTGGAAAGATTGTCAGGCGTGTTTCCATAAGATGAATGTGGTGTTGCCTTGTATAGCACAAATCAGTCATGGATTAGGAGAATATTAAGTTCTATTCAAGTGTCTGTCTTCTAATCTAAGATACTGTTTACAATGGGATTTCGAATGGTTCCAGCCCTCAACAAAAGTGATTAGCATAGGTACACCAAAGCAAACCACCGGTTTAGACAAATAACTATACCCGGCATCAATATATTTTTATGGTAGGACTGGGATCTGCTGGCTGCTGCTGCTGTGGTTTGTAAGTCACCTCCCCAGCCAAATGGGCAACCACCTCTACCACACATAGCAGAAGGAAGCATGAGCACCATTATTTGGCTGTCAGGGAGGCTAAATCGGACTTTTCACAGCCCTCAGTCCCTTTTACAAGCTCTTCTTCCATTCCAGGAGTAGAGCAAACAGCTAGGTGGCAATAGGTTTGTAAACTTGCCCCTCGGTTTCTCTAGCATCAGGATGGAATAAGCTCTTCTGGTACAGATTGCAGATTTTGGTCTCCAGCAGGGGTTTGCTGCACGGTTTGGGCTGGACCAGAAGGCCACTGCAGACAGTTGGTTGCTCAACATTGCACAAAGAGAAGGGTAGAGATTTTTTCCTGGAAAGGAGAGCTCCTGAAGTGCAGAGCCAAGCAAGTTCCTGAGAAACACTTCCATTAATCTCAGCAAGGTATCACTGTTAATAAGTTGGTACAATCTGTCATCTGATTTAACAGTGTCGCTGCTAATGAAGTTTCATATTGCTTATGTTATCCGTTAGTCCAGAAGGATTATTTCTAGGTCAGATTTTGCCAATGCAGAATTTCCTGCTGGTCCTTCACAGCCACTATCTACTTGTCTACAGATGGAAGAATTTGTACTCCTGGACTACTCATGAACATTAAATCAGCACACACAGACATACATAATTTCTGAATCAGACATCAAATGATTTCATAGGATTATGCAAGTAAGGACACAAAAGTGGGGTCTGTAGTTTTCACTGCATTGTAAAATTGTCTTGGGTTGCACAAACCTATCAAATGAATAGGCAGGACTTGCTGAAAGCTTCCTTTTCCCACCCATGAAGAAACTTTAAGTGCCATGTGAAGTGCCAGTGGTGAATGAAATTCTATTGGGTGGTCGTATCAATAAAACTAAACATCTCACACAAAAGCTGAATTTCTTCTAGCCGTTTGGCACGGACAAGCTCTCATTATACGCCTGCACAGCAACTAATCTCCTGATTTGTAAAACAGATAACAGAGAAGCAAACATTCGTAAGCAGCTCCATGGGTTGCCAAAACGGATGTATGGGTGACAAGACCGTGCTGATGGTCCCAGGTACTGATTTTTGGAGTTGCCAGGCTGGCTCTGGAGACAGAATGCTGCAGTTCGGGAAGCTCCTCATAAACGAAAGGCAGCGGGGATGTAAGCGGAGCAGCACCAAGCCTGCGGTGAGCCACGGGAAACTAGTCTGACAGGTGAAACTCCTCTCCCAGTCTGCACGGGAGAATAAATCAAGCATTTCTGGTAAATTAAGGGTGGAGAAAAATACCCTTCTGTCTTCTTTTGACTTAATAACAAACTAAACAGGAGGATCTTGCCTTCTTCTCTTAGGGGCGTACATCATAATGGGGGAAGGAGATGGTTTCACTAAGGTTTGGTTTAGAAACTTTAGAGGTAAAGCTCTTTACCGTCCTTAAGTTTGAGAGCGAATTCTGAGGAAGGCATGGCTGTAACTGGGTGCCTGCTTTATACGTGTGTGCCTACGGTAGAAATATATTCTAAAAATAAGTTATTGGCTGGTGAAACATAACTGGTGCAATATTTGAAGGAAATTATATTTCTTTTTTAAACTTCTAATACAAAAACGAGTTTTGCAATAATGTGGGCTGTAAGAGCAGGACACCCACAGGTCTCGGGTGAGCCCAAGATGAAGCACCATGTGCTCCGCTTTGGGCACAAACTCACGTGGGAGTGGGAGCCACGGGATGCTCCGGAGCACGGGGGATGAGGCTGGGGTTGTGTGTGTCCTCAGACACGTCTCTGCAGCACAGACCAAGTGGGCAAATCAACCAGAGCCCTTCAGAGAGTGCTTGGGCTCCCGTAGCAGCTCTGAGGACACACGGCAGCAGCGCTACCAAATGCCTTGTGGGTCTGAACCAGGACAAGGGTCCTGCAGGCAGCACGGATAGAGCTTTTTCTTTCTTTTTTTTTTTCTCCCTTGCTGCAAACTGACCCAGATTTCTGCTTTATCTAACAGCCTTTTTTGAGCACAGTGTAAAGGAGAAGCATCTCTCGCTGAAATGCATGTCGACAGTCTTGTGAAACGAGCACCTCTCCCTCCCTCCCTCAGCCTTCCCCCAATCTAATTAATAAGGTCATCCCACTGAAGACAGGCTTATAAATAGCTTTCCAAGCACTAATGGAATTAGTTCTGGCCTGGACAACTTTTGCAGGGTGACACAGGTGCCTCAGAAGGGCTGGCTCCTCGGCACATCCAGCCACTTGCACTGGAAATGGTGAAATGTGAAGTTTTCCCTGATGTCATCGTGCTCTTGCTGCCAGCATTAAATATGAAATGGGATTACAGCGTTACCCAGTAATATAATAGAGAAGATTTACTGCAAGGAAAACAAGTGATTTTAGAGGGATGTGGCTTCTATTAGATTAGATTAGGCTAGTTAAGAACATTTCAAATTCTGCTGAAGGTCTTCTTTTGTCAGTATTTCTGAGAAAAGTGTATTTTTCATGGACACAAATCCACCAGATTTTATGGGCACAATAAACAGTTACCCTGGGAAATAATACAAAGGTACTTCAAGTCAATAGGAATAGGAACTGACGTCACAGAAAATGTAAGCTCAGATTGTTTAGAAAACTTAAACCAACATGCGGAGAGAATATATGTTGGTTGTTCACTAATTTAGGGACTTCAAGTCAATGAGGGTTAAGCTCCTAAACAAGAGACAGACAGGAAATTAGGATGTTTATCCATTTGACTAATGAAGTTTAATTGCATCATCAGGAAAATAATTGAAAAATATTTTGCAGTCATTTGGTCTGTATTTCAAATAATAGTCCTGCCATGTATTACATTTCCAGTAGTAAAAACACTTCTAGAGATTTCAAAATGCATATTGAGAAAACTAATGAAGATCAAATTTGGTGATAATCTATCTTTTAAAAAAAAAAGGGAAATATGAAAAGGCCTTTTATTTTTGAAAGAGGCTAAGATCCCATGGCATACTTGATCCTAGAAGGATATCTAATATACCAGTTGTTGAGACTGTTTCAAAAACACTGATATTTTTCCTTGTTTTGATTAGCAAACTTGAGTTCATCTGGATTCATGATGTACCTCGAATGTATTTCAATCAGAAACATTTCCTAGGAGGATCCCACTGGTTTATTTGTTACAAAGAGAACTTTCTGTTGGAGTGAAAAATCAAATTCCTCCTTGTTGCATGTTACTCATTCAACCTTCTCTTGAGATGGAGATGGACCAGCCACACAAATTCTGAGTCATCAGATGAATCAAGTCTGTTAATGACTGCAGAGACCTTTTACTTCAAAAAATACAGAAATATCCTGCTTTCAGATATTGATTCTGTAGTATTTCCTTTGGGAAGCTTTAGTCATAAAGCTATGAGAATTCCAGACTTGTTTAGAAATAACAAACGTCAGGGGTTTTTGGCTCTTAGTATGTACACCATAAAAAAGATGATTGGGGATTTTAACCTGCTGGTTAAAAGTAGCCCATACCCCTTGCAATATCTGTCACTTCCTCCAACAGAAATCAGTATGTAATTTAAGCTAGCAGGCAAATAGGAGATTATTAAAAGGCAATATAAGGGTAAAATTCACTCATAAAGAGAATTTTATACAAAAGGCCAAATCAGGACAAGCTGGCTTGTGAGCTGAGCAGCTGCCATCTTCAGGTTCAGTTTGGACCGTACTGTCAAGAAGCCCTGAAAAATCACAGTTCTTAAACCAAAGTGATAACAGACTCATGAGACTCTGTGTTGTAGCCTGCCTTTAGGAGGTCTGCGACAGAGAATAAAGAATTACTCTAACTGCACTATGACAATATATACTTTCAGTCAGCAGATAATAGGAGACTGAGACTCCCCTGGTTACACTGGTGGAGTCTCATTATTATGCCCTGCAAAGAAAAGCATCACCACCAGCTGCACCCCACTCTTGGAAAAAAAAATTAGAAAAAAAAAAACCCAAAACAACATTAATTACCTTATTTAAAATGTTGGGTTTTGGCATCCATACTAAGTCTCAGAAAGTGGAGGCTTTTGAAGAATTTTTTTTTTCAACACATGACCCATGCAGAACAAATAATTTCTCTTTGTTCCCAATATTTTATATATCCACAAATTTTTGCCTTGTCAGAAGTAAATTAAAAATGCTCATGCTCATACCAAAGCCACAATAAACCAGTTCCATGGCTAAATCCCTTCCCACAAGCAAAGCAGACCATCTTTAATCGATGTTTATGACACTGACATGCAAAAACTCTTACCCTACTTTTTTCTGCCCACCGCTGGGTTTTTGCTCTGTGAACGTGTCTGCCATCCATAATCGCTCTTAATACCTCATTTTTGACATCACAATCAATGAAGTGAAATAAGCTGTTACTTAATGGATATGGCATAAAATCCATTTAAGTTAACGGAAAGACTCCTATTGTTTCCTATCAGCTCTAGGTCAAGCCTAAAGTGAACAGAGGGGGTGGAATTTAGCCCATTGTCATCTGAGAGGAAATTATTTCCACATCCCATTTGGATTGCTTAGAGATTTTAAACATATTTAGCAAAATAAAACAAATTGGTTTATTCTCAGTGGTTAAATGATTGAAATTTTACTCTGTTTGGACAGGCTCTCATTCTGAGATTTTTTTAGATAAATCTGCTTGAATTTTTTATGGTTGTATTTGAGCTTAAAATGGTGCCTGTTTTTCTCAACAGTTTAGAGAACAACAAATACGTGAGATGAAGATGAAGATGAGTGGAAGTCAGCAGAATTCCGGGGTGCCTGCCTGCCCTGCTGGGTCCTGGGACCCTGGCTGTGAACTCACTGTGCCCTTCCTGCAGCAACCCTGGGGCTTTCTCACAAAGCATTTGCTGACAGCTTGTTCATTTTTTATTTATTTTTCTTTTCAGGTTCTTTAAATACATTTGGAAAGGGAGAAAACATCTATACCCCAATGCACAGCACTCTCTCAGGTCTTCTAGGTTCTGTAAACAGACTTAATGAAATATTAATCCGTTTTTTTCTGTTGCTTGCAAATATTTACGAATAGAAGTGAAAGGAATAGGTTCTTTACTAGAGTCCAACAAACATCAGACACGCTGTCCCTACCATATCTCCTAATCTAAATAATGCTCATTAGCCTTGGAAAGAGAAGGTGGAGAGGCTGACTGGGGGAAGAGCCGGGAGATTGTCTGACTTTAAATTCCCCTGATATGTTAAAAGATGTTGTTTTCCAGTGTTTCTGCAGAAATAACTTATGGCATTCAAGGACAAAAATCCAAACACTTTCTCTTGGTGGTGATACGTTATAAAGAGGGGTTCAGTTTCACAATGTCCCTTTGGGATGATAGGAAACTCTTGGTATTCACCGTTTAATTACTGGGGGACAGGCCAAGTTGCTGAGAGGTCAGAGGACCCGCAGGAGACCGTGGCATCAGGAGGTTTGATTCCAGCACAAATTCATCTGCTCAGCTGGCGAACAGCGATTGCAAAACGAGTGTTGCTGCTATTAGCAACCTTTGTGAGGCCTTGCCTCCAGCATCCAGTTAATTTTCACCCCGCCCTTGAGATAGAGTTATAAATTGTGTTGTCTTTGGTGGAAGGGATAAGTTTTCAGACAGACTCTGACCTGACTTCTCTGTTGTGGTGGATGGAAGTCTATAGCATTCCAGTGATGTAACTGAGTGATTTGGCTTACACCGATGAGACTCTGACCCATCGGGTAACTGCTGGAAGGCCTAAAGGAAAAAAAAAACTAATTACGGGGAGTTTTTTAGGAGCCAGTTGGACGCTGAGTGGTAAACAACAATCCAGAGGGGCACAGGTGTCCCTCAAGCTGTTTTTCAAGATTAGAGCATCAGACAGCAAACTCCCATCCTCCAGATTCTTGGGTCTTGAGGCTCAGCTAGCAATATTTACAAGGAAAAGATAAATTGGCTTAACAAAACCAAGAAATAAACAGGCAGCATCCCTGATGAAGAGCTGAAGCAGAGATGTCTGTGTGTACAGAGCGTGGCTTTTCAGAAGCTGCTCCTTCTCTGGGGCTGTCACTTCTGAGCTGCTCCTGGTTATCCAAGGAGAGAAGCAGGAACCTCACCTTGTCCTGCTGCATGGGACATTACAGCCTTCATATCTGTAGCTTGTGGATGCAAAATTGCAAGGCCACATTTTTGGGAACGGGACCCAGAGCCTTAGAGGAAGGCCACGCTTTCAAAACCTGTTTCCTCAGCGGCTTCCCCAGCGCTGGCAGCAGATCAAAGCCCAGGAATTCCTGCATGGTGCTGGGACCATTCCTCCCGGCTGAGGTCACACCACTCTCCTCCTTGCTGCTTGGTTTCAGCAGGATGCATTTTCTAAATTACAGGGTGAGATGCAGGCCAGGTGTGAGGGTGAGGATGGGGAATTGCTGCTGCTGGCCCGTGGTGGTGGATGTCAAACAGGTGACAACCACGGTGGCTTCTGCCCCTGCCCTCCCTGGCCCCTGCTCTTATCGGCTCTTCGTGACTCATTTCAAACAGCCTCACATCTAATGTAAGTAGGAATGTTGGGTTTTTAATTGCTTCCAATTCCTTGTAATTTTACTGGAGTCTTGTAGTAGTACTTTACTTAAATACCAGTTTTTTAAATTGTAGAAAAGAAACCCAAAGCTATTAGTTCCTTTGGCACTGGGAAAACCTCTGCGGAGGTTTTGGTGAAAATGACAAAAGTTTCAATCAGAATTTTCTAAAGGCACGTTTCAGTTTTTCAGTGGAAATCCAAATTCTCATATTTTGGCAGTAGAGCTCTATTTGGTACATTTGAACTAATGTTAACTGTTTACAAGATCTTTAGTGTCTTTCAAGACCAAAAGGAGGGAATGTCCTTCGAGGAGAGATGCCCCTCAGCAGAGGACAGGGACACTGGAGGAGCTTGTCTCTCTGCTTTTATTCTGGAGTTTTGGGGAGCAAAGACCCAACCTTTGGACAGTTACGTCAATCCCACCCAAACCAAGGGATACACTGGGGCTCCACTCTTGTGCCTGCAACCTCCATTAAAATATGGTCCTTAAACTGCAGGCTGTGTAGTGCAATCAACATTAGTGCTGCTTTAGTCATCAATATACTGCTATTTAAAGATGACCAATACTTTTAAGTCTCCAAATTATTCATATTAAAAGAGTGTTTCTTTTCCATTTGAGATTCTATGCTGTCATGCAGACATCTCCATAATTAAATGTTTGTTCGACTGTTTCTGTCTCCGGTTAAGTAGACATTAATGGGGAACTTACTAAAAACAGCTGCCAGAAATGTTCCTGTATTTAAACTTCAAAAATATCAGTATCAAATTACAGTGATGATATAAGTCTGATAGGAAATCACTGAAAGAAATTAAGGCTAAATGCTTTTGGATTTGGAGTCATCCGAGATAATTTGTTCCAACGGGTATTTTCGTGACAGTTTTCCTACAGGCACAGCAGAGACCTGTGCTCCACCACACGAGGGGTGGTTTAGCATTTTTAAGCACAAAATCTCTCCACCTACAGCATAAAAGAATAGTACTAAAGGTGCAAAATCAAAGGCCTTAGCATTAGGGAGCACCAAAATAGAAGTCAACTCTGGCTTACTCTTTCTGTATATATCTAATATGGCACAGTATTTAATGCCCTAATCAAACAGTATTTTTCATATAGGAAAAATCACACACTGTATAGACTACATTCACTCTGGGAACAGCTATTCAATATTTCATTTTCTCTTTACTTTTCAATAGGTGGCCTAAGGTTTAATCCAAGCTGGGAGTGGGAGGTCTTATAAACTGCAGCCTTGATAATCTGATCTGATTCTGCATTGTTTACAGACCAGTGCTAATCTAACTTGTGCACTGAATCTGCATACTAAAATTTTTCCTGTGAATTTTTTTGTCTTTAGAATTATTACTATTTTTTTTCCCCTTCAGTAAGAACAGTGTATTTTGATGCAGCGACTGCAGGAGAGGGAACTGCCTGGAGAAACCAGGTCTCCTTGGGTAGATAACCACCTGCACTGGGTTTGTGGTTGCTTGGTGGCTTGTGGCTGGATCCTGCAGTCGTGGGGTGCAGATGGGTGCTTGCAATAACTAGATGTAGGTGGGATTGTCCTAGTGACTGGGGATCCCAAAGGTGCCCTTTTTACAGGCACTACCCAGCCCAAAGCTCTTCTCTGTGATGGGGGATTTCTGTCATCGCAGCATCGCTCTGTCGAGGCTTGTGTCTCTATTCAGCGCTGTGGGGTAGGAGCTGAGCTACACGTTACACAACCTACAAAACAAGCCAGAGGTCCATAACAAAACCAGAATTGGATTAAGTCTTTTGTAACGAGTGGGACCTTAAATGGAGATGTTGTTTGTAGTCATCCCTTTGCTGCTAAGTAGCAGAGAACAAATATTTGTACAACCACCTTCACAACTCCAGTTCACATCAACTGTCTCCCCTCCCTACAACAAACAGCTGCCAAAAAGGTTGGTGCTCTATTAAAGGTTGCTGTGGGTGATTAATGTGCCCACCTCTGGCACCGGTCCTGCACTCAGCAGCAAACACAGCCCGCCAGGGATGAACCAGCTGCTCTGCTCGGCTCCACGGGCAGATCCTCGGCCCCTCTCGAGAGCCGGGACCCCAGCGCAGCCGGCGTGAGCCAGAGCTGCTCTCTGGGCCTTTCTTCTGGCTGATTAGCTGCACAACTTTGCATCCCAAATCCTGCCTTTTGTACTGAAACGTGAAAACACAAACCAAGCAGTTCAGAGTCTCTGTTCCGGTCACAATTTACCCACTGCAACGAGGGTTTGATGAAGGGGGGATGGCGAACAGCATCGTGAAGACACCAGCTCTGCTCATTACCGTTCCAGTCTTGGCACCCGTGAAGGACCGATCAGTCCACGTGGGATTGCATCCCAGTCATCTGCTACTGGTTTTGAAGCTTTGTGAGGATGGGCTCCCAGCTGGGGACCCCCCCACACGAACACTATGCACCCGGTTGTCACTAAAGGGCTGGTGGCAGCATGGGCCGTGGTGTGTCTACACCAAGTTTTGCACACTAGAGAGAGTTCCCAGCTCAGAGGGGAACGGGACAGTGCCCAACCATCCTCCAGTGTTCACAGAGAGGAGGTGGTGAAGCTGTTCTGTTGTCGAAAATGGGCAGGATAACAGGGATGTAGTCTGAGCCCGAACTAAGTGTGATGGAACATGGACAGCCCCAGGGAGCCGTGCCACTCACCTCCAGCCCTGACCTGGCCTAACCCCTGGTGTTCCAGCTCCGAGCCGCAGCTCCATCCTCAGTACAGGAGAACGGTTTGTTTTGATGGCGGGATAATTAATGTGCCTCAGCTCCATAGCTGTAAAATCCCCGGGGAGATGAGGCGTGTATAATTTTTACTGCGCTACAGCCAGGTGAGCGTAACACCATATTCCTACTTGGGGATGACTGTGCTTAGCTACCTGACTGTGAAAACGGCAGCTCTTTTCCTCATTTTGTGGTGGTAAAGCTGGTATCTGTTAACCATCCCACCTGGAAAAATAACACCCAGCTCCCCACAGAGGTCACAGTCAGAAACTGTCAGCTATGGGAAACTTTTTTTTGACACGATCAAGGAATTTGCAATCACTTTTCTTTGTCTGGGACTTCATGCAGCATTGAAGGAGCGGGCCCTGCATTGTGCTGTACTGCAGATGAGGTAGTGAAACTCTTGGGTTTTTTACTAAAAATGGGCTAAAACCAGCGTAGGCTAAAGCCGTCCTTAACCAAGGAACCCCTTGGCTGATGGCAGGTCCTGCTCTGTGCAGAGCAACCCCATCCTGAGGCAGCATCACCGCAAGACACTTGTTGTGATTTAAGGCCTAAGGGCATTTTATACATGCATATTCATCCCTTCATAAAGCAATATCCATGTTTACATATGGCTGCTCCATCTAGTTTATACCCTGATTTCATGAACAGTAATCACTATCTTTTCCTCCTTGGCTCTCCTGTAGCTGAATGGTTCAGTCTCATTTGGGAGCGCTCAGCACTAGCGGTGGATCCATGCACTGAAGCAGCAGCAAGGAAAGGTTTACCGACACTTCTCTCGTATTTCAGTACGGTTTGTTTTATGTTCACTATGGTTTATTTTTATTCACCATTATTTGTGCTAATAATCTCTGCAGATATAAATATAGAGCCATACTGGTTTGTATGTGTATTTGATAGAATAAACTACCTTTCCTACAGATTCTCAATTATATTTTGGCTTCCGTTATGTTTGGCACATTGACATAAGAAGGAAACATTTGCCATTACAGCCCTTTGCAAACATGGTTCTCTTCCAAGCTTTCCGTCTTGCTGCTAAATAAATATGTATGCAAGATAGCATGTGTGTGTTACTGCAAAAGACTATTATTTACACAACATCCAAACCCGTATGAATTCTAATTCACAGAGCAAATATTTTCTAAGACACAGAACTGGTTCTTTAATCCAGCTGCGCTCACACCACCTCCAGGACCAGAAACCCAAAATGTACAGTACAGACCAAAACTGCGTTCTTCCTGCTGAACCTTAAGCATCCAAATAAAGTGCCTCATCACCTTCAGCTTTCAGAAGAAACCAAATCCAACTAAGATCTGAATTTCCCTGGAGGTACTCATCGCTCTCCCTAGGCTGGGAAAGCCGACTGGATTTCTAATCAGGCACTCAAGGCTGGTAAAAGAGAGCAGGAGTGTTTCCGTAGCCAGGAGCTTGGGCTTGAAATCTGATTGAGCACATAACACCCATTCTGGAAGACATTGTCTCACCCGACAAAAAAGGTTCTGTTCTGTCATTTCCATTTAGTGCATTTTCTTCCATTTTGCTTATACAATTGCATTGTCAGTTTAGATACAGCTCCTGGAAGGGAAGCCTTGCAAAGCTGTATATATATTGCAAATGTCTGTGTTTGTATATATACACACGAAAACAAGTGACCTATGGTTTGCCATCTAGATTTGACTGCAGAAATAATAGAGAGGGGAGCAAAGAGTTGGATGATTTGTACCAGCTGAAGATCTGGTCTATATGTTGCAACATACCTCATGCAAAGTAAACATGACCTTGCATCATAAACCATAGGCTGGAGCCAAGAAATAGCTCAGCTGGAGAAGTCACAGAATAAGGAGAGCACAAGCCTGATCAGGTAAGAGAGCTCTGTATCTAAAAACATGTCCTGACATATTTGCAAGAGGAGGCAAGGTATTTTTTGAAGCAGATTTTTTTTTTCTTTGCAACTCCCCAATCCTCTGAGCTCATTAAAATGAAGATACTAATTTCCAAGAGTGGCCAAGAGAGAAAGGTCAAGGAAGGACTTCTTTATAATGTCAATTCTCAAATTACAGCGAGAACAGCAGAGTTTTCATTAAACCACTGTCAAACGATAATTTACTGCATTGTCGAAAGAAAGTAGGACTGCTATTACCTTATATGCAGAAGGTAGGGAAAGAAAAGGCCTGATGATTTGTAGCTTGTGTACAAGTCTGCCTTCTGTGGTGCATGGTCATTGTACAGATCTGCCAGAAATGGGAGCTCTGGTCAACCGAAACAAGGGTCTTGTTCCCAGCAGCTGGGGCTGGCAGGGCAGGAGCGGCCAGCACTGCTGGACCAGCAGCATCACACACCCCTTCTGCACGAGGGATCTCGGGGGGCTTCATCCACAGGACCCCAGTCCCGAAGATGCAAATCTACCCAGAGAATGAGGTGCTTTGCCAGATACTGAAGTCTTCAAAAAAGCAAAGCGGCTATTTTTGCTATTGTATCAAAGCTTAAATAACGCAGGAAAGCCCTGGGAATGCAGTGAAATCTCTGCTGAACAGGACACTCAGTCTCTTAAGGAGGGACTCGAGCTCGAAGGCCAGAGCTGTTGCTACCCACTTTGTATTTTATGGACAGATGTCAGAGGAAGACAGTCTGATTAGACGAATTATCTTAGTTCAAACTGAAACAAGTATTTGATTTAATTCCTTCCATTTCCGCTTGAAAAACGCCGTCTGTCCACTTGAAGCATCCTGACTGATGACTAAGAAAAAACATCACATCGCTCGAGGCCCTCAAAAGGAAAACAAAGCTAAATGCTGTGTCTCCCAGGTGCGTGCTCCAACGACACGCTTTTAGGGCGTGCAGAACTGCAACTGCCTTTGCTTCTCAAAAAAGCTTTCCTCAAATCCCTGGGTCAGTCTGAGGACCAAGACGCTGTCTTTTAACAGTTAATTAGCTGGAGCAATTAGTGGTCGTGTTGTTGTACAAAGAGCAACAAAAGGAGTGTGCAAACCAACAGCCAGAGAGCCGCTGGGCCTGAAACCAGAGATGGATTGCAGAAACACTCAGGCAGCACGTCCAGCAGCCAAATCGTGTCTTGACACGGGCTCTGAAGCGTGGCAGCCAAATATTAATCGTGGTTGTACCCATGCAAATTTGGACCTTCTGTCCTGCATTGCACTTGCACTCATGTCACCCCTGGGTATTTCCACTGAAATCCCATTGAATTACCTCAAGTAACCTCACGCCTGCGGAGGGGAAAGGGGGAGCAGAGCACAGCCCGTCGGCTTTGGAGCTGCTCCACGTTCATGCCCCAGGCCCAAACAGCAGAATCTGGCCCCTGCAAATCCAAAACCTGGAGCATGGAGAGACCAATGATTTGTGGGGAGACACAAAGAGCACACGGTGAGCTGTACCTGCATCCCAGAACATGCTTTCTGGAAAGATGACACGAGTTGCTTTATGCAGTTGGCTGTGAAATCATCTGCCCTGTCTGTGAGCTTCTGGAGACAAGAAAGAGGGTGATCTGAGGTAAGGTGAAGAATGAGAATCAAGCTGAGGTGACTTCTGCATTGAATTAAAGATACTGTAATACAGAGTTAAAACAGAAGCACCTGCAATCTTTATACAACAACCTGTAATTATGTGCACAAAGACACGTCTCCCAGTGTGTAGGTATATGCATGCATTACACATTAATATGGGTGTGACAACCAAAGAAGCTGATATAGTTGCTTTTCTTTCCCTATTATCTTTTATTAGGAGATACGCATTAGGATTGTTTCAATTTTTGAAATCCATGGCAAAACATTAAAGCGTTTTCTGACTTCCCCACATGCCCCTTGCAGGAGCCTGTGCTGTGCCAGCAGCCAGGGCTGTACCTACAGACCTATTTATCTCTCTGAAACCTGGCAGCCTTGCCCTGCTCCAGTCATCTCGGGCACCTGCTGTCCCCACCCCAGGGTAAAGTCACCATCAGGCACACAGTGAGTTTTAAGCCCAAAGTGCCCCTTTGAACTCCAAGCTTATCTGAGCCCTTGTTGCCTTCTTGTGGGTTATTCTGCGAGTTTGAGGTGGACATGATCTGGCTGATGGAGGTTTATCCGCTAAGACAGAAAAGCTGGTGCCTCGTAGGAGCAGAGCTAATCTGATGGGGTAGCGCTTAGATCAAACGAGAGCTGTAAAACGCTTCTGACCCAAGAGGATGCTTTCAAGTCCTGCCCTGAACAGGAAGCGGTGACAAGAAGCCGCCCCATGCTTGCAGCACTGCGATGCACTGGTCCCAGCGAGGTCGGGCTGCGCATCGCGGGGTCCGGGCCCTGAGCACACACAGGTGGCTGCTGAGCCCCAGCTTTCAGTCCACCCATCTGCGCAGGATGGGAAGTAGCTGGAGATCAAAGGTGCTCTCTGCGTCGCAGACAGGCGGGAGTGCAGCTGTACTCCTGCCTGGAGAGGAAGCAATAGCAAAAGGCTGGACTTAGTCCAGTCCAAGTAGGAGCAAGACTTCGCTAAGCGTAGAAACAAAGAGAGGTGCTTCACCCTTGTGTGATGAGGGCACAGCCTGGCCTGAAGCCATTTTCCTTCATCCTTCTCATCTAGTAAGCATGCCTTGACTTCTGCTCTGAAGAAATTGAAATGATCTGGCTTCTCTAAGGTCTGCTACTCCAGGTTACCCCATAAGCTTCCCAGCAGAAAGGGCACAGAAAAACCGCAGCCACAACCCGCCTCCTCCCGAGCAGCTGTTGAACACAACAGGAAAGAGCCGCCCCACAGCCTGACCCGGCTTTGAAGCTCTGCCCTGCGGGACACGCTGCAGTAACCCGGGGGAAGCTCTAACAGGCACCGCTCACCCCCCCGCTGCTGGGACCTTTCTTTGCCCTCTTGCTGCAGTAACATAAAAAAATAGAACCTCAAATTCACCCAAAGCAGATGAAGCAGACACAGCATTTTCTGTTTGCAAAAGGGGAAGGGCAGCAAGTCCATCTGCAAAACCATTTGCCATTAACCAGCCTGCGATAGTGTATTACATTCTCCTAATGGCAGTTGAACTGTCACCCCAAGAAGCAGATGGAGTTTTGTAACATTGCGAGCACAAAATCAGGAGGGAACCCCTGGGATCTGCCACATTGCAAAGCTTGCAAGACAAAGTAAGTTGCAGGGAAAGAAAACAGGTCCTTTGTCCCTTCAATTCTATAGAGGTAAAAAACAGGAGAGCAGCATGTGTCCTCCCAGGCCAAATAACCCTGCCAAGACAGTTGCTAAAACACAGAGACATGACAATGATGAGCTGTATCTTCTCCTCCAGTTACGGCTTAAAGCTCCCACTTGTCTAAGCAATGCTCTAACCTCTACCACAACAAACTGATAAAAACCTCCATCCTCCCAAGAAGCTCTTAAACACCAGTACGTTTCACAAATAAGTGTCCCAAGGATGTGGTGTTAACACTTCACAATTATTTTGCCCATGCCAGAATGAGTTAAGGTGGGAGTCTGTCCTGGCTTTGAATTTCCTGGCTTTCCCCTGTCTGCGTCACGACATAATTCTTTCCAGCCAGCCTTTTCCTCAGATGTTCAGAGTTAGCGTTGGGACCTCTGCCAGCTCTCCTTCCCAAAACAAACATGGAGCCTCCTGATGCCAAAGGTTTGCCTTCTATTCAATACCCCAGGGACAAAACACTTGGCTTTAAGGGCGCTGCCCTGATTTTCAGTTCTGCAGATGTATATAAGTAAAAATGCAGCTTTATAGAGCCTTGTCCGCACTAGAAAAGACTCAATGGCATGTCCCTACAAGCTGTCTCTCTCCATTAACTCTAAATAGAGCTTCAATTAATTAAGGAGGTTATTTGCCAAGTTAGTACACATAGTTTCAGCACGCAAAACAGGGCTTATTGTCAAATTACTTTTTCCTGGTGTAATCGTGTCTGCATCAGAGTTTTTGCTAGTGATAAAAACACCTACCCATTGTTAAACCACCCTGGTTCCAGTGTAAACCTGGCCTAAAACTATTGCCCTGAAAAGTGAGAAAACACCATTCCATCTCAGTGAAAAACTTCTCTTTCCCTCCTGTGTCCCTGGGTTCGCATCTTATCTGCCATTATAACCTGCGCGCTTTGCCTGGAGGGCTGGAAATTGCAGAGCTGCTGGTGGCTGATGAGAAATGATTCAATGGAAACATTGCTGTGAGCCCTGTGGGCAGCAAACCACATCCCCGCGATGCTCTGAGCAGGGAACAGACTGAAATTCAGACAGAACCTTTCTCTCTGCTAAGGGACGTGTCCTTCAGGCTCAGGACACGTGAAGTGTCTGTGGTCCNAAGGAAGGAAGGAAGGAAGGAAGGAAGGAAGGAAGGAAGGAAGGAAGGAAGGAAGCTTTCCCCTTTTTGAGGAAACAAGCATGTGGCATGTCAAGTCTGTGCTAAATGTGCACCTGAGAGGGGAAGAACACGCAGAGAATAGGAAAGAAATCTCCTGTAATAAGCACTATTAATTTGCTTCCATCAAGTGCTGGCTTTTTTCATTGTTGTTGGGGAGGGTAAACAGTACAGGGCTACACCAAATGAACACAGCACGTGCAAACGTTAAATCAAGTGCTGCTACTCAGAGATATTTTTTCAATCCACCTTTATGCTTGTTGGATTTGATTTATGAATGCCCAGTTTCCAGCAATAAACTTGCAGCAGCTCACATTAACTCCTCAGAACGTCATGGCCTTTGTTGTGCCATTTGAAGGCAGCATCGGGGGAAGGATGTGCCCGATTCCTGCCTCCCCTCACCTTTCTTGAAAGGTTTAGACCTAGAATTGGCCCAAATGTGTATATTTATTTTATTTAAAATAAGTGGTTGTGCTAAAAAAAAACCCAAAACTAATGAAGTTATACAAAAATATTGATGATTTAGGCAATATCATTAATACAAATAGAGGTGGATGCTCAGCCTGTATTCTTTCCTCATGCTGAAGTCGATAACAGTTAAGTTCAAATTCACTGTATTTTTAGGGTAATGAAGCACTATACTGTGGGCCAAATAAGTTTCGGTACTGAAGGAGTGCAAAATATGGGTGTTCAAACAATTTGTCCAAGTCTCCTGTGTGCTCAGGAAGAGACACAAATATATAATAATTCTTAATTAACAATATCTCGATATCCCTGCCCACGAAAGGATCTCGTGTTCCTTCATAAACATTAATGAAATCAACCCAGCATCCCAGTTGTGTAACAATTATTGCTGCCATTAACAGATGGAGAAACTAGGGCACAGTTTCATTGCCCACACAGAGCATCTGCTGCAGACCTGGGAAGAGACTGAACTGTCCACAGCCTGGGTTGAGCGACCAGATGCTGGATTCCGATGCCTCCTGACAAGTATCTGCCCCAAAAAACTACAACCAGATTGTCATGTTAGGGTAGAAATGCCTCTTTGAAAGGTTAATGTCAAACAGTGTCATTCTTAGAGGGGGAAACTAAGCAGCAGCATCTCCAGGGAAACCAGCACATGTGAGAAGGAGGGAGCGAGAAGACAAAACTAGGAACTGGAACAGAAGCTAGAGATGGCAGCTGTTCTCGTTTTCCCATTTCTGTTCATATTTGTGGTACGATTTTTGCTTGTTAAGTTCGCTAGCTTTCTGCTATGAATGTGTTTACAAACAATTAATTTGCTTTCTGTCCCTCAAGCATGAAGGACCAGATCTCTACCTCAGAGTCCTCCCGGGCAGCACAGCCACCAGCAGACTCCAATGTACATCCCCATCCTCCACACCTCCCTCGTGTGTGTCCTCACCACAGCTCTGGCTGTCATTTCACCCACCACTGAAATGCAACTATTTTGGGTTCATGCTGCAGGAGGCCCCTCGGGATCATCACCAACACACACATGTTTGCTTTCAACACCCACACCCTGCGTGGCGGGACAAATACAGCACAGGGAGCCCTTGGGAGAGTCACAACATCTTTTGGACTGGAGCAGGAACAGGAGACACAGGTCAATGCTTTGCCTTATAAAAAATACAGAAGTAGCTTGAGAGACGTGGGCCTGCATTTATTTTTAACCCCTCTAAAAGATGGCACACTGGGCTGTAGGGCCCCCCTAAGCACGAAGTATAATAGTATTGGCTTATGGCTGGATGAACAGTATTTCCAATTAAACACCCAATATAAATTCCTACCTCCTGGCGTTCCCACTGAAGTGCCAACATCGTGCAAGCTGAATAGCTGATAACACAAGGTGATGCAGTTCTAGGCAGTAAAAAATATTCTTAAGCTCTTCTTAGAGCCAAGGGGTTTGACTTGGACATGCTATTGTGCTTCTATACTTAGCAGTATCAGAGGATGAGCATTTGAAAATAAGAACAATGTGATTAAAAAAAAAAAGTGATAGAAGATTTATTCCTTTTCAAATTCAAAGAAAAAAAAATCACTGCATGGGAAGGAATTTTCCCTTCTGAATATGGGTTAGTCTGTCTGGACTAATCCTCTACTCATATGTGGTGGCTTATTAGGGATTAAAAAAAAAAAACAACCTCAAGGCTTAGACAGTATATTTACAGTGGAACAGGCTCACATGAAAGATATCTTTTCAGTGAACTTAATGACACGTTTGACTTGAATTAATGTTGGAGAAATCCAGAAATCTGGTGTTTGGTTGGTTGGTTGTGTTTTGTTTGTTTGTTTTTTTGTGTTTTTTTCTGTAAAACCCTTTAATAAAGGCTTTACAGAAGCAGCAATACATAACTTTAAAAGGGCACTAAAGCCAATTGAAACCAAGCCAGTGCAGACTGAATCCCTGCTTCCTGCAGAACAGCAATAAATCCTCCCACTACCACTCAGTTCCCTTCAAACCAAAGAGCTACAGATCATCACACAGCCACGATGACCATAGCTCACCCAAAGCAAGTGTCTTAAGGCTGTGTCCATGGTTTCCCTGGTGTTCAATTTCTCCGCTCTAGCATCTCTTTGTTGGAGCGTATTTCAGTTTGCTCTCTTTGAGCCTACTGGGGTTAGTTCACAGAATGTAATTCAAGTGCCAGTTTTATAGTAACCCCCTTATGAACCACACAAATGTCTAAGAGAGAAATCTCAGTGCAGAGGGCAGAACAGCTGAGAAAATTAACATGAAGCAGAGACACACGGAGCAAAGCACAGTGGGAACAAGAGCTGCCCGAGGGTGCCCCATAAGCCAAGGGCAGAATAGGGAAGAGGGCGTGTTTCCTAAATCCTTGTCTATCATCCGACGCTCTGCAACTCATACTGCTTCTGAATACACAGTAACACAATTTTTACCAACATCTTACTCAGTTGCAAATGGCGCCTATTTCAAAACAGTATTTCTATGCTAGATATCCAGGTCTTAAAATACTGCCTAGTCCTCTAGGAAAACATATCAACAGAGGCACAGTCAAGATGAAGCAAGGCACAAAACTCTGATGGACCAGTGATGGAAGAGCCAGATGCAGAGTACGTGCAATGACCTGCACGAGTGCAGTTTCACTCAACAGCCTAACGTCCCAGCACCTTCCCAAGCTGCCAGCTTGGACCAGAGCTTGCAAGATGCTCCACATACCTCCACCTAACACTAGGAGGAAGAAAACCAGCAAGATGTGGAAGAAACTTGTTAACCAAAAAGGCCTTTAGGTTATAGCTTCCCAAATCATGTGAAGAACAACAAGAGATGTTGCGGATAATGTTAGATTTACTGGAGATACAATAACAGCCTTTGTGTGGCCCAGGTGGAACACGGTAGAGCTGATGGAGGGCTCAGGGGTGGGAGGCAGGGTCAGACACGTGGAGACACACATTGAAGGCCGGGATGTCGGTCGCACTTGCTGCAGAGGGTCACAAATTCCCGTTTCAGTGGGGCAGACAGCGGTGATGACTCATGTATATCACATTACTGGTAAATTCACCCCAGTTCACGCTTTCCCTTGGGCAGGAGGCATTGTACCCAGCTTTTCCAGGAAGCATATTGTATCCTGTCAGGGGATTTGTGCAGGGCAAAGGGTGCTCTGCCTTGTAATAGCAGAGCTCGTGTTTTTCCTACAGAAAGTAAGTGCCAAGACAGGCTTGGCACTGCCCTCTGGGGAGCTTACAGACAACATGGAAAGTATTAAATTCTGATGGGAGCAGCATCTGGCTTCTATCAGAAATGCACTATCTCTATCCTTTTAAAATCCTTAGCGTTTCTTTCCTCACTGGAGAGATAAACAGCCCGCCAAGGTCATTTGTGCTCTGCCGCCTGAGGAAGATGTGCCGAGGCTGCAGGGCAGCACGGCTCGGCCCATCAGGGTGGGATGCTTTGAACAACACTGTGTTCCTGCAAAAATAACAGTGCTGAGCACAACGCAAGATTAAACCAAGGCCCTTCTTCAGTGCCAGAGTAGATAACAGCGTCACTGCCTCTGACCGCCAGTGGGCTGCAAGGCAGCAGCAGCATGAATGGAAATCAGTCTCTTTATGGATGGCAGGCAGGGCTGCAAGCCTGTATTGATGCAGATCACCGCCAAACACAAAATGACCTCCTTGGCAATGGCATCGTATCAAATAAACTGGCATCTCAACTTACCTTGTGAACGCGATATCCTTTTGCAAACGGAGAGTAAACATAGCAGATGAGGCAAGGTGATCAGCAGAAACCGGAGCTCCGAGGCAGGGTCCCCTTACACAACAGTAGTCCTTTTCCCCGGCAGGTCGGAGGAGTTTTCGTAGGCAGAGACGAGCCCCTTTGCCCAGCGGGTGCCGGGGGAGCCCTGCTGCATCACCACCAGCCGGATCGGAGGCTGGGTGTCCGCAGGGACCTCGGGAGCATACTCCTTGCTGGGATCCTTCCCCCTGCAGTCATAAAGCACGCAGGAGATCAGAAAAACCAGAAGCAAAATAACATAACTAGCTACCAGAATGATGAGATTCAAGGTAACAGGGTCAATCTCCAAATAAAACTCCATTTGGTCCCATGCTATTGAGTGCAAAGCCGGAGAATGAAGTTTCATATGCACGAGTGGGCGACCGCTAACTGATCAGAATAGATGTATTGGCTTTGCGGTAAAAATACATTAATCCTCAGGTCTCCTGTAGCAATGGATTTCCCCGAACTGGATGATTAAAGCAGCTCAGTTTAATAACTTAAGCGCCTTCTTTTAATGCCACATTGCCTACAGTGGCAGAAGCTAAATTTGAATGCTATATTGACAGGAAAACATCCCCCTTGCTCAGGGACTCTTTCCTTGATGGACAGGTTTCCTCTAAGGCCATTTTGCAGAACTACCCTTCTACAACTGTTTTTTGGCTCATGGGCTGAAAAAAAAAATGAGCTGTGTAATTAGTAAATGAATGCAGAAATAAATTAGGAGAAAGTAATTGCAAGATAACTTTTATCAAAATCTAATAAGCCTGGTTCTGATCTCAACTAAGAAGTTTTTGCCCTGCCCCAGTGCTATAGGAAGGTTTTTAAAGTGAATTAAAGACTTCTATTACCCAGTTCCATGTGTGGATTACTGGTACATGTCACACCACAGTATCACAAGCTGCCCAGCCAGTCCTCGCACAAATGAGCTGTAGGAACCTGCTTCCCACAGGCTGCTCTGTCCCCTTTGAGTCTCCTGCGTGTAAGAAGGTGCAACATGACTGGAGCATTTCTGTAGCCTTGGCACCACCAATTTGTTTTTCCTATGTGCATCCTCTGCTTGCTAAAAAGAAAAAAAAAAAGGTGAAATTTGTAATATAGCTGTCCCCTGCCTGTGGCTGACCACCCATAAAACGGTAAGTACTTTTTGCGTCTTCCAGATTTATATCCCTGAAGCTGATGAGTGAGTAGGGACACACATATAGCTGCCATGCATCGCCCATACAGCGCTTCCTTGTTTCCCTAGAAAACTCTGCTAGAGAGACCACCCGTCCTCCAAAAAAAAGAGATGTACCAGTGTGTAAGATACCAGGAAGGCAGATGGGAAGGGCAGGAGGTGATGCTGATGAGCACCACAGACCCTACGTCAGCATCCTTGCTGCTTCCACGCAAAACTCCAAGGTTTTGGTCAGCATTACAGCGCAGCAGGGTTTTAGGAAGAGATTAGGCTGTCCCAGCTCTTAGCGCTGCCAGAGCTGTGGAAAAGGGCTTTACGTGTCAGCGGGAATCCAATCCGGCACGTCTAAGCTGTGAGTAAGAAATATGCCATGGGGCCATCCTCAACACATGCCACTCGTGTTAAGGCCAACATCATCTGCCTCCCACACCGTCTGCCCTCCTGGCTCTCTTGAGCCAAGAAGTTTGTGTTCAGAAGCCATCCCAAGGCCAGCGCTGCGGGAGCTTGGCAGGGAGGAGGGAACCCACAGAACCAAGGACACATTTACGCCACCCTCACGTTGTGTATCTGTTGCACATCACGTGCCGCATCCGAACAGAGCGGGCATTTGGCTGTTCAGTGCGGTTGAGATGAGGATGAGATTTTCCAAGACAGGCCAAGGCTTCTGATTGCACACTTCTCCTCCAAAGCAATGACGACTGGAGCTGGGACCTCGTTTCAGTGCTCGTTGGGAACTGAAAGTCTTTTCAAAATCCCTCAAACACATAAACACCTTTGAAAGGTCATAGTGTTTATGGTCTTAAATTCAATCATGTTTCACTACAAAAAGTTAGTACCAAAGTAATAAATACTATGTAGTTCACGTGTTGAGAAAGAGACGGGATTTTAAACTAGTCCTGGATTCTGAAAACTCAGCACTGTTCTTGCAAAAGAAGGTTTAGGGGATTTTTCTCCCTTGCCTTTATGGAGTATCAGCACGTTTGCCAAACCTGAATTGCCTCCTCTAAAGCCCTCCACTCTAGTAGCTTGGTTTCAGATTTCTGTCTAATATTGCAGCTGGGAGATACATGACATGAAGTGTTTAATTTAGATAGGCATCAAGCCAGGTTTTAGGGGGACTTTTCAAAAGGTAAAATCAGGGGCTAGATTACTGCACCACCTTCTGTGCTGCTGCTGACATGGTCTCTAGGAGAGAGAAAAGCCTCCGCCTTTCTACATCTCCACAGCTTCCCAAAACACTGCTTTGGAGTGAAAATATATTCTGCTTTCAAAACACCTCCTGAAGGCTGCACCCAGGGCCTGGTTTACAGCAAGAAGATCTTGCATTTATGCTTTTATTGTGTTCCCAGGAGCTGGGGCTGCTCACAGCAGCCTGTGTCTGGAGCCAGCGCTGCAAACTGCCGGGCTCGATTGGCTTAATTGCGGTGTCATGGCTAAAAATAGCCCCCGGGAAATAAACCTCCTCAATCCTGGCGCAGTGAGAAAGAGCAGAATATGGATGACAGCACCCCCAGCACATTTCAAATAGAATAGCGAATGGACTGAGACAGGGTATCTGAAATGACAGACCTACCTCCTGGGTAGCACTTTGTCCTGCCCTGTCCCCCAGCTGGGGACAGCGAAGGTGGGCACTCACAGCCTGCGGCAGCTGCCACGTCCTTCCTCTTCCTCATACAAGAAGACAATTTCAGAGGGAAACTGCAGAGATTTAAGGGCACTGGCGAGAAATCTGATGCGACCAGGAATCAAACTCCAGTTACTCCAATACCTACCAGTTCAAATCTTAAATGCTCAGAGCAAACCCAATGAAAGCAGATTTGCTATGCACATCGTGTGCTGATACCAGTGGCAGAAACATGGTCACTGAGCTCCTCTTTGGGGACACCTCTGGGGTGCTACAAACACTTGCTTGAACAGTGTTTGGTGTTTGTAAAGGGGACACACACAAGCATGTTTAGCATGTGGCTTTTGGGGTCTTGTCTTCCCCCAGCACGAGCTCCGCTGGGGTGCAAGAGGGCTCGGAACCCCCCTTTGCTCTGTGTACAGAAGTGGCCTGTCCTGCAAGAATCCATTCCCCCAGGTCTCCTATTGCCTATTTTCCACAGCGCAGGAAGCAATGTAATACATTTGAGGGCTTCAGCGAAGCAAGACTGGGATTGACCCAGATATAACGCGGGACAAGGGACAGGCAGGAGCCCAGCGGCACACACCTCAGTTCGCAGCACCCAAAGCAAACTGGACGAGGTAGTCTCATGACTTAGACCTCTGTTTTTCCCCACAGGCCCTTTTGAGCTCAGGTTTTGTTCGCTCCTCAGCAGAGCACTCCCCGGGCTGACCACACGCCGGAGCTGTTGCTTTCCTAATGAAACCCAGAGCAGCCTCAGCGCTGTGCCCAGCACAGGACCCCACATCTCAAGAAAACTCCCCTGTATGAGGTAGAACACTAGGAAGGAGAGCTCTACTTTTTTGAGCTGTTTTGGTCAGTGGTGTCACACTTTTGCCAGCATCTGAAGCGAGCGAGGAGTTTCCACTGTTGTTGGTCAAGGTTTATATGCTACTCTTTCTCAGGAAGCACTTGAGTGCAGCGGTTAAACCATTTTCTGCTTTAGAGGTCTATTTGTTATCTGTTTGATCTCCACGGCACTAGAAAACAACTATTAAAACGCTGGTTCTGAGAAAGCAATAGAAACACAAGATTAAGGATGAAAAGGAAAAATACAAAATAGCCATTATGATACAGAACTAGTCTACTTAGACATTTGTATCGCAGCTCCCTCCTGGGACCCCAGACCCTCTGATATATTAGTAAAATGTCTGAGACTATGAAAATCCTACAGAACTGACAGAGACAGCTGGCACTTGAGGTTAAGCACATGCTGAACCATGCTGAAAAATGTCAGAAGCTCAAAACAAAGGCCGAAGTCTTACCATATTAAGCATTGCTCATGAATATTCCCTGCACATCTTCAGCTCCTTTCCCTAAAAGCTTAGACACTGTTGCTACCACTGCACGAAAAACACTTCTCAGCTACAGCCCTTTGTACCCAGCAGGGCAACATACTGACTCAAATCCAATTTCCTTTATCTGCAAATCATCTTACTAGAAAAGTCTCAGCTGGAGAGGATTTGGTCCTCAGTGAAATGAAGCCAGTCACCATGAGGTGGCAGATGCTGATCAGCTATTTTTCTGGTTGCTATTTCTTTGTCTCAGGGCTCCAGGTGAGATATATCTCTCAAACGCATGGCCCAGCTGGGATGTATCAAACAGAAACGGGGTGCTGATGTTCCCTCCTACTGGAGCTCCCTGCTGAAGGGCTCTGCTGACATCAGGGCTGGCTCTATTTGGTGCTGCAAGAAGCAAAACCCCAAAGGATCTGATTTTGTGCTGTGACATTTGCTTTGGATTTGGGTTTTGCAAGCAAAAAGTTAAAGAAGTGTGCACAAGTCCAGGATGATGCATGACAAACAGACTGGGGGGTGAGAGAGCTTGACCTCTATGATTCTGTGACCCCAGCCAGTGGGTTCATGAGGTGTGACAGGTGACTCCTTTTCACCATCTCCAGTAGGATGTAATGCAAATGACGAGAAGTGTTCATATAGAATTGTTTAAAATGTAATGGATATTTTTGTTAAACGGGAAGACAGATTTGATGTGAAAACTAAAATTCATTATCGCTATAACTTCATCAGTATAACTAGGCTGATATCAACAGTCAGTGTTTAGTCAGTCCACTTGTCCTCGGCTGCTTGAGGAACAGATGCACATGTAAATACCTTCTCATTATTAAGGTGAAATGACTTAACAGAAGGAAGAACGCTAAAATGTTTGATATTGAATGCAAGTCTCCTGGAACGTGTCATGCATGGGTAAAGCAGACTCAAATTGGGTTTGATTCTGCTGGAGCTGGGCTGCTCGCTTGGCTTGTCTTCTGCCCCGTAACATCTTCTGCAAGAGCTAATCAAGAGAATGCAGATATGAAATCAGAATGACATAGACATGGTTGCATCGAATTCAGTGAATCTCCCATCTGAGTTTACTATCAAACTCGAAGTTACGCTCTGTAAGGTCTCCATCCTTTCCACTGTTCTGGGTTGCTGCACAGACAACCTTAGACAAGCCTTTAAGGAAACACTTCCCTGATTTCCCTGGCACTGAAGTACATGCTAATATGCTTTGCTGAATTGGGATGGATTTAGGCACACACAGCGTTCAGCTCGGGCATATGTGTTTAGCTGAACTTGGGCTATTAACTACATTGTGGCTGCCAGAAATACAATTATTAAAATAGGTTGTAAAGCACTTAACATGAAAAATCACAAAGTGAGAGCTATAGCTTCTTGTTTTAGAGCACTATGGCTTCTTGTATTATTGCTTATAAAGATTAAAGGCTATATATCCTTCCTCGTGCCCAGTAAGTTGGGGTTTTGCAGATCTGGCTCACTTTGACTGGAGCAGCCGGAGCATGTTAGAAAGAGGCAATTGGTGCACGAGAGCTGGGGGTGCGCTGGGGACAGAAACTTCTTCACTGACACAACTGCAGCCTGGAAGAGGAGAACAGGCGCTGGATCCCTTTGGTGACCTTCCAGAAAAGCCAGGTGCTAAAGGCATCCAGGAGAAACTCCAGTGCCCAGACTGGGAGAGGGAAGATGAGCAACCGAAGGCTCCGACTTTCGGCAACGTTGCACACCAATTTCTGCCATTGCTGCTGAACGGCTCCCCGGTTCTGTTTGGCACAAAATCTGTACGTCTGTCCTCAGGGTGACATGCGGGTGTTTGCCTCTCTTTCTGTTTGCCTTGAATAAACCTTCAGTGGGGCGGGATGTAAGGAATACATCACTATTCCTGGGGCATGTTTGAGTGCTGCTGTGATCGTGTTACAAATCTGCAGGCAATAAATCAGCTTTGCTTCTGAATTCAATCTGCTTTTTCTTGATTCGCTTTCAAGACTCTGCTACCTTGGGACAACTGGCAACACGTAGCTACTTTTCAAGGAGCCAGGGGACTTTTGTGAGCTGAGAATGGTGGAGGCTCTTTGCCCAAGCGTGCAGGTTTGCAGGCAGGATAAAACGCGAGTCACCACGGTCGCGTCTCTGCAAAACCAGTGGTCTCCAGCTCTGCGTCCTGACCGCTGCTTTCTTGAACACAATGGTGGGTGAAGACGACAGAGAGGGTTTGGATGGTGAAAAGAGGAAGGATTCTCTAAAATCTGCCTGAGAAGGTCTTGCAGAGCTCTCTGCTTGATTAAGCTGAGGTGCAACCAGAGAGAAACCCCCCACCCCGAGGTTTCCTGAAGCAGCTTTTCTTGTTTGTTTTGATTTTTCAGGCTCCTCTCTAGAATCTCTGCAAATCTGTGTCACATCATGTGTGAAGGCAGCAAATAAACTGAACTCTGAATTTAACTTTTTCAGGCGTTTTCAGGGAATACAAGCCTCCCTCAAAAGAGGATACTTGAATACCAGTCGGACACCTGGTGAACAAACCAGCTGTTCACAGCTGTTCTTTCCATCTCTCTTCTTCATTGTTTGCAGAAACAATGAAGTGATCGAGGACTAAGAGGGTTGAACTGATGAAAAAAAAAGAGACCCAAGTGCCAAGCTCTTTAGTGCTCTTTGTAAAACCCAAATAAATGGAAAAATAAATCAAGCTTAGACATCAACAGGAAATTGAAAAGTTACATCAATGGAAGGACAGAAACATACACGTCAATCATTTGGCTGGAGATGTTGTGGTATAAACAGATTTTTATCACATATAGCTCTCTATTCAAATAATTATGTCCTAGATTTCTTTTGTAAAAGTACACAGAATACAATTTTGCCAACAAGCCTCTGGGAACAAATATGAAAAAACAGAGCAAGACTGGCTTTGCTGTCCCCCATTTCAAGCTCACAAAGTTTTTAAAGCATCAGTTTAATTTAGAAAAACAGAAAAGGCTTACACCTAATCCTCAGTCAAGGCTGCAGGACTTGTTTGATGCCTGCAGCGAGGCACATGCCTACATGGGGGCTGGATCAGATGACCTTTAAAGGTCTCTTCCAACCCAAGCTATTCTACGGTTCTATGTTTCGCTGAGTAGAGATGGACTCCTTGAACTGTGCCGTTCACGCTGTGTTCAGACCTAATCCGCGTTGTCACCTCTCTTTCCCCCACTTCACAGCAACCCACGTTTCTTTCAGTTAGTTCATTTGCCCGCAGGGCAAGATTAAACGTGACTGCAGCCTGTCACCACCCCAGTGTCCCAAGCTCCCATTCCCGTCGCTGCACCTCAAGGTCAGCCTGGCGTCACTTCCATCGCAGGGACACGGTCCCACGTCATGGGAACCACGCTACTGCCAGCCGCCCTCGGGCGCCGATAACCGGCCCTTGAGGACAAAGCCTTTGCCTTCCTTCTGAGATGTAAGATATCGGGATACAAACAGTAATAAATAACTGATGTGTCTGTCTGAACTGATTCCTGTTCCCCTGCCTCACCCACTTCCACTCTGTTTACCACCAAGCTTCTCTTTTTTTCCTCTGCTTCTTCCACCTTTTTATTTTGTATTCCCAAGACTCCAGTCTGCAGCAAGGGGCTTTTCCTGGGAGTTTTTAATCTCTAACAAGGAGGGAACCGTGTCCCCGTGCTGTCGGGAGTTGTGGGCCTCTGATCTCCTCCTTCCAGCCTTGCTCCTGACACTTGGGCTCTCTCTCTTGTCTAGAACCCATCAGTTATACTGCAGTCAGTCCTCCCATGTTCCTCAGGTTTCTTTCTTGGCACCAGGCACCGTTCCCTGCTGCAAATTTAGCCCCAATCATTTTTGCATTGTTCTCTCCAGGCCACTATCTTATCGTTGCTGCATTGTTCCTTTTTGGCTTCCTCTGCGGTTTCTATCTGTTTTCTGCTCTTTGTGTATCACTGCCGCCTGAGCTTCAGTCAAGATTTGATGTCATTCATCAGACATATCGCTACTGCTAATTCATAAAGTTCTGTTTTCGCTCTGTTCCTGTCAATGTGTTTCAACCTCTTCCAGTGAAAACTCAGCTGAACTCAAGTCAAATGTTTCCTTCAACTGACCAAAAAGCCTTGAGCTGAAGCAGAAGTCCAGGTGGTGGGAATGTAACCACGAAAATGTTCACAAGCACAACATGAAATGAGGACTTGTTTGCCCTGAGCTTTCCCCAGAGCCTAGCTGGATGAAACCCCTGTGATGCTCTACTACAGACCCATTTGTGTGAACTCCTGCCAAAATACTGTTCTGTTTTGAAATCCGGTGCTGCTTAGAGTTTTATAGGATTTGTTGAAAAATCGCTTCAATAGCCATAGTTCTAGTTGCGCTCTACATTTATACTTCAGGTTGCTTTTCCATAGAAATGGCTATTTTAACACTTTTCTATATTGATAGGATATGAATGAGATCCACTCCAGTCTAGAACTGAAGTTGAAATTTAGAGATCAAAATAAGTTACGACCCCACAAAAATATCGCCAGATGTCTACATCAGCACATAAATATGCTCTTGGGCTGAGAATGACATCTACTTTCAATTTAATATTACAAGCCTGTCTTTTATCTAATATTTTGCGGCTCTTGCTCACAATTTTCCTCAGATAATCAATAAACGCTTGGAACAGAGATGTTCTAGCCAAATTGTTAGCTGTGTGCTGTCTCTGACTGCGAGTCGATGCATTGCACACAAACTCAGTGCAGAGACATAAACAAACCAAAGGAAAACTTGGTGCGATGTGAGACTGGTACACACCAAGCCCTTCTTTGGTGTCACCTCCCTAATCGCACTTCAGCTGCATGGGGGCTACATCTGGGCAGCGATGGCTGAAGCTCCTGATGGTGAAAAGTCTGGACTCCACCATCAGTATTGTCCTAGTTTGGGCAGTACCTCAATAAACTAAGTGCAGCCAAGTGTTGTTTTCATTCTTATTCTGGAAGATCAGCTAATTAGGGAGCAAAATAATATTCTCATGCTTGGCAACTACTTTTGGCTTTGAAAGATTTAATTATTTATTTATTTATGGTCAGACAATATGGAGACTCAGTGCTAAACTACACAAAACAAATTAAATATCCAATTTCAAACAGTTGGCTCTGGTCTGGAAGCACTTCAGTTGACTGTCGTGATTCAAAGGAGAAAAATAATTTCATTTTGAATACTGTAATGCTTTTTAAACAGCACATTGGCTGACCCATCCTGGACCATGACCTCAAGAGCTTCACATGCATATTTTTGAAAATAAGGCTTGTGCTTCGCCTCATCAAACAGATGCTCAAGCTTCACAGCTGCAGTAAGGAGAGAGGAGTTGCCCATTCACCCCTTGACATCGTTTCAAGGGAGACACAGAGGTCTAGAATGACCCACGCTGGTGTGTTGTCCCAACCCAAACTGCATGGCCCTGAATCACCAAGCAGCGTATAAGAAGCTCCAGAGCAGACATGGACAGTTTTTCAGTGACGAAAGGCCACTTGGATGAGTGTGCGTGTCTGTAAGCGTACGGATTTAAAAGTCAGATTAATGTAGAAAAAGCATGGAGGATTTATCTTTTTCGCAGATACAGCAATTTTGGTTTAGGGTTTTCCATACATCCCACCACTTTTTTGAGATCCTCTCTCCTTTCTGTTGAGTACGTGTCTGAGATGGCTGTTTCCAAGGGCAGGGGTCGGTCCCCCACCGATGAGCCTGCCTTACCCCTCCTGTTGGAGGAGCAGGGAAGGAGAAGGGCTGAGCCACCATGTGCTGGGACTGATCTGCATCTGAGTGCTTGGAGGCAAGGCGAGCACAGCACAGCAAGGAAGGGGTGTGCAGCTCCATGGGTGGTAGCTCCATCTGGGTGACCTGACCCGGGCCGCAAGGGCAGAGAGCCACATCTGCTGTGCTGAAGGCCATCACAAGCTCGAGGCTGTGCTCTGTGACACCCAGGTGTGTTACATCCCCAGGTCTTCTGTGGCAAAATCTGCTGCCATTGGAGGCTGACAGAACAAAGCCCTCCTTTGGGGCTGGATTCTCACCAAAGGGTGTTTTTCAGGTCCAAGGCTGATACCTCCTAAGAAGCCACAAATCTCCATGGCTCAGGTGGAAATCCAGTGCTTGTCCCTTGTCCTTCAGCTTCACAAAGGGCAGAGTTTTAAAGCAGCAGCATATGGCTGCCGGAAAACCTTGGGATGTAACAGGAGGTAAACGAGATGCCTGATCCTGAGAACAGATATTTGTGCTCGGAGATGTGTTGAGTTTCACAAGACTCAGCGTGACACTCAGGGTCCATGCAGACCACCCAGCTGCATGGCAAGAAACCCATTTTTCTCATGGTTTTGGCCATGTCTTTGCTGGATTGCTGCTTTTACAGCTCTCTTGTTTTCCCAGCTGGTTTGTGAGCCTGAGATCAGGTCACTGAAAGCAAAGGGCTTTCTCAGAAATTAAACAAAAGCTCTTTCAAGTTTGAAAAGAAGAAAATAAACAAAAAAAAAGCCCACCTGCAGGGAGCCCCTTTCTCCAAGGAGGAAGAATTTGCTTTGGAGACCTCTGCAAGAAATCCAAGGCTGAACTGGCCCATGACTAGCATTGCCAAGGTGTGTGCGGTGGGTGAGATCTGACTATATCTTTTAGGTAAGAGAATTTCAGGAAAATATTTCAGCAACAGAAATATATACCCAGGATTTAAGACAAGAGATCAAATCCCCTTCCCGATAGACAGACATCAGAAAAAGTACGCTACCACAGTAATTTAAGAAGCTCAACCGTGAGCAGCCACAAGTGAAATACAGGGGCTGACATCTCCCCAGCACGGCCGGGCTGCAGCGCAACGAGGAGAACGATTTCTCCAGACACATAATGAACGCTTCCACTTTTACCGCTGGTCAGGTTTCCAAGAACCGGACACTGTAATCAAGTCATTCAATGGCAGCTTTTTATTTTTTTTCCTGGAGCACAGAAATCAAGATCCTTACTTGCCTGGCAGGAAAAGAACAGGCTCTGAAGGAATCAGAATCACGGGAGAAAAACATAGAGCCTTTCATGTTTTATGCAGCAGACCAACAATGCTAAGTGCTCTATGGGCACATCAGGGTGTCGTACATTGATCCCCTGATATTTTACATCACTGTAGACATAGCATCTTGATTTTTAAACAACTGCAAGAGCATTTTTTTTTCCCCCCATGGAAGCTATTTTCTATTATACTCCTAAACCTAATCTTAATTCTCCCAAGTATACTTTGGACAGTGGCCAATCTGTGCACGTGTGGTAAGAAGCCGCCTCGCACAGCTCCCTGCAGAACGGGACAACTGAGAGCGGCTCCTCTCGTTCCTGTAGCATCCAAGTCCATGAGAAGCAGAAGGGAGCAGGAGCGGCTCGGCTGCCAGGGGAGGGTGAGTGGCACCCGCAGGGGCCGGGGCAGAGGCTGGAGTTACAGTAATGGGGTGGAAAAGCAACACGTAGAGATAAAAAAAAGGTGGGGGGAGAGCAAGCTCCTTTGATAGCCTTAATATCACAATCAGGAGAAACTTCCTGGCCTCATATTTTCCATATAAACACGCTCCACTGGATAAAGTTAATGGTTCCCTGACTGCAACGCAGAAGGGCTTGATCAGTTCAATTGACGTCACAGATTCAGTATTTTAATGAAATGTGCTGTGCTTCCCCCATTTATATATTTGACCCTAACCTTTACCAGATGTGCAGTCCATGCTCACTCGCAGACACTGCAGCGCTGTGTTTTGGAGGATCTCGGAAATCTGAAATGCTGAAGTGAAAATAAAATCCTCTGACACGAAATCTTTTGTTTGAGCTGCTCCCTGCCATGGGCTGCACAGAGGACTCTGCTCTCGTTTATGCAGGAGCATATCCCGGAGAGACGGGGAAAAAGGGGCCAAAAGGGTTGTACTGAGCACTGCCTGCCTATGCAGAAACATAAAGTCACAATCAGGAAAGAAGCACATCATCAAAAAAAGATGCCATCAAAAGTTTTCTGGCATTCGATGCACATTTAGAAAGTCTCCTGCTCATTCTTCCTGCAAAGAGAAGAAAAAATGATGGAGCTAGAGGGGGTTAAAAGGAGACCCATGTTCCCAAGGCTCAGCTTTGGTCTTCAGTCACTTCATTTTAGATAAATTGGAAGCTTGGACACAAGCCACCCTTTAGTTCTGGCTTTGGATTAGCAAATTGAAAGTCACTGATGAGGTTTTGCAAAACCAAACCCATATCCTCCTTAGCCCGCTCCTAGCTGAAACTGAGCTAGCCCTGAGCAAAAATAAGTAACTCCTTAAAACACACACACCAAAAATGCTGAACTCAACAACCACAGAGTCGGAACATCTGAAAGCCTGTGCAAGGCATTCATTCCTCTTAACCCAGGAAAGACTGAACTTGCAGCACCAGCACTTTCCAACAGATTAGACATTAAAAATGTTTGGAAATGTTAAGAAATAAAAATTAATGGGTTTTATTTTAGTAATTACATGCACATGTATCAAAACTATGTATTCTGTGACCAAACAGTTTGCATTTGTCCCTGAGCAGATGACAGTGGCTGTTAACGCAGCAACATCAGACCTGCACATGTTTCACTCCAACGTTGAGCCTGCAAACACAGTTCAGTGAGCTGGACCGAAGTGGGGCTGAGGGTCTCCTGACCCCAGGACAAAACAGCCGCGTGTGGAGCCAGACCAGCAGAGCTGCCCTGCCTGCAGAGCATACCATGCTGTAACCCCCAAATATGGCCGTGTTTAGGTAAGTCTAAAGTGTTGATTATATTCTTGAAAGTCACAGCCGCCTCCCAGCCCCATCTAATTGCAAAGGAAATCTCTCTGCTGCCCCAAGGCACCACCAGCCCAGGGTTTTCTTCCCAGAAGTTGCAAAAAGAAGGGGGAATTATCCAGTAAGTCAAACCACACTACAGAAAGCAGATGTTCTGCCTGCAGATTCGCAGCCGAGGCGCTCAGGGCTCACTGTGGGGTGCGCACAGTGTCCCAGCCCTGCACGGCCACTGCGGCAATGCTCCTTAATCCCGTCTCCTGATTGCCAGCCCATTAGCACCATCACACTTTTATTAGCAGGAAATCCTAAATCCAACCATCAAGATGTTAATGTACTTGCAATCTGATAAAAACAGCAGGTAGGACCACTCTTGGCCCAAAGGTGAGCAGAGGGTCTCCTCTGAGTTCCCAGATTCACAGTAAATACAACCTGAGCATCAACAGTTAAGAGTATTTTACCAGTGGCAATGAGACGGATTCAAGCAGAGTAGGAAATAACATCATCTTCACTTGGATCAGGGCTGCAAACTCGACTGGGTTGTGTTCCCTGCCATAATTTACACATCCCCACAGACATACGTCTTGGAAGTGATTTTTACAGCCAGCCAGGAGACAGCCACACAACCCACACCGGCTCTGGTAGGAATCCCACGCCTCCGTCCCCTACAACGTGTCTGCCTCTCTGGTAAGAACAACACGAAGAGTTGTTTTTCTGGTGTCCCTTAAGCCCATTTGGTTTTATTTTCCTTTACTTACTGGCAACAAACTGTCCCAATTTTCTCTTGCTCACAAAACACTTTTCTTTATATTGTGGGGGTTTTTTTGTTTGCTCATTTGTTGTGACAGGATTGATGAAAGACTCTGTCCGGTTTCGCCAGATCGTGCACCAAAGCTAACATGTGGCACAGGGGTTATTTAGAGTCACTTCTCAGAACTCCACTTCCAGCTCCCGACCCCAGCCCACCCTCAAAGGATAGACCTGTGCCGGAAGACATGGACCCTGCATCAGCCAGGCTTTCCCACCAGGATCCTGCCTTCCTACGCACCGCTTTTCCACCAGCCGTTCACCCCAGTGAGGGGGAAAGGACTGATGCATCCCATAGGTGCTCGCTGTGTAAGGATTTGTACCCCAAGGACAAGAAGCTAAAAGGGAATTCTGGCTTCCCTTTCTGAGCAAGGGAACAAGGGAAAGGCTCTGTCCCTGAGAAGTTCCTCTTAAAAAGCCAGCTGTGGCATGGACTGACACAGCGGGTTGGAGAAGATAATTTGAGTATCACCTGGTGTGCACTGTTTGGAGATCAACTGGCTTTCCCCAGTTGATGTACTTTTTTTCTCTAACTAAAAAAGCACTAAAAGCAATTAACCTGTAATACCAAGAGAGTCGAGATCAGAGATGCACTGATCCCAGTTAACGCACAGCTTCTCTTGCAGCAACCACCTCCTTGGATGGCTTAACTCAACTGCAAAAGGAAATTGCCTCAAGTGAAGAAAAATGGAGCCAACAAAGCAGACAGTATTTTTTCTCTTTTTTTCTGTTTTCACAACTGGGCACAGGGGACTGACAGTCTGGATTTATGGCTGCTTTACAGCCTTTGCTGCCTCCTAGCAGCTGTTGTGCAAAATAAACCACCACCCAAAACAAAACAAAAAAATCACTGAGTCAACAACACTCTGCCTGAGAGGAAAAAGTGCAGGCACTTACTAATGGCAGCTTTTTATGATAATAAAATATCCAAGAGAAAAACTTATTTTCCATTTTCTCATTGAGGTGAGATGTGCAGCTCCCTCTTTCTTGTATTCATGAACACATGTGTACACAGGAGAAACACTGGGAAGCCGCCGTGCTTGTCCAGGGCACAGACTTTTGGTAAAGGATTTACCCAGCTCTCCCGATCCTGCTAGGGCTGAATCAGAGGAGTAAACTAAGAAAAATGTGGAGGAAAGAAAGCAATCAGGGTGTTTATCAAAGCTCAAAGAACAGGAGCCACAAAAAATAATCTGTCTTTTCTTGCCCTGGTCCAACCCAAGTGGCACTGCTGTCCCAGCATCTCAAGCCCTGCTCATCTGAAAAGCCTGCCAAAAACCTCTAGGCTCAAGCAGTCAGAAAGACTTGGAGGGGAAAAAAAAGAGTGGGTCAACAGTATGGATAAAATTAGGGTTAAAGTGTGTTTTGGGGGATGATGAATAGTGACAGGGCCACTTTGGGGCCAGGCTGGCAGGAAGGTGCCTCCAGCTCCAGTGCAGAGGTGACAGTGCAGTGAGTTTGGTGGCTCTGAACTGAGCTCCCTGGCTCACACAGGACGGGGAGGAAGAAATGGGATTTGAAGGTGGTTGTTGTATTAGACGTGCTGAAGTTGCTGTTGATTTTAGGCCAGGGAAGAATTATCTTCTGTGTTCCCTGGTTGTCTTGGCTCCCACTCATAAAGGCACTTAAACAGTTGTCCAGCTTCAAGGATGTGCTTAAGTGCTTTGCTGAATTAGTCAATTAGAATATTTATTTGCCTGCAATCTTTTCAAAATTCAATGGAAAGCACTGGGATTTTGCTGAATGCTTTTCACAGCCTCTGGAGCAGACCACAGGTACCAAGTTACCCTCCCCGATCACAACTGCGGAGCTGCTGTGGGAGGAAAGGCTGAGCCTGGCTGCTTGTCTCTGGTCATCTCTAAGCTGTATTGAACCAATTTTTGGGATCAGCTTCATCGTGTCATTTGCAACATTCATTGCCATTTGGAAACTCCTGGCTGCATGAAGCAGAGCTCAGAGTGTCCTGCCAGAAATGGGTTTAAATGCTTAAGTTTGGAGTTTGCTTTTCCTGCTAAGTGAGGCTCTGAACTCCAGTAATGCTTTTCCTTTGATTTAACGAAGGGAAGCTGTTTCCAAGGAATCACACGTATAGCTCACATCAAAGGGCTCAAGAGGAGCGGTGCACCCCGAGATGCAACGGATGCGGTTCATGGTGACTCACGGGCTGTGTCCAGCTGCCAAATGAGTCAGCGTTTGCAGCAACCTCATCACAATCCGCCGCCAAAACCGAGGACCTGTGGTACCGTGTCCGTGCCTGGCAGAAGGAGATGAGCCCCACGTGTCCCATCGGTCCCTGGACCACAGCACACAGCAGTGGTCCTTCCTCATCCCCAGGACAGTGTCCCATGGGCCCTACGTCTCTGCACCATCACAGACAAGCTCTCCGATGAGGAATTTTGAACCTTGCCTTGCTCACATCTCTGGTTTTCTCATGGGAAGTACATAGTGAAAAAAAGAGCTGGACTTCTGGTGAATATCAAGCCTGGGTGCAGAAGACTTCAAGTCTTCTCAGCTCATTAAAAGCCAGACTTGAGCCATTCCAAAGGAACTTGTAGCCAAATGAAGTGCTGAAACAAGTTATTTCTTTTAAAACTTCTGCGGAAGCAATGTTCTTGCTGGTGCAGCCAAAGGGAAGGATCACGGCGCTGGCTTGAGTGCCCCTCACCCTCTTGCATTTGCCAAACAGCAGCAAATAACAGAATTCTTTTCCCCTTCCGTGGAAAGTATAATCTGAATTCTTGCCGATTCTTGTAAAATTTGAAAGCTGAGCAAGCCTGACTTTTCCACACACACATCCGAAAACACACCCTGTGTAATTTGTGATGCATTTCTGCAGACACAGGGGAGGACGGCAACCATCTGTTTTTCTGGATGGGAGAGCAAAAGAGCCGCTAGGAAAGTTCTGGTGAGGCAGTTCAGCTCGGGGCTGTGATTTATAACTGTTAATACAACAAATCCTCTCCAATTGCCCTGGTGTTGCTCAGGAACCAGCATCCAGCTAACAGAGCAAGCTGAGGTCAGGCGAGTTTAACGATGACCAATTTGACTGGGAAAGCAAGGCCAGATAAATTGCTGCCCTCAGGGCCAAGCTAAATCACTGTGGGCTGCGGCTCCACAGCCACTGGCCAGGATGTAATGATGGGCACAACCATGTCCCTGTGGCCTCACTTGCAAAATGGGGCTTAAACTGAAACTGCAAGGGCTCATATCTCACTATGTCCTCCCTCAAATTCTATTTTATTCAATTACTCAATTGAAGGAAACGCTGAAGATGTTTCCAGCACCCTGTCCTGAAATGGGGCACCACCTAAGTTTTGAGAATGTTGGAAGAGGACATTGAAGGTATTTTTAGAGAAAAAACTAAAAATCTAAACAAAAGCTTCAGCGAACACAACATAAGCTCGGAAAACATCCTGATGTCACCAAATCTGTACTTTTCACTGGAAAAAGCAAATGGGCATCCCAGCCTCCCAACCATTGCCCCAAACTGGGAATACCCCATGTCTCTGCAGCACAACTCTGCTGCTGCAACTGGCAGTGCTGGCATTGAAGGGACAAGTTACAGGATGGGCAAAAAGCCCAAACTGTGCCTGCAGCCCCACCAGCCGCTCTCTTAGAAGGAAGTGCTTGGTGGGTCTGTTACCCCAAGCACATCCCTGAAACCGTCACTGGAAGACACCAGCAGGAGCAAAATCATCATGTCCACACCGATTAAAAACCCAACAAGAGGGATAAAGTCTTAGGCTTTCTTTGCCCACTTCACTCCTGCAGATAAATCACTGCATTTACAAGGTGGTATTTGATTCTGTTTACGCTGACCATCCAGCCCCTCCACAGGCACGGAGCAGACTGGCACAGGGTTGTCTCGGACAGGATTTCCTCCAGGGAACAGCCTCTGCACAACATGTGAACAATAGAGCCGTAGGCATTTTAAAAGATACACAACGTGCCCAACCTCTCCTCCCCACAAACCTCGGATATCTGCTATCTGCTCAGCAGTCGGCACCGCAATATCACATCTACAGCGTCATTTATTTCCTGCTGTTTGTAAGCAGTTCCCACCACAGTTAACAAGAGCAGAGCGGGCTCTGGTCAGGCACCTCTACCCACCCCTTTGGATGCTGCAGGTTTGGAGAGCTCAGATGTTTGTACTTTCATACACTGAGTTTGTTCTTCTCCCAGTGCTCAACGACACGACAAACCAGACTTCTTACCCATGACAACAGCTACGGAGACCTCCATGCAACTCACTTCCATAAGCGGCCATCAGTGTTTTGGGACCAACCCATATGCAGATATACACAACATCATACCCAAGCCTTTCATGAGGGCTTTAAGGAAACTGCTGGACTGAAGCATCTTCTAACCACCTTGTATACCAGGCGGACAAGGAATATTTACAGCAGTCTGGCCTGGTCATAAAATAGCAAATGTAAGAGCCAGTTGTTCATGGTCTCACTAGTTCAGTCACGTTAAGTTGCACTGAGTCAGCTGCTGTCAGTTGGGCTGCTGGGCCCTATTCTACTCCCAATTAGGTCAATACAAATTTGGAACAACTCCACTGACTTTCACAGCATAACCTAATTTAATGGAGAGCAGAATCTGGTGTGCTTTCTAGATTAATGCTGCATAATAGGGAACAGACTTGAACCTCTGACTCATTACCAAGGGAACATACATTGAAATTAAGTTCCCAGTAGGTAAACACCTCTTAAGCCCATTTTTTTTCCCTTGTTGTGAAAACAGCATGACTTGCCACTGAACTGTAGCCTGATACCCACTGCCTGCAACAAGCCGCTTCTGTAGCATTGGAAAAGTTTTCAACTGCTTCACAGAGTGAAATAGAGAATGTCTCTTTAGAAGCCATTTCAGACATAAAGAAAAGCCCCAAAATCCTGCCTGTGGAGTATGTGCACCTTAAGCAGACTAGTCCGAGGCAATGGGACAGCACCAAGCAGCACACAGTGATGAATCTCAAGAGTCCCAGGGATATTTTTTGTGTAGCATATATAGTTCCTCCCTAATAAGTCCACTGAAGCTGGATTTGATTTATTAATGCATTCATCAGAGTGGAGACTGTTTATACTGGGTTTTGGGAAGAAAACCCTTAATGGAGGAACATGCTACTGTGGGTCAGCTGCACACAGGGCCAGGTGGCTCCTTTCTGGCCGGCGGTGGCCCCGCTGCGCCCTTCCCAGCAGCACTCACATCTTTTACAAGCACATGAAGACAGACAGCACAGAAAATAGCTCCTCGTCTCCCCAGTCAAATACAGGCAATAGAGTCCTAACTAGCTGAATATCACTTTTATCCAAAGGCCTGGCCACGCTGAGGATTTTGATCCTCTGGCATCTTTGTCATCTTTCAAGAGGGTTCAACGATGAGCTGTGCCTCAGTTTCCCAGCCTCCACAGGCAGCCAAAGTACTGCATCACATTGGTGTGTGAGCACTGACCGAGGGCCGGCTCCCTCAAAAGACTTAAAAGAGGTTTCATCAATATCTTTTTAGCACTTTTTCTCATTTGAACCCCAGCAGTTGCGGTGTCTCCGGTCCCTGAGGGGTCAAGCTCCCTGCTTGCTCCTTTGCTCTGTGCCACCCCAATGTGGAACAGCCAGGCTCACTGTCCCCACAGCCCTCAGTGCCCAAAACCCAGTTTCTGCTGATATCCACGTGCAGTCTTTTAGAACATGTCTGGGTTTTGCAAACCATTCTCTCACAAACAGATTCCTCCATACTTACTGAGAACCCAGGACACCATCTACAATGTGAACTACAAAGAAGGAGCAGGTCACAAAAAGAAAACTAATAATCCCTTGAGACAAACTCTATCACAAGTGGACTCCCAGCCTGCAGCAACAGGGGTATTTCACAATGAGAGGAGCATTTTGCTTCATCCCAAGCAGAAAACAGCCTTTCCAACGTGCGGTTTCTTTGCTGGGTACTTGTCTTTCGTTTTGCATTCCTGAGCCAGTGCAGGATTTGCAAATGTTTAATAATTCCAAGAATGAGCGCATTAAAGCCACAGAGCAAGGGGAAAGCCCTTTTCCTGCCAAGGAGGATTTGTCAATACCCCATTGTTGTTCTTGTACTCACCACCCCTTAAAGCAATTAATGGATAAATCAGGGTTTTTTCTGTGGCACTTCTGTGGGTGGAGTTTATTCCCATCCTTATCTGAGCAGTGGATCTTTCCCACCAGTAACCTGGTGCCAGGGTGTCCCACAGCCCATGACGCCGGAGCACACTGCAGAACAAACAAACTCAGTTACAGGAGGATATTTACAATTGCTGACCAAACTCTCGATTTCCTTGGTAAGCTCCTCAAGACAATACGCTCTGGGCGCTGGCCTCCAATTGTACTGTCAGAAATTGATACAGGCCCAAGAATGAGAAAATATTGTGTTTAGATTTAAGATAGGCGAAGAAAACGAGTGATGTTTTCGGAGGGTTTTTCCCCCACCGTGTGTGTTTATTTTTACAGCCGTAGGATGGAGCAGGGCAAGTGCAGAACCTCCCTGTGCCCACCCATCCCAGCCACATAGCACTGGTGGGCACCCGTGTGAGTTCCCTGCAAGGATAAGGGACAGTGCTGCATCTTGTGCACAAGGCTCATGGTGGCCCAAAACTCATACGGTGTCTTGACTGAGCTCATTAAAGTGTGCCAGGATTCAAGCAGAAAACCATGGTGCCAACACATGGTGGTTTCCAATGGAAGAAGCCTCCACCTCCCAGCATGGGTGCAATTCCTGCTCATCCAAGGGTTGTCCTGTGCACTGCAGCTCCCAGCCCCATCTCGCATAGGTGTCTCCAGCACCCCTTCCCAATGCACCACTTAGAAGTCTTGTGTTTGACACAAACAGCTCAGGTTCAACCCTCCTTTTTGCCCAAAGCAGAAAAAACAAACCAAAACAAAAAGTCAGGCTTACACCTGCGTATACCCAGATTAAACAGCAGAGCTTAACTCTGTGTGGGCTGGTGGCTTAATGGTTGAAACCATTCTCTGTTTTTTATTACACCAAGAGCAACTCTTAAGTGACAGCACCGCAAGCAGTGTTTTCCAGATTTGCACCAGTTTAATGAAAACCAGAATTTGGCTCTACATCTTAAGAGATAAGACTCTCTGTACTCATGGCCAATATGTTAATGTTTTCCAGCATTTTGCATCTTTCTCCAAACCCTTTGTGAGCCTTCCCTTGTAGGTTATCCAGGGATCAAGGTCTGAAAATCCATAAAACAGACTGGCTGTGCAAGATTTGCATTTAATGTAGCACAGGCTTTTTATCACTAGGCATTCTTGTTTGACTAAAAACCTCCATTTGTTATTTAGGGGAATAGGAACACGCAACAAGAAAAAAGGAAGAGAGGCAGATCCTGACAGCTGTGAGACTTGAATTCAGTAAAACACATCAATAGAGTCATTTCTCCAGATTTACACCAGACTAATATCAAACTCTGGTCCAGAGAAGGAATATAAATTAGTTAATGAGAACTGGATTCCAACCAGTTAGATTAGGATCCTGTAATACTCATGTATTCTACTCTTCTCCCCTTGCCCTGTTAATTGACTGCAGGCCACCCAGGGTAACAAAGACATATGACAGAAATATACTGTGTATTTATATTGGCTTGTCTTACTGTAATCTCCTGCAGGGTATGACCCGACTTTAATAACTCAGACTTACCCTACCACTTTCTGGCTCATTTCCGTGTGGTCTTATAACATATACACTGCTTTTCAGTTTATTCCTACAGTACATTAGGGAGAGGGGGTTGGGAGGAAGAGGGCAGGAAAAATTTACTACCAAAAAATCATTAAAATCCATCTCAGAGGCTCTGCTTACGTCTCCCGTTGCTTAGGGGCACCTATAAATATCTATTAGCACAAATCACCTCCTGGCAATGTTTCCCCATGGCCAATAACAGCATCTTCGGAGAACAACTGGAAGATGTGAGCACTGGCATCTGTTCCACCCGTAATGACTGAGAACTATAAACTTCTTTAAGGCTGGGTAATTTATCATTACAAAAAATCCTACAAAGAGGCAGGAGTTGAAGTAAAATCAGGTTATATCATGGGAGGAAATCCGATTGTAAAGGCACACCAAAATATCTTCTAATGTATCAGCTTTCCTAATGGCTTGCAATGGCTTGTACATTCAGTTCTCTGCAGCAGGCTGTTTAAAACAATTTAAACCTGCTTGTTTACTATTGTTTCTATACCTCTGATATTATTAGTATAGATTGTCAGGTGGCATTATTATAGCTCCTCTGAGCTTACCTTAGCAGCATAGCGATCTAATTTTAATAGCAGTTCTAAATACGCTGTTGGGGTAAGTAAAACAAAACACAAACACCAACTTCTGAAACTCAGTTGTCTAGAGTAGAGCAAACAGGTTTTGGGGGTGGAAGTCCACAATCAATGATTTCACCTTAAGGTCCACAAACTGGGACCAGAGGCAGACTTCTTAGCTCCTACAAGCCTCTGCTCCACACTGTCTAGTCTGTCTTAAACCAGGTAGTTCCTAAAACTGAGATTAGAAGAAGTGGTGCATATGAAGGCAATTTAGGACTAACAGGGAGGCTCATCCCAACTAGAAGTATGAGAACTGCCAGCCAAAGAAGAGGAAAAAGCAGCTGTGAGCAGGTTGAAGGGGTAATCCACACACACACAGTTGTGCCCTTAGGATGCAACAAAGGGTTTGAAGGAGCCAAATATCTTGAGGAAAGAAAACAAAAGAATTGGCCTCGCTTGAACTTTAATTTTGCCCAGAAATTCCACCCTAGATCAAAGAACTACAGTGAAAGTTTAGTTGGAAACAGCATTTTCCTGCAGAGAAGTTCAGCTTCAAGTGGGGAAACTCTCCTCCCTCCAACCATTAAAATCTAGTTTTGTCAAATTTCTGGCCTGTTCTAGGGTAGGCTCAGTCCGAAGGCATTATTTTGGAGAAAAATCAAGTGCAAGACATGTTGGGGCTGTTGTCTGGGCTGACAGGATAAGACTCACAGGGACCATTGAGGGACCCCTTTAGCAACTACTCTGCCAAAGGCCTGGAAGCAACTTGTGGGGTGCTACGAGCCACACGGAGACATGGACCTGCCTCTGGGTCTGAACTAGGAAGCTGTGAAGCACAAGATGTGTTTGAGAACTGAGCTAGAGATACTGCGTCATGAACTTCTGGGATACCTCTACTGAATTTGGTGCTGTTCCTGGGGAGAAAAGGAGCTCTCGGGTGATGCTGAGGGAGGAAGCTACTGCAAACAGCAAGGACATAGAAGAGAAGACAGAGAAGAGCAAACAGAGGCAGCTACTTCTTGCATGTCCCCCCAGCGAGTCATTCTAGTTCAACAGAGCAAACAGGAGGACATGGACAGAGTTGCATCCCATCATGTGATGAAATTCTACCTTTCAGAAACGGAAGAGGCATACCAGCTCTGGCTATAGAACACACAGCCTTCAGAATAGTTGAGGATTTCATCATTCGGTTTATAGAGATGAGACATGACAGATTTACTGCCTTTTGCCTGCAGTTTATTATCTATTAACATGGTTTTCTTGCAAATTCCAGTTTCCAATGACTTGCTGTTTGTAGCACTGGAAGAGTCAAGTGCAGAATGATGCCAGTGAGCTCTGCGAGCTGTTCTTCACATCGCTCTTCAGCTGGTGCTCTCAGTTGTGCTGAACAGGCTCAAAAAGTCATTGGAAATCTGAATATTTTGTCCAAAGCTGGTATTACAATTGCTTGTGTTTTCAAGGAACTGCACAGGAAGTCCTTCTTTACAAAAAATAACTGAAGGAGGGCAATGGAAATCTGCCTTTATCCTTTGAAACAGGAGCACAGATCAGGAAGGGATCTGCAGAATTTCGGACAGCAGTTGTGTCATGTAATTGCTCATAGACAATTAGTAAGCTTCATCTTCGGGGGAAGAAAAAAATAATCAGTTTCTTTCCCACACTCCTTTAACTGAAGGAAATTCTCTCTGATGGCTACAGACCTTCTTCCAAATTCCACCCCAAGTAAATTTACGGCCAGCCTCCACTCATTTGTTCTTTTGCCAACATTGTCCTGTTTAAATAGCTCTTCTTCCTCCCTGGTGCTTACCCCTCTGATGTATTTTTTACCCTCATGATATAGTTAAATGAGGACTGCTTGTATTCAGAAAGCTTTTATATCTTTCCCATTGGTTACTTTCTTATTGACAGAAGCTGCAAGTTCTTGTCCAAAGGCACACACTCAAAAAACGAGGGACAAATGCAATGCTCACTACACCTGCTGGCTCACCCCAAGTCAGCAGCTTGGCAACGACTGCGTGTTCAGGATCAACTCACCATTTACAGAGCTGTTAAACACCTTTAATAGTGTCCTGATCATTTACTGTTAACTTCTCTGTGAAACTGGGTACAGGAAAGAGTAGTCTGACTTTAATTATAAATCTGCCATTAAATTAGAGAAGCCCCAATGCATCTTAGAAGTCAGGTCAATAAGACATCAGCACTTCCTTGACAACTGTGCCATCCTAGAAAGCAGTCCATGGAGATGTATGCTATGGATGATTTTTAGTGACATTCGGATGAAGATGTTCAATCTTACACCTTCACATCACAACCACTACTGGAGACAGGACACAGTGGATGGGTGTCATAGCCCAAAAAAGCCCTTCCTAACGTGCTGCTGGCACCCAGCCCTCACGCAGCACCAGGGCTCCACTGCACACACGGAATGGCCTTTCAGAAGAGCAGGAACGCGATGCATCATCCTTGCAAAAACTAGGGTACAAACAAAGCAAAGCCATAAAAAGCCACATCACACAAAGCTGAATATTGATTCTGTCCACCTCAGGATCTGAGGGTGATCGTTCCTGAATGTTTTTTGCTCAAGCTGAAGCTGGAAAGGAATCAGCTTGGCGTGTTCTCACTTGGTGTCTTTCTTTTGCAGTGATCCTATTGTTCTGAAACATAATGGGGCAGAGTTTTCTATAGTCCCACTGGGACTGTATCAAAATTGACATCAGTAATGAAAAGCGTGCTGTGTAATGCTGCTGTCTGCTCTTAACACCACAATTTCGGCCAAGAAACAGTGAGTTATTCACATTTACTCCCAGTGAACTGGAAGGCCATTTATTCAGGCTCCACATTAAATTTCAGCTGCCCAAAACGGTCTCATTCTAATTCAGGTCAGTGCTTTTGACTTAGGTTTGTGCAGTTCCCAGGGCAGCTCAGCCCGCAGCAGCTCTGAGGAGCTCTGTTTTCTGCAGTGTTGTTACTTGATAGCATGTTGATTTAAGGCACTGTTTTTCTTTGGAGTCCTTCAACCCATATCCAGTAAAGGAGCATGGAAAACAGGCTAGTCAAAGGCATCGTATTTCCCCCCAAGTTCTGAATTCTTATCCACATCCTCGTCTGTAACATTTTCTACTGCCTTGCTGTGGTAAAAGCCATTTCACCACATCCAGCTTCCCACCAACTCGACGGAGCGGTGCACAGGCTGGGCTCACACTCATCTCACCGTCAGCACAGGCTCTGCTGCAACCAGTACAATTCCCTGCTGGATTGGGCTCCGGGATATCTTGGGCACCTTTACATGAAGCTCTGAGCCACAACTGAGCAAAACCCACAGTTTACACCAAAAACATGGGCAGAAGAGAGCAGCTGGTAGGAAGATTTTTAGCCTCCTTCTAAGAGATCAACCAAGAAGGCATTTAAAACCAAACCTGGTGATGCATGACACACCTGCATACACTGCAAAGGCTGGAACACTGACACACCTGAGCTCATGGCTCTCCGCAGGTTTGGGTGTTGGAAACCCCAAAGAGACACACTCAGGAATTTTGGGACCTGTGGACATACCAGCACCTGTTTGCAAATGCAGCTAATCCAAAATTAGCCAGGAGAAGTGGAAGAATCATTTGTCAGCTCCTGGTCTCCTCAGCCATCTTTAAAAAAATGTCACAGATACATTGACACTTCTGCTGTCGATTTAAATAGCAGCCACCGTCCAGGATCGGCTGCTGGGCAAGGGGGCAACGTGTAGCTCCTGTCTCAGATGACTCACCAACATGCCTGAGAAACTCCCTTATACCACAGACTCCAGTAGCAACCCCACAACAAACAGTATTCCGGGGCTAGCAGTCGTCCTGCGGGGTTTAGGACATAATCCCGCCAGCACTCAGAAGCGGGATGTGAGATGGCAGCTCTTCACTGCTCCTGCCTCAGGGCCACGCTGCTGAACTGGGATGCAGGTGACGTGGAAAACTCCACTTTGCCATAGTATCCTTTGCCCCTCGATAAGCCGTTCAGCCTCTTGGTCCTGGTTTTTCACTAGTACACCAGTGATAGCAAAACCTCCTCGTCCTCCAACTGACCCCTAAACTCCTTGAACAAGAGGATGTTCACACCCACATTTAACTGGGTATTGCACATCATAGCAGCTGGGCGTCTCTGGATCATAACTGCTTTTGTGGAGCTCCACTCGGTAGTCTTGATGCACAAATGCATCCTCAAAATACTCCAAATTTGTAAAGCAGAAAAAACCATACCCTGAAGAAGCTAGCACAGCTCTCCAGTACCCGTCTGCAAAGCGGACTAGGAGGAGTTTCTATTCCAGCCAACGCTTTGGCAGCACAATCCATCAAGCCTGCCTTTTTCCTAAGAAAATACAGAGTTCCTAGGAGTGACTTGGGAAATCATTTCCTCTCCACCTCTCCTATCAAGCTGATTGCAGCACTCCCACCCCTACCCTGGGAGAATTGTAGCTCTACCTCCAAAACGCAAGTTAAGTGTTACGACTCTGCCACTACCCAGCTCTGGGGAGGACACTCCTAAACAAACACTTCTCTCATCTGGACCAAGAGAAACTACAGAGCTTCCTATTACCTCATTGTGATCCGCACCATGACCCTCTGCAGCTGCATCAGACACACCTTCAACCTTCTCTAAAAGCAACGCTTGCGCCCGAGTCCACACAGCTTTACTCGCAGGAGTAGTTTCTGTTCATACTGTTCCACCAGGCTTAGTGGAAGCGTGCCTACAGAAAAGGGCAGCTCTTTCATATGGATTCACAGAAACAGACACTAAATCATTTAATCTATCCCAGCACGATTTTAGTACACCCAGTATTTTCTCTTCATCTGTCAAGAGAACTTGACCAGTATCCAGGGATTTCCCAGCAACCATGGGAAAAAAACTGAGCCACAGATGATGTATAGTTTTCAATATGACAGTGAAACTATTACACGAAGGACCTCAGAGCCAATACAAATCAACATCTTATGAGGCTCTCGTGTGTCTTCCAAATGAGATTCTTCTCTGGCCATGTCAGTTCCAATTTTTTTTCTTTGTTTTGTTTTCACTTGGTTGTTTTGTGGGTTTTTGTGTGTGTGTGTGTTTGTTTGCTTGTTTTCTTTTAAGATAATATTTACAGCAAGGGTTTACCTTTTAACAAGAAACAAATCATTTCAGTAGAAAGCCAATTGCTAGAAGAGACATTTGCAAGTCCTAGAATACAACCACTAGGCTAAATGCCGTGATCTTCCTTAACAATACAAAAAAGGGTAATCTTCTGTAGGTAACATCCATTTTATACTTAATTTTAATATTGAACTTTTCCTGCTGTAAGTTCACAAGAGTCATCTTTCCTTCACTGATTTTTAATATTCTAGACACACCCTAACTCAAGCAAACAGAGTTAGAAGTTTACTTTCTGCGAGTTTTTGATGTTCTGAAGAAAGATAACGTGTTTATAGCTAAAATCATGTCTTTATTTGAAACTCAGTTCTTCAAGCATCTAATTATGTAAATAGCTCTTGGTCAGGCAAAAAAAAAAAAATTAGTCTTTGGGATTTGTGAGCTGGGAGCCAAGATCTGTCGGAGCTCTGCAAGGAAAGGACCTGCTCCAAGCAACAAACGCACACATAAGACCCAACTCAGCCTGTGGCTCACTGTTTGCCTGGGTTTATTCCCCACTCAGTGCTCGCCCTCTTTTTACACTGTTAAGGGGCAGCTGTCTCTGCTGGAGAGCCTGCCGCAGCAATTAACATCACTAACTGTATCACCTAATGATCGAGAACTCATGTTCTTGCTGTCCCGGGTCAGAGACAGGTCCCACCAACCAGGTACCCTGTCCCCAATGGCCACTGGCGCCAGCAGCTTAGGGACATGGCCATTCCAGCCCAGGAGCCAGCCTTGGAGTACATGATATACAATTCATTGTTCTCACGTACCCATGAGAGACTCGGGTCTGTGTATACATTCAGATGGAACCGCAACCCTTTCCTACTGCTATCTACCACACAATGTTTATCAGGGCTTACAGACCACTTCCTTTTTAAAACCCTTATTGAAATTTGCACAATAAACAATTTACCCAATTGGTTTTAGGAAGCCCTCAGCCCTTTTCCTTTCAATGCAAAAGAAAACAGATTTATTTATCATATAGAAGCAGGCTGGGCTCTGGAGGGACTGCGGGAGGCAAGTGAAACGGCTCAAGGGTTTGGATGCAAGCAAGAACTCTAGGAGGGGACCTACCGGCCCCATATGAGACTGTCGGACCTCAAGAGACAAGGGTACATAGCAGGTACCCTCCAATCTAGGGACCAAAAATCATGCAGATCACAGGTTAAATCCCCTTTGCTGAAACATGGCAGCAGCACAGGCTTCCTGCAGGTACCAGGGTTAGGAGTCACAGACCCAGCACAGCCTTGGTCAGCACTGCCCGCCCACCAGCACTCACGGATGGGACCAGGCTTAGGATCACTGACACTTCTCCCAGCCAAATATACAGCTTATATATAGCTCTGCTTTGCATGATGAGAGAGGACCACAAAACTGCTGCTTCACCATCTGCCTATAGAGCCTCTGAGCTCCTGGAGCCCACTGGGCTCAGGTTTGCTGCAGCCAGGAGCAGCTCTGCCCCAACTTGTGGTTTTGGTCTCTGGATTTTTGTTTTGTTTCCAACGAAGCTGTGGAAGGCAGCCTCAGGGACACAGGAGCTGCCAATAAATCATCCCGTACCAGATACGGATGCCACAGCTGGGAGTACAGATGCTTTCCCCTTGTTGGGTCTGACTTTCAATTATCTTCCAACTTTTCCAGGTGCAAAGCACTGCATAAATGTTGCATCCCATAGGAGTTTGACTGCCCAGCTCATTAAGAATTTGAAGACCAGGCACTATGAGCCAAGCATGCAGTTGTTCTGAGTTCAGGGCATCACACATGGAGCCAAAAGAAAAGAAGGAAAAATCTTTCTGAACGTAGAAGGTTCATCTTTACCACCATTCCTACTAAAAAGAGGGGACAAGAGAATCCAGGTAGTACTTACTCCTTGGGGGAAAACTGCCCATTCAAATGGAGTTTTCAGAAGTCGCACAGCTTTAAGAAGGACTGAGGAATATTGTTCCCAGCTGAGAGCTACTGAAATGAAACCTCTGCCCCAGGTGAGGGTCAGTGGTGCAGCCTTTCTACTCAGCAGGAATTCATGGCGATGCTTTGAGTGTGGGAAATGCAGCAGCAGCTGGTAAGAGATGCTACATCGATGATATACCTAACACTGACAGAGCGATTTTCGTGATAAAGAGCTCCACACTTTCAACGAACTTTACACCGCTTGCAGATCCTGCATGACATGCAGCCACATCTGGAGGTGAAGGAGTTAACCAACTGGTACTGGAGGTACTGCAGACAGAATGGGAGAAGTCAGGGATGGATACAGCGGCAACAAGCATCTATCAAGTGTAAGATCATCAGTGCTTTCATAAAGTACTTTAAAAAAAACCAAAAGGGTAGAGTACAGTTTTTTGCTGGAGTGCTTGGGGTAGGAAGCATCACAGCTGGAACTGGGATAGTTCAGTCTTGCAAAATTCTGTTTATATTCTCTCAAGGCAATGAATACTTGCTGGGCAAGCCAAATGCAATTAATTCATGGTGAGAGCTGGCAAGTACAACTCCATCCCCAGATTTCCACCCTTCCCTTCCATCCTGACACACACTTTCTGCCTCCAAAACATATACGCTCATCAGGAAAGAAAGCAAAGAAGAGTGCTGTGTCCTGGGTTCCAGCCCTGCCTCCACCACTGAGCTCCAATATTTGGCATTCCCAGGGCCAGTCAGTTATTTTCTCTGCTCTGGCTGTGGTTAGCTTCTCTTGGGGAGGGAACGGCAATTAAATTCACGATTAATCACTATTTTAAAGCACTTCACTACTTTCCAGGAGAGAGCTGTTACAGATGGGGAAGTGTTAGAAGTGAGCAGTAAAATGCTGTGATTGAACACCTGAAGGTCATGGGTGTCCTCTACATGAAGGAGGGAAAACTTCCTCCCCACTACCCCCATCCCTTCTTGATAGCACGAAATAAAAACAAAGCCAGCTGTTCAGTTGGGAGTGACTTTAGTTTAAATCTTGCTGTTTCTTGCTCAATAATCCTTTCATTATAAGCTTCCTGCTGCGAAAGTTTGCGAGCCAAGGCATGCTACTGAACACGCAGCACGCTGCCTGCAGAAAAGAGCCCAGTGAGCCACATCCACACCTTTGTTGAATCGTTACAATTCCTACATTTGATGAGGCAAATCTGAGAGTGTTGGCTTAAAAAAAATAAAATTAAGATACAAGCTGTTTTCCATTATAAACTACTCACAGGTTGGAAAGTTCTCTAGTAGTTTGAAGAGTCAGCAAGAAGCAGAAGGAAGCAGCTCAAGGGGTTTGTGGGCAGCAGGCTGGTTTTTGCTCTGCATGGATTACATTCATAACATAACCTTGCTAATTCAAAGAGTTTCTTCACCTACAAGCCAGCTCCGAAGTCCTTTGAGGTCTACAGGGAATTCCCCAAGATACTGGATGAGCTTTTGCTCAAGTTCTGCGTTGTTTGCATGAAGGGAAAAATCGGAGTATTGGTATAAGCCCAGCAATTTGGAGGCCTCACTAGCAAATAGTGGATCTGGACAAGGGAGGATGGACAGGAAAAAACAAAATAAAACAACAAACCAGCCAGACATGACCAGAAAATTAGTATGGTCCTCTGAAAGGGTGTTTACAACTGCTGTCTGTGGCTTTGGTCTGAGCCTGGAACGCTTAAATAACTTACATTTGGTATGTAAATTGCAAAATCCAACAGCATCTCATGTTGCCTCTTAAATGCCTTCGCTGGAGCACTCTGTCCTCAGAAGTGGCATTTTTGAAGTCACTCAGAGCTGGGTGAAATGACTTTGTAAATTTATGGCAATTAATGCTATTCTGTGCTACCCGCCTACATATCTAACTCCAGGGGAAACTGTTATTATGGTGCACAGTACCCAAATGAACCGGTTGTGAGCTGTGACCTGATGGAAGCTGCACGCAGGGAAGGCCTTCTCAGAAACACCCCTAAAATCCAAATACCAACCAAGGCCAGGAACATCGAGCTTTCCACCTTTCAAGTACCTCTAGCTGAATTTTTACTTCTGCTGAACCATCATTGAAGTCAATGACCTCTTGTGAGCTTCAGATGAGTCCATGCAAGCTCTGTTTATACAAACTTGTCATCAATTTCAGAAACCATACTTAACTGGGCTGACTGCATCCCTGCGAGAACACAGCAGTCATTCTTTTCAAACACTTCTCAACCCATCACTGAAACCAGAGGCCACGCCAGCCCTGCCCCAGCCGCTCCAGCGTGCGTTACATTCAGACAGGTTCACCTTCATTCCCAAAGCTGTCGCTTCCACTTGGTTACTCATTTTTGGTATATTTATTTGCCCAGTGCTGGAATATCCCGTGTCTGCTGACATAAGTGATTACATGGCAGCCGAGGCTCCTCTCCCACACGCAGAGTGTGTTTAGGCTCTTTTGGGGTTTGCACAGCCCAGACCTCACAGGCAGCTGGGCTCGGTTCTGTTAGTCATCCATCAATCTTTCACAGCAGTGGCTGACAAATTTGTTTTAACGCAAGTGTCTAAACAAAAAAATCCTACTGCTCTTTATATGCAAGAATGAAGGGAAATTTTTTTATTTTTTTTCCTACATTGCAACCTGAATACCAGGTCTGTTTCAAATGACAGAAAACGTAAATGTTATGGTTACAGAATCTAGCATGCAAGTGGAAGAGGATACTGCCTTCTGCCTCAGAGAGAGATTCCACTGTGCGGCTACAAAAACATGCTGGGGAAGGTAAAGTCAATGCCAAATCCTAATGACTTTCAGTAGCACTGAAGTACCCTCCGAGTTTTACTCCTACAGCTACAGTCTCTTGGGATAATATCATGCCCCTTCATCTGGGGCATCTAAACTGAGCAAAAGACTATTCCCAGGATTTCATCCAATAATTTAATTCACCAACAGCTAAAGCTAAAATATACCTTTTAAGATAAATCAAACCTATAAAAGTTTTAGAGCGATAAAACAGGCTGCTTAATCTCATGTCTTAAAGGCAGAACATTAACTAAACAAGCCAGTAATGTGCTAATTCAGGGGAATCTTTTTTTCCAAAAGGCTAGCATTTCGAATTAGCGTCACTAAATACTACCAGAAAAACAATCCAGTCGTCCCTGAAGTTCAGCAGTGTTCATGACGACATTCCTGCCCTGCCACTGCCACCGAGATGTTCTCGTACAACCCAGCCATGTGGAAATCATGGCTCTCACAGAGCAGCTGTGTTTTTTGGAAGTGACTTCATATTTTTGGATGTCTACCACATGGAATCTAACATCTTCAACAGCAAATAAAGCTCTTCCTTTCATCCCATGCCACGTTTCCTCCATGTAATAAAGGTGGTAGATGATTTTTAACTCTACGATGACTCCTTTTTCTGCTGCCTTCCCTTAAAACATAGGGACAGTATCTCTCTAAATGCCTTTGCAAGTTTCTGATACTTCTGACAGAGACCGAGCTGAGATTTTTACACAAGACTGGAAGGATTCTTCTTTCCTCTTGCCTCACATCTGTGCTGATGTGGATCTACTGACTCACTCTAAAATAACCACTTGCAAGTAAGTTCCTTTCCCAAAACTACATGTTTCATAATGGCAGTTCCACCACATGTCTATCTGGCAAACCACAAGGATTGTTGGCCACCGTCTTCTGGAGGGGTCCGGACTGCATGGGCTATGCCAAAACACACCCCTGCACCCTGCCCCAGGGCCATGAGAACCAGCAGCTCAGAGAGCTCAGACGTTGCCAACACCAGCGCCTGCGCAGCCTCCTGTTGTTAAAGCGATGGTCAACAGCTCTCGCGAGCGGGTAAAGAGAGCAAACACATCAGGCTGCAGCGACATAGCGAGAGAAAGAGCTGGGGTTCACCTTGTTCACTGGGAAAAGCTGGAAGGAACAAAAGTCACCAAAAGCAGAATTCTTGCTCATCATTAGTGCCTCACTTTCCCCAGCCATTCCCCACGGGTGCAGCGGGAGCAACGCTGCTCCCGACGTGTTCCGGCAGGTGAGCCGGGGTCCAACACCAGCCTGAGTCCCAGCACAGCTCCCAGAGACACCAGCCAAGCTCTCCAGTCATCCCCCGTCTGGAATTCAAAATTTGCATACATATATAAATATATATGCAAGCTGCTGCTGGCCAGGAGGGAAGTAAACAAGGAAGTAGTCAGGAATTGGGAATAGCAGGGTGTCTTTTAGTTATTTAAGGTATTAGCTGGGCCAATGGGCATGCTTTTCCTGTTTTAAGTAGACACAATAAGATAAAGGTCAGCAGGGGAATTGGTTACATTTCTCTTTCCCACGTGTAGGTATGCTGCTGTGGAGGATGCAGCCCTGCTCAGAACATTTTAAAGATAGAGAATAATTCAAAGATTTTAGAAGTATTATATTGGCTTCATCAGCTTAGAGCACAGTGTATTATAGTTACAAAATCCCTGCAAAAAACAGAAGAGTTTGGCAATTCTGATACTCAAACAACAAAACTGAACCCTGCTATGTGACTACGGGATCCCATAGGAAAACCTGTTTGGCAAACTTAACTACTCTGTATGCTTATAACAGAAAAACTTCACTTGTAGGGAAAATTTATCTTCTGATGAGCTTTCTTATGCTTCATCAGATAACTGATTTAGAAATTAAAGTGCACCAAGATGCTCAATAAGTACTACCAAAAATGATAATTGCTCAGGCCAGGCAACAAGGTACCCAGTGGCACTTTTCCAGGTGTTAATAAACTCATGAACTTGATACAGACACTGGGTCACACACCGAACCCACCTTTACTTTACTGGCTTACCACCTTAATTTGTAATTAAACCCATAGTTTTTCGGTGTACCAAACAATTACAGAAGCAGCTCTTTCAGACAGATAAATAAAAAGGAAATCACAGTCTTACAAAACTGCATATCATACCGAGATCAGCAAGAGCCTTCAGCTTAACTGGGAATGCAGGTGGACTTGCAACTACATTTATAATGCATTGGGTTCGTTAGAAACCAATTAAGATCACTGGCAGCTGTAAATAATTCAGTTAATCAATTGCTACCTTTAAAGTGCAGAGAAAGTGATGCTTCTGATTATAAAAATACCTCTAAAGATTATATCCTTTCTTGAAGGGAGAACGTTAAATGTTGGAGGTTTTATACATATATGTATAAACGCACACATACACACAGGTGCATATATAAAAGCCCAAGAGATTTTGTTTCATGGAGAAATGTAGAAGGACCTTTACAATGGGCACAATGGGCATTGCTTCCTTATTCCTAACGTGAAGTCTGAGACTGACCTTGCAAAATATACAGCTGTCTGTCTGAGTTCTCCAGCATGTTGTATCTTGTGTCCAGGTTCCACTTTATGCTTTCCTTATTGCCTCCATAATCATTACTCTGGAGAACACGCTGTTAACTCGGCAAAAGTCAGAACCCTGCTGTCAAGAGCTCAGGGAAAAGCTATTACAGAAGCCAAAGCATAAGGTGTGATGTTTTTGGAATATTCCTGAATAAAGAACTTAAAGCAATCAATTTGTTCCACTTTTGTTTTGGAAAAAGAGAAATGAAATATTACTCTTAGGATCCAAAGTGAACAAAGTGATCCCTTCCCTCCCTTTATTGTAAAAAACCCCACATCTTTCAAAATCTGTTTGAGTGGCTTATTTCTGGTCCAGGGATTTCAAAATGAACATGGCTCTCCTCCAAACCTTCCTTGAAAGACATGGAATAAGGCTGTGTTTTGGTTTAACTTAGAACAAATATTCTCATTGTATGCAAATTCTTTCCCTGGCCTATGGGGAAAATACACCATTGTGACCATGAGTTGTGAAACCTTCGTTGTATGAACCATGACGTGTAGTTTGAAAAACACCTCGTTTCAGCTTTCTGCTGGACCCATTGAGCTGTCCCTGAAGGGCAGAGCATTAGCACCCGAATTTAACCTTCAGCATCTCTATTCTTTGCTGAATTTTCAACAATAGCAGAAAGTCATTCCAAAGTGCACTCCTCACAGTGACTTTTATGTGAACAAATATTTTCAGTGGTTTCCAAATAAAATACGTAGGCCAGGGAATAAGGGGATTTGATATTAATTGCTATTCTTTGGATGCATTCAAATAATACTAGTTTTTGGAAAGGCTGCTTTCTTAGCTTATTGTGATACTACCAGAACTTCTGGCATCTAAACAAACAAAATGCGTGTTGAAGAGGAGTGAGCTGGCTTTGTGTTATGATAATTTAAAGAATAATGGACTCCCAGTGACAAAGTCTCCATGTTGTACTATTATGTTGGCAATTATTGCAGAGGAAGTTTGTTTAGGAGTTAGGCCCAAGGTCCCCTAAGCGAGGTCTGTAAACAGTGTGGAAGTTGACTTTCCTGTTGGTGATAGAAAGACTGACAGCTCACAGCAACCTTTTGTGTAGCAATTACAGCTGTGATTATTTTGCAGTTTCACCGCAACGTGATTAGATTGTAATTAGACTCTGGCTCAGCTGGATTTTTGGATTGCTTAATTGATGGCCCCAAACCAAATGACTTTCACTATGAGAAAAAAACCCTGAAACTTGAATTCCCTGCCGTTGAATTGGTTTAATGCATTCTAGAGCGGTTTCATGCTTGTAGCAAATGAACCTTCTTTCTTTACACCCTTTGGATAAAACCCACGGAAAGCGTGGAAAGATCCACCAACAGATTCTGGACCTGGGTCCAGGTCACTCTGCTGGAGGCATCTGTTACTCAAATGCTCCTCAAATCTGGTTGAGATAAATGGTTTCCTACTTTGATTTAGTGAATGGTATAAATTTCTCTGCTCAGTTCCATAGAACTGTCGTGAAGATGAAACTCCTTTTATAAAGAAAAAGCAGTTGTCAACAGATAGACAGCTGTGGGCACAATCTTGGTTTTATGGAAATCTGAAAGTTGTATTATTATCACTGGTGAGACAAAGATATAAACTGGTGGATTCAGAATAAGGGAAGCGCTGTAGCTTCTTTATGCTGTATAGTTTGATAGGTGTGTTGCTCAGGGCACATTTCTAAACTTGGAGAACTAATATTTTCAGATCATCTACTTTAGTGAAGAAAAGAGTGAGGTGTAACAGGATGATTGTTTACATGCACAAGGATAATATGTTGCTTAATTGCACAGATGTTAAAAACAAACAAACAATAAAACAGATTATGTTTGAAAAAATAACTTCAAGAAAATCAAGCCAGAATTAATTTCATCAATTAGGAGCAAGTGTCTGATGGGGAGTGTAGATAACGAGCCCATCTTGGAAAATTTTAAAATATATCCAGAAACTTGAGCCACAAGCTTATATTTGGCAAACACTATAGAAAGGTTCCGACATCATATGATAAGACTGAGTTACACAAACACAGCCCAATGCAGGAGAAAGTTACCTATTTACACTTCATATATCAAATAAGATAATGGGAACACGCCAGTATTTTAAAAGATCACGTTAAAAAGTAGACACTTTATTTTACATTCTCTGCAAGAAAGTAAATGTAGAGAAGATGGAGATGGGAGCTGAGTTCTTTTCTTGGACCCACCATCAAGGTCTCCATTCAAAAACCAACACAGCTTTTTGTTTTCTCCCTTTCTAGCATCTAGGTGTGCTCATTGACCACACAGAAGGAGGCCACTTCGTAGATGTACATGTTCATTTACAAACAGACTTAAAAATCCTTTAAAACGAGCAAATGTTTTAGAACGTGCTCTTCGTCCACGAGGAGTCTGCCGAGTTTCTGTGCAGTCCAGGGCCATTCATTAGCAGCTGCCAGCCACACTACAGGCCCCTCTCTAATCTGTCATTCCATCATCACTTTAGGACACTTGTAACACTTGACAGGACTTCAGTATAAAACTTCCCAAGGCAGTTGTCAGATGGCCATGAGTTCTGACCATGATATAATTCACATGTTCAGGGAATGAAATTTCATGCTATGCGTGTTGCTGAACTGCGAGCTTTTCGTTTTGCCTTCATGGTACTTAATCTCTTCCATGCCAAAAATTGCTTCAATAGCATCTTTTATGTTCAGCTGAACTGCTGCCCTAGCCCGAGGGAAAACTTTGTTTCAAGGTGGATTTAAATTTTGCTGAAAAAAAAAAACCAAATCAGGCCATATAATACAATTTACAACATTGCTCCTTCTGCCTGTGATGGGCAGGGGATGCAGAACAGCTCTGCCAACCTCACTCCTACCAACGACTGGCACACAGCACCTTTGCTGGAAATAAGGATTTCTTCTCTTCTGCCCATAATACTTGTTGTCCAGGGGCTTTTGAACAAGTGGCCTCCTGAAGAGAAGTTAAAGATAAATCCCCAAGCACCAGCATACCTACAGAACAACCCTCCTTCTATAATAGGACTGCTTTTAAGCTGGAAAGAAGGTGAAGAGTGACTCCGCAGGGTGTCCTTCACACGTCTCCTCCTCAGACTTGTCCCTGTGATTAAATGAGGCCTCTGCACAGCTCGCCCAGCACAAAGCAGCTCAAACGAGTGGCCGAGATGGAAATAGCAGGTATCCCCCATGGATGGTGTGTCAGCAGCAGGAGCCGACACTGCTGGAGTCTCGGCAACAGCCCTTGAACTCCTGATGAAAACTGGCCAGTTTTTACAAGAAGTTACTTGGGGAGCAAGCTGTGACTACTACTGCTCTCCCAAATGTTTCTCTGTCTCATTCACTCCGAAACATTCTTCAGCCCAACTTGACACCTGCTGTCCTGTGCTCAGACTATGGCTTTCTGCAGCGGGCTGGCTTCCCAAATACCTGATGTTCAGGACGCGATGCCAGGGAGGTCTGAGAAGATTTTACTTCTTTCGAATGACAGATCTGTGCGAACGAGAACTCCCTCAAAGCAGCCTGCAGAGCTGATGCCAGTCACATTTGCAGACTTCCAGCATTTTAACAAAGACTTCACTCTGGGGACAAGAGCATTGTCCAGCAAAGGAGGCGAGAGAGACGTCAAATCTATATGCCAGATGTCAGTGCCGTAACTCGCGCTGAGTCTCCTTTCTCTTTGTACACTTGGTCTCGCTGCCTGCAACGTGCATTTCCCAGCTGGAAAGACCTCGCATACTTCTAACACTGGGAAAAAGAAAATCGCCCAAAGGGAAAAAGTACAAAAGGTTTGCTTCTGCTACAGGAAACTGAAACTGCCAACAGTTGGCTTTGCTGAACTGAGTGCGTCGGCAGAATCAGGGTTTAGCAAGGTATCAGCAGTGCGTGCATGGACAGAAACAGAGAGAAAGGATTGCCCAGGTCACATTATTTTCTCTCAAAACAATAGAGAAGAAAGAAATACAAATTCAGGGATCAGAGCTCTTTGCAGTCTGGAATTTCAATCCATGAAAAAATCCAGGATCGTTCTAATTTCGTTACCCTCTCAAACTGGGATGCAAATCTCAGTCTCAGGAGTTTGTCTATGCATGGATTTAGATATACAGCTTTGATATATGTATATAATATTTCATTTCAGCAAGAGGAAAATGTTTCATGCCATCTCTTTTTGATTTTTCTAAAAACAATGTAGTTGAAAATGAAATGTCTTAATACAATGATTCTAATTCACTGCAAAAATCCGTAAGCAACAAAATGGTAACAAAATGGTTACATTTCTATGACATGTTTCGAGTTAACCAGACCATTATTTTCCAGTGGAAGAGTATTCACTTGGGAGTTTCTGACCAGCTGTAACTCTGGCATTTGGAAATCTTTCACCCTGGGAAATTAAAGAGTATCAGAAACATGAAAACATGGGAACATGGTGAAGTGTTTGTCATCACACTGTAGGGATGCCTGTCAGCTGAGGGAGCGTTGTGGTGCTGAAGTCTTCCTCTCTCATTCTTCTCACCTGGAAATCCTTCATACCTCTAACACAGAGTATTATATATAAATTAATACATATATATAGCAGTACACTGAGTGTGCAAACAATTAGAAAACGGATAAAACTCCAGCAGATGGCGCTCAAAAATATCCCAAATTTGTGTCCCTGTGTGGCTCTAACAGGACCCTGGTGCTGTGCTAACAGCTTGGTGCAGGCAGCTCTGAGGTTCAGGGGATGCGGTGCCAGGTGCTGGTCTGGCACAGTCACCGAAATTCCGGGAGACAGGAGACGATTGAACAGGACCTGTGCAGCACGGTTGGCTCAGCAGCTGCTCACCTGTGCAACGGGAAATAGGGCCACGCGTGTCCCAGTTCCCCCCAGTTCCCCTGTAGCACCCTGCTCTGTCACACACAGCTGTTGGTTGCGTTTACTGGTCACTATCTCAGTGTGAAGCTAACAGAAAATACACATGAAGTTAATGGATTAAGAGATCTGAGTCCTATAAAAACACAGTGAATTTTTGGAAAAGCGCTGAGATCCGGGGCAGTTGTAAAACTCGACTTGCTGCGCAGGGGAAAGTCTGACTGCCAGTTCCTGTGCAGTTGCCTTGTTTAGTAATAGCCAGTTCTGGTGCCAGTTTTAAATTTCGTAGCTCTGACTGGAAAAAAATTGTTTTATTACAAAGGCAATTGAGTAGTAATTCTTCAACAGAAGCACAAATGGTTTTACCACCACCAGGGGAGTGGTTTTTATTGGCCATTTTGACCAAAGACCAGAGTGAAAGTTGATACCATCTGATCGAGTCTCCGGTTGGTGGCCCATGGGAAGTGATCTAATGACCAGCTCCCCTGAAGTCCCAAAAAGCCACAGCCAGAAGTGGATTAGCAACAACACGCTGTGATTCATCAGATGCTCCAGGGCGTCCAGCAACGCTATGTGTGGAGCCCAGATCTCCTGTCATCTGCTTTGCAGAAGGCAAAACAAAGCCCTTTACCAAGCCAGGGAACGGATACATGGTGAGCAGCAATAGTGAAAGCCTTTCCAAGCTGCTTGCCAATGTGCAAATGAAGGTGTTGGTCCTGTTACACTTAATCACTCCTCCTGCAAGAGCTGAAATGTCAGTAATAATTTCACTGTCTTTCTGATCTTTGCACAGGAATGAAATTATTCACTTCAGCAGTTTTGCCTTTGGGTAAAAAGGGTAAGAGGTGACAGGATGGTTTGCTTCAAGCCTGGATTCCACTAAACTTAAGCTGTACCAGTTTTGCTCCAGATCAGGCAACAGTTGATCCAGTCATTAGACTTTCTTATGAAATCTATTTACAGGGAAGGATGTTTCTTTAGAATTTATTTTAAAAAACAGAGTGACGGCTGAAAAGGCCTCTGTGATAGCAGAGGTCATTCCTTAACCACCAGATATTTCTTAAGCATCAGACTGCAAAGGGAGTGGGGAGGTGGTGGGCACTGGCTTACAAACAAACTTTCATTTCAGCTGCAGCCCCAACATGCCTGGCCCTTCCAGTAATTATTCCGGCTCTTGGCCATCAGTCCTGGGAAGAAGCTTCCTTTGGGGGAGTGAATTTTTATGCTGAAAGCATAAAAAGTACACATATTTCAAGCTATTTGCCCCTATTTGTGTAGTCAAAGCAGCATGTGTGTGTATATACAGTCCTTTTTTTTTTTTTAACCAATACATAACAGCTCAAGATATTAAAAGCCAGTGACTTTGGCTTTAAAAATGAGATGCTCTTCAGGAGAGCACAGCAATTTCCTACACCTTTGAGATGGGGAGCATAGGGACTATTATTCCAGATTAACACTCTGAGTACCTCAGAAAGAAATTACCGTACGATAACCTGAACAGATTTTGTCACATGTGGTCTGGCAAAGGGAAAGCGGGAATATGAAGTCTCCCCATCCTCCTTTCCGCACTCCATCCAAAGTCTGTGAAGGATTTGGGGACACTGACTACCCAGATCCGCAAGTGGCTGCTAAAGAACATGTGCTGCAGTTTACACCACGTCACAAACTGAACCCAGATCTCATTCAAGAAATTATTTGAGCTCCTGTAAGTCACCATTTAATCTCCCGAGAGTTTGTCCTGCTAAATCCTGAATTGAACTAGCTTTCCCAGGGACAACAGTGCAGCGTCAGGAGAAAGCTAGTTGTGAATCATTTCAAGCTGATATCTTATATTCCCTCGCCAGTGTATTTCCCTTGAGAAGTGGTGAAAGTTGTTCGGTGAAGCTTTTGTTTTCTTTTGGGGAACCTCAGCTAATTCACACACAAGCATACTTTGTACTTTCTTTCTTTCTTTGTTAAGCTGCCATTGTACTATTTGCAGCCCAGCAAGAGTGCAGGAGAAAGAACAAAGAGCAGCAGGCAGTGAGAATGTGACACCGTCCCTCCCCATGCAGCTCTGTTGCTGCGGCTCGGCCGGCTGGATGTTATTTTAGTGGCTGTGCATCCCACCCATGCGCTTCTGTGGGCCCAGCAGCCACGCTGCTGTGACGCCTTGTGAGCTCGAAGCTTATTCATGTTCAGGAATGGGAGGGTCAGGGCCATCGACACACACCAGCATCCTGCTGCCTATTATTTCCTGCCAGTGCTGGCATCGCACCAAGCCCTAACATGACAGGTGGATGGAGTTCACAAGGAAATAATGTCATGGGCCAGTTTTCCAGGAAAGCTGTTAACTCTATTCACAAACTCGGGCCTTCAGATTGAAGGGGAATGTGGCTGAGAAGAGGTGGTGAAGGGTTGCTCTGGTGTTATTTACTCTTTTTTTTTTTTTTAAACTAGATTATTCACTGACATCTTTTGCTGCAATACAGAAATCTTTACCTCTATATAGTCCCAACCTCTTCAAGAGCAGACCGTGGCTGAAAACCACGGGGGCACTGCTGCTGCAAATCCCAAATGGCCAGTTCAATTTCAGTCAGACTGCAAAAGATGGTAAGAAATTAAGCTTCTGCCTTTTGCTGAGCTAACTGGCTCCTGGGAAACAGAAAAGGAGAAGAAATATGAGGTGAGATCTAAGACTGATGTTAACCTGGGGACTTCAGGCATTTTATAAGAATGAAACTGAGGATACAGCCAAGGATGTATCAGAAACAAGACTCGCATATTTTAAAAAATCTTCATCTTTCAAGAAGGCACTTGTGTAAAGCTCTACTATCCTTCCATGAGTTTATGCGGTGTCCAACATTTGCTGTTGTGTGTTCTTTTCTTTCTTTCCTTTTTTCCTCTGTTTGTAAAGTTTAATACTTTTTTCCTCTTACTCTAGAAAGCAACGAAGAGTTAAGAAGTTCAAACAACCAATACAAAAAACTGTTTCACAAAAATGCCATGTTTGCCACAAATGCAAATTTTTGGATGCACTGAGTGAGGACAATAGGACTCCAACTGGCTGCTCACAAGAGGAAGGATTAGGTCCTCTGTCATGTTAATAGTGACATCAACAACCTGAATAAAAGCCAAAAATTCAAGTTGATTCTACAGTTTAAAACCGTTGTTCACCCATATGGTTTAGCCGGTAAGATTTAGTCTACACATAGAATTTTGCCAGGATTTATGTAATTTTTTACATCATACAGTGCAATTCTTGGTATCTTAATGTACTTTTACATATAAAAGCCCTTTGTAATTGACAAAGATTTACACTGATAGAACTAAAACATCCTACAATCTAAACGCATCAGAGGTATCGGAAATACATACGTAAAATGAAGCTGCCAAATTTGCTCTGCTCTTCTTATTTTGGAGCCTGTTGTAAAAACATATTAGGTGCAACCTGCTGATAACATGCAACAACCTCCATCTCAGATACTACAGGAGGGGTGGCCCTGGACTTTGAGCTGCAGTAATATTGTACATTCATTGTTTGGTAACAGCAGCTCTCCCAAGTGTCCAAAGCAGAGAAATTTAATTATTGACACAAGCCCACAAAAATAACCTTTCTCTCTCTCTTTTTCTATTTTTTTTTAAACCTGGCAAATTATGGTATTAGAACCACAGTGACGTACAAAACATGACAAGTGACTGGGGAATCGTAAATTGGGCGTTTAGACTTGAACAAATACTGAGCATTGTCATACCAAACTGATTATTATTTTAAAATACTGTCCCAGGCTATAACTGGCTTTGTGTACAATAGCAATACAGGGTGTAGTTACAGACACAATTTCCTGTGCTTCGGTTTTGAAATTATTATTTAAGATCCCCTTAACATTTGCCCGCTGCACCAGCACAATTCCCCTATTAGATAATTTTCTATCCTTGTGAGGGCAATTTTTGCTTGCGCAATGCTGCCAGAGCTCTCAGGAAGGGAGAGACAAGCAATTGTGACAATAAAATTTGCATCAGCTCCCACCCAACCTCTCCCACAACTGAAATACCATTTGTCACATTCAAAGCCTTTTCACACCAGAAGGGAAGGTGTTTCTGAACTGGAAACTCATTGTGATCTCCACAGGGTTGCATCCTCCAGGCTGACTTTTGCCTCTCAGGTTCCCATGAGAAACACCAAGCAGCAATTGTAGCATTCTGAAGGGGTTTGTATTGAAGACTTGGTGGATCACACAACCCAGCACCCAGGGGTGAAACCCCAAATCAATCCCGATTAAGTCGTGGGGTTCAAAAGCTGAAGCAGAAATTTCGGTCTTTGTAGGTGACCAGTTTGAGGGGGTCGACCCTTGTAAAAACATTTCAGATCTAGCAATATCACCAGTTTCTGGAAAAATGAAGATGCTAAGCCTGCTACATTGCATTCGTGTATCACCTTCCCCAGAATGTTTGTTTTTTTTAAAAATAATGCCTTTTTCCTGTGTTGGAATCAGGACAAAGGGGTGCAGTGAGAGAGAAGATAATAATGAAAATGTCTGTAATATGTAGATTTACAGGAAGAAAAAAAGATAGACTGTGAGACTTCTGTTGGGTGTCACCAACGGTCATTCACAAAAGATGCTACTGCTACTTCAGATTGTCCCCTGATCAATGCACACAAATCACGGTGAATTCTATACCAGTTTCTAAGGCCATGTGGCAATTTAGTGATGAAACCTCTCAACTCCTCAGTTAGCTGGGGGCACCACGTTGTATCTGGAGCTTTGCTGTGCTACGGGACCGTGCCCAGGGTCACTGCAGCGCTGTTGGTCACTGCTTACCGGCCACTTAATGCCCAGATGCCCCACAATTAGCAAGGCAGAGGGGAGCACAGGCACTCTGCTGTGTCCTTGTGTTCACAGTGCACAGATAAGAGAGCAGAGATATGGGAAAGGAAATCAGTTGCAGCAGAGCGACTTTTACTCACTCTTATTCCCCCTTCCTGAAAAAACCGCTCCCCAGAACCCACTGCCTCCGCTCCACTGATTTTGGCCTTTACTGGAGCAGAGCCTCACATTGCACCTCTAATTTCCTTCCACACGGCGCACACGAGCTCCCCGTGTCACAGCAATGGTGCAGGGAGGACCCTGGTGCGGGGGGGCTTACGAAGAGAACACCGGGCTGGTTCTGAACCACGGGGCCGAGCTGCTGCGCGTGTGGAGTGGAAATCACGGCACCTCTACAGCCCCTGCAATCCTCTCCTCGTCAGCCTGCGAAATTCCACCGAGGGAAAAGAAATGGGGAGGGGGAAGAAGGAGTCAGAAAAACCATTGTGTTCCCAGGGATGAAAAAAATAAACAGCCCTTTTTAGCTTATCCAGCTCTGCTAATGTCAATCACTTTTCTCATTTTAAACAGGAAAGACACCACTTTAGTCCACCTGTTCCATTATTTATCATGCTATGCATTTCGCATGAATTGTCGCTCATGCAAAACCTGTACATCGTAAGGGGACACCCTAATATTTTTAATGACCTTAAGCAAAGTGATTGACATTAGACACCGGTGTCAGATGTTCTGGTGACGCAACATGTTCTCCTACCAGCAGGAAAGCTTCCTGCCGTGATTAAGTTAGGGCCATGGAAGTGCTAAAATGTGTTGTCAGCTTTCCTCTGATGCAAGTGATTTTATTATAGCGTCTGGTAACCACGGAGTGTGGCAACGCAAATACTGACTCCAAACATCCCCTCCCATACGTATAGCTTACTCTATTTAAAACACAAAGTGCACTTTGCAAATCCGGGGATAAGTTATGGATGTAACAAGCTTAAACCACGGAGGGCAGAGGAAAAGGCGGCACCTAAGCCAGGATGCCTGGGTGATTTCGGCAGGAGAAGCGTCCGGCTCTGGGCTGACCCTCAGCAGGTGTGTTCTGCCGCGGCATCGCCACGGCCGGCGCGGGGCAAGGAGAAGGCACAGTCACACAGGCCTGGCTCCCAAAATACACATCCAGCGCTTTCGAGCTTGGAGAAAGTAAGGGGAAAAGAAAAGAGAAAAAAAGAAAATAAAGAAAGAGGACTCTGTGCAGCCCCTCTGCCTTCTGACACCCTCACACACGCTGGGGTGGGAGTCTGACTTGGCTCAGCAGCGCTTTTCCTTCAAGATATCGATGGATAACATCCTTGTTTGCTTCAGTTTGGGACCAGACCCTCAACTATTTGTTACCTGAGAAAAGCTGGAAGGTGTCTAGAACACAAGAGTTACAGAATCAAATGTCTCAGATGCACACAGGGGACACCTGGCACCTGCTTTTCGTAAAGATGAATCATCCCAAAGCTCATCCAGCAAACACTGACTACACAGATGACTTTGCTTCCACAACTAATTATTAATAGATGTGTCTAAAACTGACTACGCCAGTGAGTGTCTGCAGTACTGACCACTATAGTTTTTCAGTAACTGACTTCTTAATCAAGCTGTAAGAGCGATGTGATATCAAACCAAAATTCATAGTCTATAGAGATTATTGGAAGAGACCAGCAGTACTTATGATCACAGTTAGTGTCACAGGTGTTGTTCTACAAAAATAGAATCATAAAGCAGTCAGAGTTGAAGATATAAGCTATATTGATAGCAATAAAAAAGATATTCTAAAGGTTTAGCAGCACTGAATATTATTTTAATGAAATTTAATTTTTAATTTTATAGCAAAATAATCAAAAGTGCTAAACCTGACCACTTTAATTTACAAAAAAGAGTCTCATATTTTAAGCTATGATCATACCTCGTTATTTAGGTTAGACAATATAATTACACATTTCTACCTATTTCTATATTTCTATTCAATAGTGAAACAAAATTAATATTAGTTGGTTTAAAAAAAGGGGAAAGTACCACAGATATTGGGAGGGGAAAGTTACATAAGGTATAAGAATCAGCTTATTGAGCAATCTGCAGTGTGTTTGGTTGTTATTGCTTTCTCTACAGTTTAAAGTTACAGACAATCTGGCCATAAACTTGTAGTCACCCCAAATCCTATGACTTCTCCCTCGGTCAAATGTCACAGTGTGTATTTTAATGAGATCTCTGGCATTTCAAGTCAGTTCCAATTATTGTCTTAGTTCTCAGAAGTTCCCTTTCCAACATGATCAGCATGTTGGAGGATGCAGTTATGATGATTGCAGTTATGACGACACTGTTTTCTGTGAAGGAAAAGTGTTTTTTTCCTCTGTCTTTGAAAGAATCGCTACCAAGTCTGCAGTAAGAAAAATACTAAGAGCACTTGCAGAGTGTTTAAGAGTATCTCTTAATCCATTCCCTTTTCATGTCAGTCCATTCCCAAAGTTAAATTAAAACCTGCGATCTCTCCTATTGATAAATAGTCAAGTTGACTTACAAAGGTTCCATCTTCTGAGCAGCCTCCTCTTGGTTGTCTTTAACCAAACAAGGTTCGCTGATTTGCCACCAGCGCCGTCTGGCTCTCCCGCCTCTTTGCCTTCTTGTTTTGCTGCCTGATTTTCCAGCACACCGCGCTAGAAGCCAGCAAAAGGAGTCCTGAGGACAAGAGGACTAATCCAAACACCGAGATGATGGAGCCGTGGGAATTGAAGCTGTATGCCACAGCAGTGACCACGATGCCGGCGATCAGGATAACCACGCCGAAGGGAACGGTGCAGCGGTAGCAGGAGAGCTCCGCTCCCCCTGTTGCTGCAGTCAGCTGGCATTCTCTGACAAGGGGGATGGTGGTGATCACACAGTCATTGTTGTTACTCTTCTCTGTGGTTAGGGAATCAGGATGCTTTGGAGCACCCAGGATCTCTTTAATGGGTTCGTTTGTCATCTTGATTGTGTTGACTTCGTCAATTCTGAGGCTACAGCAGGCTCTGCTGAACACGCATCGTACTGTGGGGAGAAGAGCATGAGTTCAACTAAGAAACGTTACCGTTATGTGACAAGTGGATGACACAGAAGTACCGCACTGGGGACTGCAGACAAACAGACACTCTGACCGTGCAAGAATTTGTGCACAAGCTTAATTGCAACACTGCTGATTGTGGAGGATCTCAATCAATTCTTTCGGTAGTCATCAGCACGTGCATAAGTGCTAGAAAGAACAGTCACAGACGAAGAGAGACACCAAACTTAAAGTGTTGTGGGCCAAACCCCACTTCAAGTTACATCCTAAATTCAGTATTTCTGGATGTAATTTAGATTTCAGTGGCATTACATCTTCTGATAAGGAGGTGAAGTTCATGGGCTGTTTTGCTTAAAATTCTACTCTTGCTTACACACTTTTTCACACTGTTTCTTTATATATACACCTATGCAAACACTACACAGATTTGTTCCAGTGTACATCACAATAACTCACAGACTCCTCCACTGCTGACCAGTATGGGCGACGTAGCTTTTGCTCTCATGAGCAGCATGATATCCAGCTCAGAGAAGAAGGAAGAGCGTTGGCAATGCAGTAATGCTTTTATCATTTTTATCACCTTCACATCTGTGACTAGGAAGTTAATTGCCAGATACTTATATTCTCCTTTTCCTTTCCCACCACTCCCACCCTTGTTGCTAAGATATATTCATCCACTGTGGAGAGCCCTTGGTTTTGAATCTCAGTACTTCATATAAACACTTGCTTTGCGAGAAAGAGGATTTCACTATTTTTAAACACACACGCAAACAGGCTATACACTGTTCTCTCGTCAGAGAGTTTGTATCTGCGTTTCCTTGAACCCTAATGAGAGAAGGAAAGTTCAGATCTGGTTTGACGAAGCTTTTGTTCTCCTACTCTAGGGAGGGTGCTCTGCTCAATGCCGCATCTCGCTGTGTGCCCGTTGTCGGGGCTCAGTCCTGCGAGGGGCTCAGCAGCCACAAGGCAGAGCAGCCTCTCCCTCCCTAATGACAGCGCTGGTACAACACAACCGAGCACATGCTGAGCGCACAGACCGCACGAGAGGCAAAGGGCACGAACCGAAACACGGGGGGTTCCTTCTGAACATCAGAAATCACTTTTTCAAGTGAGGGTGACTGAGTGCTGGAACAGGCTGCCCGGGGAGGTTGTGGAGTCTCCATCCTTGGAGATATTCGAAAGCCCTCTGGGCAGACGCCTTTAGGTGACTCTGCTCGAGCAGGACGGGGGGTGGACCAGGGGACCTCCAGAGGTCCTTTCCAACCACAACCGTTCTGTGATTCCGTGTGTTTCTGGAGGTACTTGGTATCTCCAAGGGCAGGAAGGGGATCTGATCAGTGCATATCAGACAAAGCAAATGTCTCTGCTGACACCTTAGACACCCTACACTCTCCTAGGTTCTGTTGCTTTGTCCTTCAAATCATAACACACAATCAAGCACAATTTAAGAAAAAAAATAAGCGTTTCCCATATAAAAGGTCTCTTAGTCCCAAATACATTGCAATTACCATTCTAAAGTCTAAATAGTCTAACACTCACAAAACATGGAAACTTCCCAATAACTTGAAAAGGCTTTGGATTGGGCTCATAATAAACACAAATATTCCGAAAAACTTTAACATTCAATCAGAATATATTTATGTCTGCCTCTAGAGTTCCTGTCCCTCTGCTTCAGATACACCTCCAATGAGCATTAAATCTCTCAGATGTCTTGTACAGAGATTTATGAAGAATATATACTTATACAGTAAAAACCAACATGAATTTTTTTAAAAAACTCCTAAACTACCAAAATTAAGTCAATGGCAGCACAGTTCTTGCCTGTAATAGGATATAAGGAGAGAAGCGTTCATTTAAAACAAATAAACATGCCTCTATTGAAATACTGTAAGTTAAATAAACAACAGAACCTATTTAAAGTGTGAACAAAGGTATTCAGCCCTATAAAATAGGGCCCTAGATCCTCATTGCCATCCAAGTCACTTCTGACTTATGCCAACAGGTGACTTGGTTCAGGTTTCAGGGTAAGAAATTTAGGCAAAGATACGTGGCACCACCAGCATCCTCTCACTAATTACACTGGGAGTGCCGTCTGAAGGAGCTGCTGCAGGAGGAGAAACGTGTTTCTGTGGCTACCACTGGATAGAGGGGAGAGGAATGTTGAGATTTACTGAAAAGACACAAAAGCCATCAGCATGCACACCTACCAGGTCCACGAGAAACCCATCGTAACCGATCCCTTGGCTCAGGAAGCAGAGGAAGACTCTTCAGATGTCTCGTATGTCAACCCAAGGCAGAGTCACACAGCAGTAAGAGCCGCTCCACGCTTTGAAGTGTCAGATGTTGCTGAATGATGAGCTGGAAGTGGCAATATTCTAGCGCAGAAGTTTCCTGCAAGAAAAGTTGTTGGATATTTATCAGCTTCTTAAGAGCTAAACTCCTGCATGGAAGAGCTCCTGTTGTATGCTGGCTCCTGGTCCTAACCCAGCCCAAGCCGGAGATGTTCTCCATCTGGCTCTCCCAGTGGTTTCTGCCTCTTTTCTTGGCAGTCACCCATTTCTGGCTCTATGTAACATTTTCCTTTGATGATGTGATGTCTCGATGATGAGTGTCACAATCCAAGCAAGTCCCCCAGAAAGAGTCAGGCAGGAAAAGGTAATGCACATGAATTTCTGTAGTTAAAAAACCTCATTTAGCTTCCTTTCTATCACTCACTTCACCTGTGTGAATCATGACTCAGGATACTTGGGGTTTTGTCTCTTCTGCCTCCAGTTTCTTTGAGCAAATCACCCCATCTCCCTGTGCCTTGGTTTGCCTAGCTGTAAATGGACAGTGACAACAGGCTTCCCACTAAAAACCTCTTTTAACTCTATTCTACTATAACAAAACCTGACTAATACAATCTAGAAATCTCCTCCCAGAAAAAATAAAAAAAGGCAAACTGAGTAACTGAGTCCAAGAACCCACTGTAATAAACATAAGTCACTTATAATCATTATTTTTCATTACCACTATTGGATTTTTTAAAACGATCTGCAGCAGAGCAGTGTGACAACTCTGCAAAAAGCAGAGTGATGGAAATTGTTATCAGCTGCAGAAACAGCTGTGAAATCACCAAGCAGCTGGGTAAAACTTATGAAGCAGCACAGATTTATGTTGCTAATCTTATTCAACATTCCCTTTCTATATGTGTATGATTATGGAAGATCATTTTGACACTGAAGCAGGAGTCCTAAGTGGGGATGAGATTAAGTTCATAAATTTGTATAATGATAAATGTCAAGGGCTTTTTCTCTTTTTGAGCTATTTAGATCATGCTAACATTTCACAGACACCAACATTTGCAGGCAGAAACTGCCGCTGTTCTTCTCTAGATGAGCCTTGGAATCAGCCTGTGACATAGCTAAAGTATATTTAGCCGACTATTGAAGTTAGCTAATCATAAGGAAGTCTCCTTGCATATCTCCTTGACTATATTTTTGTGCACATTACCTAGCAAGCAGTTTAACTTTATGAAAAGTTTGGAGGGAAATGCAGAAAAGAAAAAAAACAAAACAACAACAAAAAAACCCCCACTTTAGATAAATAATCAAGATTACATTAAACAAAAGCAGACCTCTGAAATTATCTTGCAGTCACTCATATACAAAACCGGTTACATTTCTTTGAAAAGCTCTTCCTAGTGCAATTGTGCCCCCTAAGCCACTCTGTTAGCATCATTCTTTGAAAAGATTAATTGCTCTGTCAGCAATCTATTTGCATTTGTCCTTGACCACATACAGTTTAGGTAGGGGTTTTTTATTTAAATGAATGTCTTTATCAAAAAGCCTGACTGACAGAACAACTTCTTATACACAGGATTCCTTCCCTCCTCTTTCTCTCCCTCGCCAGAAAGCTGAGAAACAGAAAACCATGAAATCTATACATTAAGCTTCCAATATTTTAACTCTGAACCATTTCAATGTGGTGCTCTCTCAGGAGGCTTCCCAAATATTGAATGTTTCTGTGCAAGTGCGAAGAGCTGGTATCTCTCAGTAACCGCAATCCTTTCCACTTCTTTGCATTTTACTCAGAACCAGTTGGACACAAATTTAAGTTTTCTGCCTTCAGGCTCTGGACCTGATTCCCTGCATCTTGCATAATAGTTCACACACTCTTTTTTGCTTATGTAAAATTTCAATAAATCATAATGCTCATGCTTCACACTTGGTTTTGCATGAAAGTGACCATGGGAAACAGTATAAGGAGTCTTTCTGTTGTGAGAGGAGAGCCAGGGTTCATTTGGAATTCAATAAACTAATCCTGAACACAATCCCGCAGCTCTTTCCCATGTGAATGCTCCTGGAAATACAGAAGCAGGATTTGTACTTACAAGACTCCAGGATCAGGCCCTGAACTACAGGAGCAGAAGACATCGCACCCATGACAACTGTCTGAGCCTCAGGATGCCCTAAGTTTCCACCACCAAGTTTGTAGGTAAAATAACGATCAGGTTTAAGTTCTCAGGCCTTTTTCGTTTTTCATACATAGTCGGAGGGTAGGAGGGGAGCCAACCAAATCCCTCCACAAACTAACTTTGTTAATCTGCAAATTGCAAGACTTCCAAAGGCGCCTGTAAAACACCGCGTGTGCCGCCAGTCCGCAAGCACCTGTGCAAGCAGGAGCCGCCAACAGGCAAAGCAAGGGAAGCTTTAGGAGCGCTCGCTGCGGTCCAGCCCCCCCGAAACGAAACGGCATCGCGGGGCACAGCTCCGGCTGCGGGGACCCCGAAGTTTTCAGTGGTGATGGTTCGTGCCTTGGGAGCAGCCCTGTGCTGCACGGGAGGGAGCGGGGCCAGGAACCGCCGCGGGACCCGCCGGCCGGAGCAGAGCTGCTCCCCGGGGTGCCCGAGCAAGCCCAGCCCGCCCCGCCTTACCGGGGAGCCGGGCCCCGGAGCCCCCCGGGCCCCGAGAGACGGCGGGGGCGCGGCCGCCAAGCCTGGCTGGGGACGCCGGGCGTGCGGATCCGGTGGCTCCGAGCCGTGCCGAGCCTTGCCGAGCCGAGCTGAGCCGTACAAGACCGTTCTATAGTATGCCGTGGCATGCTGTGCCCATGCTATGCAATACCATGCCATGCCATTCCACGCCGTGCCGTGCCGATCCTTACCTGCCGCCCGCCGGCCGGGACTGCGGCGGACACGAACCCGGAGCAGCATAAGAGGGGGATGCAGCTCGCTGCACAAGGGACTGTAAACAAAGTTCTTGGTGAGAGCGAAACCATTAAGGGACCGGAGCAAATTCAGCGGCGGGAGCTGCCGCGGGCGGGGCGGCACTCACCGGGGACGGTCCCTCTGCGGCTGGGGAGGGCGGCCGGGAGGAAGGCAGGCTGTCTGTCTGTCTGTCCGTCCTTCAGAAGCCCGGCTGGGCAGGGCGAGCCAGGAGCGGGCCCTGCCCTCCGCGGTTTCGCTTGTCCGGCACCGCTGCGCGGCTCACACGCCCATTTCAGAGATGCGCACGGTGGGGACCTGCGCGTCTCCTGCTTCGCCAGGTCACACACATCGTGGCAAGGGCTCAGCATCACCCCCCGCCCCCCCCCAAGACGTGTCTGCTTAAACATGGGGCGTGGGAGGGTATTTTCCAGCCCCCTCTGCTCTCCTGCACAGCACCATGCGGGGTGTCCGGCCCCATGGGGATCAGCACACGGTGATTCCAGCGCTGGACAGAGCGGCACTGCGGGGGGGTCCTGCCAGAGCACAGTCCCTGCTGAAAAGAAGTTTTATGTATCATCTAGAAACATTTTAATTGTCTTTTCTATGCTATAATCACCCATTTCAGCAGAACATCAAATACTACAGGGGGTTGGAGTGGATGGGTATGGGTCTGTGTTATTTTTCACCACGATTTCTGTTACTTTCAGACAAAAAGCAGGCATATTTTGCTTTGCAGTCTTGTAAAAGGACATGTTTGAATTTTGCAGTTAAGCTTCCCCAAAGTTTATATTTAAAAGGCACTATTTTATCAATGATTGATAAAAGAGCAGCACACCAGATGTATTTAATCAACCACTCTGTCTCTGAAAGCATGCATGTACTTTTGACTCCCTTTCCAGGGTGAAATCCTGGCTGCACAGAAATTAATAACAAAACTTCCATCAGCTTCACAGGGGCCAGGATTTCACCCTGTGTATCACTAAGCACTCCCCAGTGATGGAGATCCTGCCAAGAGTTCATCTCCTCCAGCCAAATCAGCCAGGGGGTTTTGGAAGAGCTCACAGCTTTATACAAGATACTGGCATTTATTTTCACCATTTACCAGTGTTCCCTCCAAATACATAAGCATTTCAGCAGAAACTGCAAGCAAACTGGATCTGAGGGGAACTGTCACTAGGGAGGATCTCTTGGGCCATTAAGTCCAGTCCTTCTAATACAGGCAGCTGTGCCAGGCAATATCTTTATTAAACTTGCTGAGTTCCACCTCAAACCAAGTGGGTTTCCTGCTCCTCCAGCTGGATGACTATGAGCCTAATTCTGCTGATATCTAGGTACCTCACTCTTGTTTCTAGCTGCTTGTATTCACAGACAGTCATACACGGATGGACAAGCCTTTGGCTGAAATAGGCCTTCTTTCTTTTGGCAATTAACCTCTGATGTCCTAAAAGATAGAAATCGGACTCTCTCAGCCTTATTTTTGATCTTTTCAGACGTAGCCTTACCAGTATTCTGCATACAAGCCAAGTATTTTCCTGTCTCTACCAGAAATCACTAACATTTCATAGTTATCCTCTGATTGTTCCCTATATCTGGATTTTTCTCTAGTTTGAGTTCCGTTTCTCACTTTATATCAGAATTACTTGCTGTTAGCACACATGTGCATGACCTAGTTTTCACCCCATTCCTATTACATCAATTCCTCTCTAGTCTTTCCAGTGTAGTATTTTGTCCTCCTATGTTGATAGAGGACCTCCCTCCCATGCTTACACCATCAACAGTTTCACTAGTATCTTCTTACTTTTTCATGCCAACTTTATTACTGAAAGTATTACATAAAATACGGAAAGTATTGCATAAAATAACTCCCAATACTCATTTTTGATGAACTAATCTGAAGTAGACATAAACAAGCACTGAAGCTGGGCTTAGAATTCACGTGTTTCTGTACAAATAAATGCCCTAACAATAGGCTGAAAAGTCACACTCTCTTGTAGACCTGGGGCAATTGTAACTCATTTTGGTGATGCAGAAAAGCTGTGAGATGGGAATGACATCTCCTGCTAGTGCTGAGGGATCAGTGGATTTTCCCCTACAAGAATGGGTTTGTAGCTCTCAAGCACATAAGGGTCAAATACAACTTGGGCGCTACCCCTCTGGCCTTTTAAAAAAAAGGATGACTGATTACCTCTGCCTTTTAAGGTCCTGCTGTGTTCTGAGCATGACTCTCCAAGGATATAAAGAAAGAAGCACCAAACATACCCGAAGTAGCACGTTTGGCACCTGTAGAAATTCAGTGCAAACAGCTGAGGAACAGCTGCAGTGAGGGGTTACAGGTTCACAATTTTGGACTGCCACGCTTAAATGTTTCATAGTTCCCCTTTAGGACCTGCCCTAAATGACAAAATCTCCTCCCTGGGGCCTTAACACAGCTGCTTCGGGGGAGATGCAGCCCCAGCGCCTGGGACAATGAGCAAGAAGCCTGTGTCATTCTGGAACTCACGCAGCCTATTGAGAGAGCAGCGCTTTGCTCCTAAATTGAGCAATGCTGGTGCTCTGCCTGCTAAGACACACTTGCAATGCTTCATGGCTTCCTTTGAGTTTCTACCAGTCTCCTGGGCCTTAACAGCACAGCAAACAGTGACTCATTAATCTGGCAAAATACAACCATTATGGACTCACTATTCAATTAGTTTTTCTTGCCTTTTCCCTAAGCTTCCACTGAATTTTCCTTTATTTCATCCCTAAGCCCACACATGGACACAACATGCCAGTTGATTACATTTACTGGAACTTTTAGAAAACACTCTTTCAACATGTTTAATATGTTGTAAATTGTCCTTATCATGTCACGCAGTGTATGTGTTTCGTGATGGGGAATGGAGTCCTTAACAAAGCCAGTTAAACCAAAGAACCAAACCTCCACATCAAATGCTGTAGCTCCCCTCTCATTAAAAGAGTTTACAGCACCAGGGAGTTCAGCCCTGTTGGTTGATAGCTATGCAAACCACCCACGCTGTGTGTAATCAGGCTCATGAAATGGATGTGCTTATAATGACAGTGAGAAACCTCTTTGGTGACTAAGAACATGGAAAGGAATTCTCTTTGAACTCCATTAGATTCTACCAGTACTTCAGCCAACATCAGTTATCCTGCTGTGCATTTGAACTTTGTTATTGCCCCGCTCGACTTTCACTTAATCTTCCTGCAGCACTGAAGAAGACAGGACGTCTGGAACTGAAAACAATTATTCTTATCTCCTACTGCTTTCATAATTACATGAAGTTCGCATTTGAAGAGCTGCATTCCTTATGGGGATGTGTGCTTTTCATTAACAGAGGGATGCACCACGCCACCAGAAGCCAAATCCTGAATCTTGCACAAGTCGGTTACAGAACTCCGCAACATGCAGCTTTCTGGCTGAGCTAGGAGGAAGCTTGGTCACAAACACAAGACAATGTAATTTCACCATAACTGTGCTTTTCGTTAGAGGCTGTTGCAGTAGAATCCAGCAGATTCAGCTGAGATTTAAGGCAGGCTCGGTAGGAGCTCTTCCCAAGCTCTGTAGGCTTTTCTTGGTTTTCCACCTGCACTGAGTACCCCAAAGAACTTACAGGGCACAAAGACATGAAGGGAAGTGCAGACAAAGTGCTGAAAAAGTGAATTGTCCAAGCTTGCCTAGCAGATGATGTCAAGAGACATTTTGTTTCTTGCTTCCCTACTCTGCCAGTGGAAATGGCATAAAGAGCACACTCCGTTCCCTCTTCAAATGGCCTAATGAATACGGAGCATTTCAGCCACTTGTAATTGACTCTCCAGCAGTAGAAAGAATACTATGAGCTTTCAGCTAACCTACACAGGCCATCGGTTGTGCTACTTCCTTTAAAACAGGGCTCTCTGTAGGCTCTACACGGCTTGGGAAAACAGGTGAGAAGTGAAAGAAAATGTTATGGGGAAACCACCACTTGCCAATGGTGTTCAGCGGCTGTCGATGCACAGACATACAGGTTTAAGGCCAGAAGAAGCCTTCAGGTTATTTTAGTTGACATCCTGCGTAACACAAAGCATTCAATTGACATTTAGTCCAAGATCTGTACTTCAAAACCAAAATTCTCTGCTCATCTGAAGTGTATTTTTTTCAGAAAATCATCCAATCAAGACATGGAGAATTTGTCTTGCCAATGCATTCAAATGTTACTGTCTTCACTGTTAAAAAACTAGGGTTCATTTCTATTTTTTCTAATTTACTTCTACTAATTCTAAATCTTTTGACTTTTACCCTGTCTGATGAGTCTTTGTCATATTACACCACAATCCTTGGGACTAAATTCATACACAAGATCTATCTAAAACATTGCATGTAAGTAAAATACCCAGATATCCTACATAATAGATATCCTACATAATAGATGCATTCCATGAAATTAACAGTAAGTCATGTGTCTGACCTGTAGTGTAGTTAAGAAGGAAAAAACTATTGCAGTTAAGACCAGTTCTCACTACTCCCCTAAAAGAGAGCTTTTCATATATATCATTGGCTTTAGTATCATACGCTACAGGAATTTTTTAGAAATATTTCTACATCCATGTAAACAGGTTAGGAAAGTAGAGGGTGTGGTAGTGACAAGCGTTTGCCAAATCAAATCAAGGCGTAAATAGCCTTGCTTATCTTTTGCATGAGTCATTTTAGGCCACGCAGATAATACTGCAATCCCTTCTTTCCCACAGCAAGGTTTTAAAATTGCCCCTCAGCGCCAGGTAAACAGGTTGCACCTCACAATCTCCATCTTATTTGCACTGGGAGCGCATTACTTTTCAGAAACCCTGTGGCTAAAAGGTGTAAATCAAAAGTAAACACGGCCAAATGAGAGAGATGGGTCCTGACACCAGGAGTCCAGAATATTAAAACTCTTTACCAAAGATAAAAAATATTTAGCATTAGATGGCAGGAAATCACATCTTGAAGATGAATAGGAATACACCTATTATACTTAGGCAGGAGTATAAACTACACAAAATATAGAAAAATCTCACTGTGGCAGACAGGCTAGACTTCTGCATATTCTGCACATTCATATGTTATTTTTCACTTTCTGGATAAAGAACTTGCTTCTTGCAAGCAGCAAAAGTCATTAAACAATTTGTAAGAAAGGCTTTTACATACTGCAGTCAATAAAACAGCAGTAGCAGAAGATTATGATTGGTTTGGCTGTGTATAACGGAAATATGAATGTGCATACTGTATAAATGGTGTGTCAGGACTATTCAGCGCTTTTGCAAAGTTTTTGGAATGCACTGAGTTAAATGGAATGACAGTAGTATATAAATGTCTGCACAGCAGTTGAATCCACCAAAATCCTGCATGTTTAGTTCATCTTCAAGAATTTCTCAAAGTGCACCACTGCCACACAGAGACAGATGCAGGAAAACACAGTATAGCTGGTCACACTCTCACAGACAGGGATACTCATATCCAAAACGCTGAAAATCATCTGGGGCCTGAAAACACCAATGGAGTATTCATTGCTGTTTGCATTTCTGGCCACACATGATTTCCTGATGGAGGAGTTCTCCAATTTACTGGTTTGATTACACACCGTAGAACTCAAATGGATTACCTGATGTTCATTTCAGTAGCAGAAAGGATAGGTGCCAGGGTGGAATTAACACAGATTATTTCCATTCTAAAAAACAGGTGGCCAATTTAGGTGCACTAATCCCATCGATAGCCCAGATCAGCAAGTTTCCTTGAGGTATCATTTCCCACTGAAAGCAGCAGCACCTAAATACCTACGAAATACTAAGTATGCAGGTCAAGTTGTGGGCACTTTTGAAACTCCTAGAATAGTAACCCTCTGTTTTCATCCAGCGAGCGCTGAGGTCCCTGATCCGTGTGTGGGACTGGATCGTGCTGTATCTAGGCTGCCTTTGGGAGCTGAGCTCAAGCTTGGGTTCCTGTTCCCAGCCCCAGCTGCCCTGGAGCAGTTGCTGTTCCCCCGTCTGTTGGGGCAGAGCTCTGCAAAGTGAGTCCCCACTGTGAATCACCCCACACTACAGCCACACTACCTAGTAGTGCAGATATTAAAGGGTTTGGGTTCAAAATTTAGCTTCTGTTCCTAAACTAAGGGCAATACATGGACATATAAGTGAAAAATAATAACACTTACATAAACATACATGAAAAGAGAAAATAAAGTTTCCTCCCAGAACTTTTTGTGCTTTCTTAGTAATCACCACTCCTCGTTTACCAAGAAAAAAGGTCACACAGTAACGCCTTTTTTCGAAGTTTTGGTCCCTAGAGTAGCCTTGTGAGATAAATCTCTTTTTCCATGAGAGTGCTGGGGGGAGGAGGGAGTGGCAAGGCAGCTGTAGCCAACTTCCAACTCTGATGCCATGTAGACAACCATATAATATAAAACATTTACCATAAAACAACAGGCAATGTTGAGCTGTGATCCCTTTAGTCCTTTTGCTCAAATAAGGCTCCTTAAGAGGTCAAATAATCGCACAGGCTCCTTTACAGGCACGTAAACTGCTGGATCTTAAACACCAACCTTTGACTCACAGCTCCTCTTTTTCTCATACTGGGTGAAAGTCATCTCTGTACAAACAGGAGCCACAAACTCTTTCAGTTTTACACGAGTCCCACTTTAGAGCACGAATGGGATTTAAAAGTGAGATAGAAATCCGATAAAATTGCTGCAAAGCTACTGTTTAAGGAAATATTTCTGCAAGATAAACTCAATCAGTCTCACTTACAGACCATTGCCTCATATTCCGTGTTAAAGAGCAGATCCTCAGCTGGGTGAGCAGCACAGCTCCACCGGAGTAACTGAGCTCAGCCAAGAATCTACTGGGAAGGATTGAGCCGTAAGAAATGTATTGTCAGTCGTGTTTTGGAGAACCAGCTGAAAGCACACTATTGTAATTCACAAAGAAGACAAAATATTTTATACATACTGCATAAATATTAACAATACAAGTTCATAATACGTGCAAGCATATTGCAAAAATAAAACAAAAGAACTGGACTGTTTGCCTAGCAGTTTCACTGGGGAGGTGAGAGCAGGTGATATATGAGCAGAGACTTTCCACCACTAGTGACATTATCTTAGGAAGATGCTACAGGTCAATTTCTGGTATGAAATGTACATGCTGGGGAGAGGGTCACGAGAGACCATCTTGCCTTCTGCCACAACTCTCCCAAAGTCGCCTGGGCTGTGCAAGGATGACACGCAGCCTGTATCATCCAAACCAGAGTCAGCAGAAATCCTCATGCTCCGCTTGCAAACCAACGGACTGTAACTGGAAGGGACAGCCGACATAAGTGAACTCCTTGTCAAAGAAGTCAGCCGCTTGGCAGGGAAGCTAGAAAAAGCTAAATTTTGCCAGCCTTGCACAGAGGTCACCACCAAGTCCATTGGGCTGGTGCTGTCAAGCAGGCTCTTTGTCAGTCAGTAGGTTTGATGATGTCCCACAGCTCAGAGCTGTTTGCGTTTTATTCTGAGGACACAGTGTTCAGAAGGAAAATCCCACAGGAATCGGAATAATAAAGCTGTAATGAGAACAGATTTACAACTCCAGGGAGAAAACCTGCCCTAGCCACTTCATGTTTTGATGCCCTGAATGTTCCAGCCTCACACATTCACATATTGTTATAGCCGATGTCATTCAGCAGGAGCCCGAGGTGTGACGTGTGTCCCCGTCCTCCCGCTCCAGCGTTCAGCGCCGTGACAAAGCTTTGTGTCCCCTCCCACCCCATCCACCCCAGGCCACCAGCGGCCAGAGCCTGTGGTCACCCCTTTGCTGTCACCTCCTGCTGGTCCTCCCTGTGTGCCGGGGTCAAGCACACCCCCAAACAGCTGGACAGCGCCTATGCGTTCTTTGTATATTCTCATCGGAGCACGTTCTTTGTATATTCTCATTGGAACAGCCTGTAACAGAAACTGCTTTATTAAAATGTGAATATATATATTTTTTCACGTGTTTACATATATTTATGTATATATTTTAATATATGTATATATGTACATATATATGCATATATGTACATATATATACACACACATATTATATATCTATCTATATATATACACAAATGCATGTGCCCACAGAGACTGTTCAATCTGTGTCCTTGGGGAACACCCAAAGAAAGGTTCTGAGCCGCACACCGAGGGCACCGGGCCCTGCTCGGGCACCGGGCCCTGCTCCGGCACCGGGCCCTGCTCCGGCACCAGACCGATGACACAACCAGCGGCCGCCTCCCGCACGTACCACCGAGAAACTGAGTCCCTCTCACGAACTGGAGGAAGCCCGGGGAAAGCGGCGGGTTTACACCGACCGATACAAACCTGCGCTCCCCGGTTCGCCGCGGCCCCGCAGCCCGTGATGGCGGCGCGGCCGCCCCGGTTCGCGGCGGGGCGGGCGGGGAGGGGCGGCGGCGGCCATTGGCTGTGCCCGGCGCGGCCCCGCTCTCCCGCCGG